>OZ022588.1:5186678-5571678 GCA_963669155.1 Arbacia lixula
TTCTCCCCTCCCCCTTCCCCCTTCCCCCTTCCCCCTTCCCCCTTCCCCCTTCCCTTCCCCCTTCCCCCTTCCCCCTTGCCCCCTTGCCCCTTGCCCCTTTGCCCCTTGCCCCTTGCCCCTTGCCCCTTGCCCCTTGCCCCTTGCCCCTTGCCCCTTGCCCCTTGCCCCTTGGCCCCTTGCCCCTTGCCCCTTTCCCCTTTCCCCTTCCCCTTCCCCTTCCCCTTCCCTTCCCCTTCCCCTTCCCCCTCCCCCCTCATTGCTCTACCTTAATATATACTCTTCACTATTAGTATCACCAGTTATCACTCCCTCTCCTCTCTCAGGGCTGGAGTTAACACCATCACTTTTATGAGTATATCTGCTCTATTAATACCCATTGCGTTACTCCTCTCAACTGACCGGAAAGAAAATTCTACAAACTTTGCCTCTAGCCTCAATTTCAGCCGCTAAGCTTCCCTTGGGAGTGGGTTTGTTACGCATCATAACACTGGAACAGTAATGTTGACTGACAGTGTACTTGCTCATGTGAGTTTTTGTCTATATAAAAATGTAGATTATCATGTGGTCTTGATGAGGACAGTTTTTGCTCATGTAGTCCAGATATACCAAGAGTGCCCACCCCCCTGTGCAATTCCCCATACCCCCCTCCCAGGCCCCTCCCTTATCCCCCTCCCCATTCCCCCCTCCCATGCCCCCCTCCCATGCCCCCCTCCCATGCCCCTCCCCCACCTAAGATTTTTTTGTAGACTGAGTGCTGCTTTGCACCTTGAACACACTGGATGGTCAGTCAAAGTGTGTATAAATATCATTCCTTTCTCTTCGTAAACCATCATGTCTTGTCATACATCCTGTCAGCTTCCTTAGATGATTGCTCCATCTCAAGGAGTTGAATTTGCTCCATCTTGGTATGATAAAGTGATCTGCCACAACACAAGTTCCCTTTTGATCTGGTGATTCAATGATGCCTAAAACAGGCAAATGTTCCCTTGGGAGCATAGGTGTTTCAATGATTGTTTCTGTCACAGGATGTTGAATTCCTTTGTGTGCCATTCAGGCATTCTTGTACCAGTAACACACACAAACCCCATAGGGGCATTTTCATGGTAACTGACGTTACACGGCACAATTTTACACACCTTTCAATGTGTGTATCTCTCTTGCTACAAATAACAAGAGTTTGTGCTATTAAGTGCTATTAAGATTTTCAATGCAACTGCATTTGTTACACTTTAGTGAGCAAAAATACCATTTTATGTGCAGTTCACATACTCATTAACAGAAATTTCACAAAAAGAAATAAAGAAGGTAAATGGTAGCCTTATAGTTCCTGCATGATTCTGATGCAGTGAACTTTGAAAACAAAATAAGTTTTGAAGTAGATCCCTTTGAAAAATGAGAGGGATTCCATCTGTCGCGAACTTGCCCATAGATGAGTTTTTTATCAGGCATAGAAAGAGTTAAGTACAACACTGTCAGAGAAAATTCCTACCTGCCATTAGCACAAAAATGTTTGATAGTGTGAAACATATCTCCATGTATGATGTTAATTTCTACCAGCTGTTACATCTCTATATTTTTATGTAACCGTACTCTGAACTCTGAAAATATATAAATATCACAATGATTTATATCTGAGGATGCAGGAATAGCCTGAATTAAGATGAAGAAAAAGTGACAAGAATCATTAGTGAAAAATTACCAACCAGAGCAGGCAACTGGGTGGTAATTGCAAAGAGAGAGAGAGAGAGAGAGAGAGAGAGAGAGAGAGAGAGAGAGAGAAAAAAAGAGAGAGAGGGAGAGAGAGGGGGGGGGGGGGGGAGAGGGGGGGAGAGAGAGAGACTTTGGGGTTGTAGTAGTGTGTTATTTGTTAGTGATAAGGGGGTCATCTACATGTTGATAAATATTTAGATAAACAGATCACTCTTCTTATCTGAAAAAGAATAAAAAGAAGCATGGCTGTGACTTTGTGACTGATGATTGGACAAGGGGAAAGGTCCAGATGAAGACAGGGAAGACATCAGGAAGATGGAAGATAAAGAAAGAGGATCATACAGAAGATATCAGATGAAAAGCGATGAGAAGAATGGCGTGATGGACCGGTGATGGGGACCCGCTCTTGAGCTTAATCACCAAAGAGAGATTAAACCTGTACCCCTGTTGAGCTGCACACTCATTCGGTGGTGGAGACAAATATGGGAATTAGCGATGGCTTATATATAGTTCTTGCAGTCATATATCTGAATTTGAAGATGAAAACGTAACCGTTTTGCATTAAAGGCATAATCATTGTTTGCTAAGCAAATTCTTTGACATCTTCAACATGTTGTACAAAGGTGAAATATTGCACAAGATACTCTTATTTCCTACCTGCAACCATACAATGAGGCTATAGGATCTTGCAAAAGTGCCTCTTATTTTTTTATTCAGTTTTCCACCCGATATCTTCTTCTCTGCTTTTATATGTGTCACTTTCTCTTCTCTCTCTCTCTCTCTCTCTCTCTCTCTCTCTCGCTCTCTCTCTCTTACACTCAGACACCCTGAATGGAGGTTAGAATTTTGAATTTGGGCTTCATCAAATTTTAAATGGAAATGTTATAGCTTGATGTAGGTCTGATATTTTACCAAAATGTAAAACAAAATGGCTAGTTGTGTATTATTTTTATCAACATAGACAGAGAAATATAAAGAGAATGGAGCAAATAGGAGAGATAGTGAGAATGGGAAAAATTAATAGTAAGAGGTGAGGGATGAAAATAGTAGAGAAATCAAAATTCATATGAAATGAGGGAGAGGGGGAGAGGGAAGAAACAGAAAAAGAAAGAAAGAGGGAGAGTGGAGAAGAGGTGAAGGATTGAAAGAGAGGTGGAGAGTTGAACCTTTGGCACCTACCAGTCCGCATGCTGATGCTAAGCCAATCAGACTGTAGCTCCCAGCATGCACTAGCTGCTCCATAGCCTAGCCTTCCCTCCACCCATGGGAGACTTGTGAGCAGCGCAGTGTTGTTTTTATTCCCGGCTGCCATTGGCCGTGCGTCGGCTCAGAAGATTAGATCGCTGGAGACGTAAGAGTTTTCAGTTAACCCTGTCAAGTCAAGCTCAGTGATCTTTCATATACATTTCCTTCAGTGTTTCAGACAGGTCCACATATCGTTCCCTCAAAATGTAAATTTTTCCCAGTTTTGAGTACATTCATTTCAACATTTCAGAAAGGTCCACATTTTGTTAAATGCTTCAAATGTTAAATTTGCTCAGTTTTGAGTTTTTCACTTCACCATTTCAGAAGGGTATACATAATGTTCCCCAAGTGTGAAATTTGCCCGCACTTGAAAAAAAATACACAAGAGTTGGGTATATATCTGTAAGCAGATTGCAAAATATAATTATTGACCTCTTGTTTATATGTTTACCTTTTGAGTTGTGTATGTGTGCTTTTTATAAGATGAGTCACTCAAATTTTGTATTTGAAATTCATATGAGTAAAATATTACTTTAAATGGAAGGTATGATTGTACTTTTAATGTGCTAAGCTTCAGTGATGAGAAGTAGACACATAATTTATAAGGACTGTAGGGGATTATCTCCAAATACTGAGCTTGATTTAATTTTCTGCTTATCTAATCTTGAGTGGATTAAACAAGATAAAAAAAAACTACTTGATCCAGTGTCATTGACTGGGTACTCTCTGCAAAAACTCTTTATCGAAGGGTGACATATCAATTTTTTTCTGTTTCTCAAATGTCTGGGGACGCTCGAACGTGATCATGTGACGCCGATCAAGAGGGCAGGCGGGAGATATATCGATTGTGAGTGCTTGCGTGAAGGGAGGTGGAAGACGAGAAAGAGAGATGGATGGAACACAGCCCTCGGTTACTGTTGTTGGACATCATCCAGTATTATAGGCTTCGTGTTCAGTCCCACTCATAGCAAATCGCTGTGGGGTCTGTTCATGTTGTGGAAATTAATCCTGTATTTGCATTTTGTCTTTGCTATATTTTCATTTCTTGTTATTGTACACTATGCAGTATAATCGGATTCATGTTCAGTCTCACACATAGCACATCACTTTGAAGTTGTGTTCATGTTGTAGTGGAAATAATCAAGATGCTTTGAAGTTGTCGTTGCCATATTTGTATTTGATAGTAGTGATATTTTGATCACAATAGAATAATGTTCTATCTCATTGATCTCTTATATGTGTCAATTAACAACAAGAACTGTTGTTGGATATCATCCAGTATTATAGGTTTTGTGTTCTGTCCCACACACAGCATATCGCTGTGGGGGCATATTCACACTATAGTGTAAATTGTCCCAATATTTGTGTGGTGTCTGTACCAAATTTGTATTTAACAGTTGTGATATTTTGATTGCCAGGAAGTATTACATCTCATCACCATCTTATATATATGAATGAGCATTAAGTGTTTACTCTGTTTGTGCCATTAATTAATTTTTGCACAGAGATTACACACATGTTCCATAGAACAGCATTTTATATGGCACTCGATCGGTTAAATGCTGTAATTATGTCTCATTTTATAGGTAACAGTGAGTGCTTGGAACTCAATATCTAAGAATGAATTATAGACCATTCAATTCAAATATGTATATATATCCCATGTGCTGTATGATGAATGAGGGTATGTGAATGCGGCTTGATGAATGCGTGAAGTCTGTTGATTGCAACCTCAGCTCAAATTATATTTTTGAAATGTTTTCCACTGATGTGAACACACCATCCCATGTGCTGTATGATGAATGAGGGTATGTGAATGGGACTTGATGAATGTGTGAAGTCTGTTGATTGCAACCTCAACTGAAATCATATTTTTGAAATGTTTTCCACTGATGTGAACACACCATCACATATGTGCTGTGTGATGAATGAGTGTATGTGAATGTGGCTTGATGAATGTGTAAAGTCTGTTGATTGCAACCTCAGCTAAAATCATATTTTTGCAATGTTAACCTCTAATATGAACACACCATCCCATGTGCTGTGTGACGAATGATGGTATGTGAATGCGGCTTGATGAATGTGTGAAGTCTGTTGATTGCAACCTCAGCTGAAATCATACTTTTTCAATGTTTACCTCTAATATGAACACACCATCCCATGTGCTGTGTGATGAATGACAGTATGTGAATGTGGCTTGATGAATGTGTGAAGTCTGTTGATTGCAACCTCAGCTGAAATCATACTTTTTCAATGTTTACCTCTAATATGAACACACCATCCCATGTGCTGTATGATGAATGAGGGTATGTGAATGCGGCTTGATGACTGTGTGAAGTCTGTTGATTGCAACCTCAGCTGAAATCATATTTTTGCAATGTTTTCCTCCAATATGAACACACCATCCTATGTGCTGTGTGGTGAATGAGGGTATGTGAATGTGGCTTGATGAATGTTTGAAGTCTGTTGATTGCAACCTCAGCTGAAATCATATTTTTGCAACGTTTACCTCAAATATGAACACACCATCCCATGTGCTGTATGATGAATGAGGGTATGTGAATGTGGCTTGATGAATGTGTGAAGTCTGTTGATTGCAACCTCAGCTGAAATCATATTTTTGCAATGTTTACCTCTAATATGAACGCACCATCCTATGTGCTGTATGATGAATGAGGGTATGTGAATGCGACTCGACGAATGAATATGTGAAGTCTGTTGATTGCAACCTCAGCTGAAATCATATTTTTGCAACGTTTACCTCTAATATGAACACACCATCCCATGTGCTGTGACGAATGAGGGCAAGTGAATGCGGCTTGATGAATGTGTGAAGTCTGTTGATTGCAACCTCAGCTCAAATGATATTATTATAATGTTTTCCTCCAATATGAACACACCATCCCATGTGCTGTATGATGAATGAGGCTATGTGACTGCGACTTGATGAATGTGTGAAGTCTGTTGATTGCAACCTCAGCTGAAATCATATTTTTACAATGTTTACCTCTAATATGAACACACCATCCCATGTGCTGTATGATGAATGAGGGTATGTGAATGCGGCTTGATGAATGTGTGAAGTCTGTTGATTGCAACCTCAGCTGAAATCATATTTTTACAATGTTTACATCTAATATGAACACACCATCCCATGTGCTGTATGATGAATGAGGGTATGTGAATGCGGCTTGATGAATGTGTGAAGTCTGTTGACAGGCTGATTGAGGTAGACATGCGAGGTGGAGCTAGCGGGTATGTTGTGCGACTCGGAATGGCTGACATGCACTGGTTAACATTGTTAGGATTTCATCCAATTAAAGGGGCCTTTACATCTTGCTTGCAAAATATTGCATGGTTACAAATTATCATTTTATCCTTTCATAGTAGTAATGGCATGTATTAAAAATAAACCTGCAATAGCAGTTCAAAGATTGTATTTTGACAAAGATATGTCATATAGGTCAACATGAATCATGTCAAGAACTAATTAGCTTGGGGTAAAAAGTCAACTTTTTCTCTCATTTCAAGGATTTTCAATTACAGTGTACATCATTGAATACTTAAATATCATGATCAAATGATGAAAATTCATTTTGGCCAGGGGCCATATTCATGAAACCTAAATAAGCCTAGTAAATTTCTAAAATAGGTTTAGCTGCATGTATATTTAGTATCTGCCTAGGCTAGCAAAGTTGCATTAATATGGCCCCAGTTGTACATCAGTGTGTTTATTTTTGGTGAAAAATTAACTTTTCTTGTAATTTTAACAATTTTCAGTTGTAAGAAGCATTGGATACTTCAATAACATGATCAAACGATAACAAATCATATTGGTCAGTTGTATATCAATGTATTTTTTAGGTGAAAAGTTAACTTTTGTTGTAATTTTAACAATTATTAATTGCAGTAAGCATCAAATACATCAATAACATACAATAACAAAACATATTGGCTAGTTGTATACTAATCTTTTTTTAAAGTAGTTTCATATATTCTGGCGAGATTTGCCAGCCTTTGCCGCATCCATGGACTCCTGCCAAGATGTCAATTAAAGCCTGCATAAACGGTAAAGCTCTTGGCCATTACACTAATCAACTAATATGAACACACCATCCCATGTGCTGTGACGAATGAGGGTATGTGAATGCGGCTTGATGAATGTGTGAAGTCTGTTGATTGCAACCTCAGTTGAAATCATATTTGTGCAATGTTTACCTCTAATATGAACACACCATCCCATGTACTGTATGATGAATGACGGTATGTGAATGCGACTTGATGAATGTGTGAAGTCTGTTGATTGCAACCTCAGCTGAAATCATATTTTTTCAATGTTTACCTCTAATATGAACGCACCATCCCATGTGCTGTATGATGAATGAGGGTATGTGCATGTGACTTGATGAATGTGTGAAGTCTGTTGATTGCAACCTCAACTTAAATCATATTTTTGCAATGTTTACATCTAATATGAACACACCATCCCATGTGCTGTATGATGAATGAGGGTATGTGAATGCGGCTTGATGAATGTGTGAAGTCTGTTGATTGCAACCTCAGCTGAAATCATATTTTTGCAATGTTTACCTCTAATATGAACGCACCATCCTATGTGCTGTATGATGAATGAGGGTATGTGAATGCGACTCGACGAATGAATATGTGAAGTCTGTTGATTGCAACCTCAGCTGAAATCATATTTTTGCAACGTTTACCTCTAATATGAACACACCATCCCATGTGCTGTGACGAATGAGGGCAAGTGAATGCGGCTTGATGAATGTGTGAAGTCTGTTGATTGCAACCTCAGCTCAAATGATATTATTATAATGTTTTCCTCCAATATGAACACACCATCCCATGTGCTGTATGATGAATGAGGCTATGTGACTGCGACTTGATGAATGTGTGAAGTCTGTTGATTGCAACCTCAGCTGAAATCATATTTTTACAATGTTTACCTCTAATATGAACACACCATCCCATGTGCTGTATGATGAATGAGGGTATGTGAATGCGGCTTGATGAATGTGTGAAGTCTGTTGACAGGCTGATTGAGGTAGACATGCGAGGTGGAGCTAGCGGGTATGTTGTGCGACTCGGAATGGCTGACATGCACTGGTTAACATTGTTAGGATTTCATCCAATTAAAGGGGCCTTTACATCTTGCTTGCAAAATATTGCATGGTTACAAATTATCATTTTATCCTTTCATAGTAGTAATGGCATGTATTAAAAATAAACCTGCAATAGCAGTTCAAAGATTGTATTTTGACAAAGATATGTCATATAGGTCAACATGAATCATGTCAAGAACTAATTAGCTTGGGGTAAAAAGTCAACTTTTTCTCTCATTTCAAGGATTTTCAATTACAGTGTACATCATTGAATACTTAAATATCATGATCAAATGATGAAAATTCATTTTGGCCAGGGGCCATATTCATGAAACCTAAATAAGCCTAGTAAATTTCTAAAATAGGTTTAGCTGCATGTATATTTAGTATCTGCCTAGGCTAGCAAAGTTGCATTAATATGGCCCCAGTTGTACATCAGTGTGTTTATTTTTGGTGAAAAATTAACTTTTCTTGTAATTTTAACAATTTTCAGTTGTAAGAAGCATTGGATACTTCAATAACATGATCAAACGATAACAAATCATATTGGTCAGTTGTATATCAATGTATTTTTTAGGTGAAAAGTTAACTTTTGTTGTAATTTTAACAATTATTAATTGCAGTAAGCATCAAATACATCAATAACATACAATAACAAAACATATTGGCTAGTTGTATACTAATCTTTTTTTAAAGTAGTTTCATATATTCTGGCGAGATTTGCCAGCCTTTGCCGCATCCATGGACTCCTGCCAAGATGTCAATTAAAGCCTGCATAAACGGTAAAGCTCTTGGCCATTACACTAATCAACTAATATGAACACACCATCCCATGTGCTGTGACGAATGAGGGTATGTGAATGCGGCTTGATGAATGTGTGAAGTCTGTTGATTGCAACCTCAGTTGAAATCATATTTGTGCAATGTTTACCTCTAATATGAACACACCATCCCATGTACTGTATGATGAATGACGGTATGTGAATGCGACTTGATGAATGTGTGAAGTCTGTTGATTGCAACCTCAGCTGAAATCATATTTTTTCAATGTTTACCTCTAATATGAACGCACCATCCCATGTGCTGTATGATGAATGAGGGTATGTGCATGTGACTTGATGAATGTGTGAAGTCTGTTGATTGCAACCTCAACTTAAATCATATTTTTGCAATGTTTACATCTAATATGAACACACCATCCCATGTGCTGTATGATGAATGAGGGTATGTGAATGCGGCTTGATGAATGTGTGAAGTCTGTTGATTGCAACCTCAGCTGAAATCATATTTTTGCAATGTTTACCTCTAATATGAACGCACCATCCTATGTGCTGTATGATGAATGAGGGTATGTGAATGCGACTCGACGAATGAATATGTGAAGTCTGTTGATTGCAACCTCAGCTGAAATCATATTTTTGCAACGTTTACCTCTAATATGAACACACCATCCCATGTGCTGTGACGAATGAGGGCAAGTGAATGCGGCTTGATGAATGTGTGAAGTCTGTTGATTGCAACCTCAGCTCAAATGATATTATTATAATGTTTTCCTCCAATATGAACACACCATCCCATGTGCTGTATGATGAATGAGGCTATGTGACTGCGACTTGATGAATGTGTGAAGTCTGTTGATTGCAACCTCAGCTGAAATCATATTTTTACAATGTTTACCTCTAATATGAACACACCATCCCATGTGCTGTATGATGAATGAGGGTATGTGAATGCGGCTTGATGAATGTGTGAAGTCTGTTGACAGGCTGATTGAGGTAGACATGCGAGGTGGAGCTAGCGGGTATGTTGTGCGACTCGGAATGGCTGACATGCACTGGTTAACATTGTTAGGATTTCATCCAATTAAAGGGGCCTTTACATCTTGCTTGCAAAATATTGCATGGTTACAAATTATCATTTTATCCTTTCATAGTAGTAATGGCATGTATTAAAAATAAACCTGCAATAGCAGTTCAAAGATTGTATTTTGACAAAGATATGTCATATAGGTCAACATGAATCATGTCAAGAACTAATTAGCTTGGGGTAAAAAGTCAACTTTTTCTCTCATTTCAAGGATTTTCAATTACAGTGTACATCATTGAATACTTAAATATCATGATCAAATGATGAAAATTCATTTTGGCCAGGGGCCATATTCATGAAACCTAAATAAGCCTAGTAAATTTCTAAAATAGGTTTAGCTGCATGTATATTTAGTATCTGCCTAGGCTAGCAAAGTTGCATTAATATGGCCCCAGTTGTACATCAGTGTGTTTATTTTTGGTGAAAAATTAACTTTTCTTGTAATTTTAACAATTTTCAGTTGTAAGAAGCATTGGATACTTCAATAACATGATCAAACGATAACAAATCATATTGGTCAGTTGTATATCAATGTATTTTTTAGGTGAAAAGTTAACTTTTGTTGTAATTTTAACAATTATTAATTGCAGTAAGCATCAAATACATCAATAACATACAATAACAAAACATATTGGCTAGTTGTATACTAATCTTTTTTTAAAGTAGTTTCATATATTCTGGCGAGATTTGCCAGCCTTTGCCGCATCCATGGACTCCTGCCAAGATGTCAATTAAAGCCTGCATAAACGGTAAAGCTCTTGGCCATTACACTAATCAACTAATATGAACACACCATCCCATGTGCTGTGACGAATGAGGGTATGTGAATGCGGCTTGATGAATGTGTGAAGTCTGTTGATTGCAACCTCAGTTGAAATCATATTTGTGCAATGTTTACCTCTAATATGAACACACCATCCCATGTACTGTATGATGAATGACGGTATGTGAATGCGACTTGATGAATGTGTGAAGTCTGTTGATTGCAACCTCAGCTGAAATCATATTTTTTCAATGTTTACCTCTAATATGAACGCACCATCCCATGTGCTGTATGATGAATGAGGGTATGTGCATGTGACTTGATGAATGTGTGAAGTCTGTTGATTGCAACCTCAACTTAAATCATATTTTTGCAATGTTTACATCTAATATGAACACACCATCCCATGTGCTGTATGATGAATGAGGGTATGTGAATGCGGCTTGATGAATGTGTGAAGTCTGTTGATTGCAACCTCAGCTGAAATCATATTTTTGCAATGTTTACCTCTAATATGAACGCACCATCCTATGTGCTGTATGATGAATGAGGGTATGTGAATGCGACTCGACGAATGAATATGTGAAGTCTGTTGATTGCAACCTCAGCTGAAATCATATTTTTGCAACGTTTACCTCTAATATGAACACACCATCCCATGTGCTGTGACGAATGAGGGCAAGTGAATGCGGCTTGATGAATGTGTGAAGTCTGTTGATTGCAACCTCAGCTCAAATGATATTATTATAATGTTTTCCTCCAATATGAACACACCATCCCATGTGCTGTATGATGAATGAGGCTATGTGACTGCGACTTGATGAATGTGTGAAGTCTGTTGATTGCAACCTCAGCTGAAATCATATTTTTACAATGTTTACCTCTAATATGAACACACCATCCCATGTGCTGTATGATGAATGAGGGTATGTGAATGCGGCTTGATGAATGTGTGAAGTCTGTTGACAGGCTGATTGAGGTAGACATGCGAGGTGGAGCTAGCGGGTATGTTGTGCGACTCGGAATGGCTGACATGCACTGGTTAACATTGTTAGGATTTCATCCAATTAAAGGGGCCTTTACATCTTGCTTGCAAAATATTGCATGGTTACAAATTATCATTTTATCCTTTCATAGTAGTAATGGCATGTATTAAAAATAAACCTGCAATAGCAGTTCAAAGATTGTATTTTGACAAAGATATGTCATATAGGTCAACATGAATCATGTCAAGAACTAATTAGCTTGAGGTAAAAAGTCAACTTTTTCTCTCATTTCAAGGATTTTCAATTACAGTGTACATCATTGAATACTTAAATATCATGATCAAATGATGAAAATTCATTTTGGCCAGGGGCCATATTCATGAAACCTAAATAAGCCTAGTAAATTTCTAAAATAGGTTTAGCTGCATGTATATTTAGTATCTGCCTAGGCTAGCAAAGTTGCATTAATATGGCCCCAGTTGTACATCAGTGTGTTTATTTTTGGTGAAAAATTAACTTTTCTTGTAATTTTAACAATTTTCAGTTGTAAGAAGCATTGGATACTTCAATAACATGATCAAACGATAACAAATCATATTGGTCAGTTGTATATCAATGTATTTTTTAGGTGAAAAGTTAACTTTTGTTGTAATTTTAACAATTATTAATTGCAGTAAGCATCAAATACATCAATAACATACAATAACAAAACATATTGGCTAGTTGTATACTAATCTTTTTTTAAAGTAGTTTCATATATTCTGGCGAGATTTGCCAGCCTTTGCCGCATCCATGGACTCCTGCCAAGATGTCAATTAAAGCCTGCATAAACGGTAAAGCTCTTGGCCATTACACTAATCAACTAATATGAACACACCATCCCATGTGCTGTGACGAATGAGGGTATGTGAATGCGGCTTGATGAATGTGTGAAGTCTGTTGATTGCAACCTCAGTTGAAATCATATTTGTGCAATGTTTACCTCTAATATGAACACACCATCCCATGTACTGTATGATGAATGACGGTATGTGAATGCGACTTGATGAATGTGTGAAGTCTGTTGATTGCAACCTCAGCTGAAATCATATTTTTTCAATGTTTACCTCTAATATGAACGCACCATCCCATGTGCTGTATGATGAATGAGGGTATGTGCATGTGACTTGATGAATGTGTGAAGTCTGTTGATTGCAACCTCAACTTAAATCATATTTTTGCAATGTTTACATCTAATATGAACACACCATCCCATGTGCTGTATGATGAATGAGGGTATGTGAATGTGGCTTGATGAATGTGTGAAGTCTGTTGATTGCAACCTCAGCTGAAATCATATTTTTGCAACGTTTACCTCAAATATGAACACACCATCCCATGTGCTGTATGATGAATGAGGGTATGTGAATGTGGCTTGATGAATGTGTGAAGTCTGTTGATTGCAACCTCAGCTGAAATCATATTTTTTCAATGTTTACCTCTAATATGAACACACCATCCCATGTGCTGTATGATGAATGAGGGTATGTGAATGCGGCTTGATGAATGTTTGAAGTCTGTTGATTGCAACCTCAGCTGAAATCATATTTTTGCAATGTTTTCCTCCAATATGAACACACCATCCTATGTGCTGTGTGGTGAATGAGGGTATGTGAATGTGGCTTGATGAATGTGTGAAGTCTGTTGATTGCAACCTCAGCTGAAATCATATTTTTGCAATGTTTTCCTCCAATATGAACACACCATCCTATGTGCTGTGTGGTGAATGAGGGTATGTGAATGTGGCTTGATGAATGTTTGAAGTCTGTTGATTGCAACCTCAGCTGAAATCATATTTTTGCAATGTTTTCCTCCAATATGAACACACCATCCCATGTGCTGTGTGATGAATGAAGGTATGTGAATGCGGCTTGATGAATGTTTGAAGTCTGTTGATTGCAACCTCAGCTGAAATCATATTTTTGCAATGTTTACCTCTAATATGAACACACCATCCCATGTGCTGTGTGATGAATGATGGTATGTGAATGCAGCTTGATGAATGTGTGAAGTCTGTTGATTGCAACCTCAGCTTAAATCATATTTTTGCAATGTCTACCTCCAATATGAACACACCATCCTATGTGCTGTGTGATGAATGAGGGTATGTGAATGCGGCTTGATGAATGTTTGAAGTCTGTTGATTGCAACCTCAGCTGAAATCATATTTTTGAAATGTCTACCTCCAATATGAACACACCATCCCATGTGCTGTATGATGAATGAGGCTATGTGACTGCGACTTGATGAATGTGTGAAGTCTGTTGATTGCAACCTCAGCTGAAATCATATTTTTGAAATGTTTTCCACTGATGTGAACACACCATCCCATGTGCTGTGTGACGAATGACGGTATGTGAATTCGCGGCTTGATGAATGTGTGAAGTCTGTTGACAGGCTGATTGAGATAGACATGCGAGGTGGAGCTAGCGGGTATGTTGTGCGACTCGGAATGGCTGACATGCACTAGTTAACATTGTTAGGATTTCATCCAATTAAAGGGGCCTTTACATCTTGCTTTCAAACTATTGTATGACTACAAAATCATTTTATCATTCCATAGTTGTAATGGCATGTATTAAACAATAAATCTGCAATAGCAGTCAAAAGATTGTATTTTTACAAAGACATGTCATATAGGTCAACATGAATCATGTCAAGAACTAATTAGCTTGAGGTAAAAAATCAACTTTTTCTCTCATTTCAAGGATTTTCAATTACAGTGTACATCATTGAATACTTAAATATCATGATCAAATGATGAAAATTAATTTTAGCCAGGGGCCATATTCATGAAACCTAAATAAGCCTAGTAAATTGCTAAAATATGTTTAGCTGCATGTGTATTTACTATCTGCCTAGGCTGGCAAGGTTTCATTAATATGGCCCCAGTTGTATATCAATGTGTTTATTTTAACAATTTTCAATTGCAGTAAACATCAAATACATCAATAACATACAATAATAAAACATATTGGCCAGTTGTAAACTAATCTTTTTTTATAAGTAGTTTCATATATTCTGGCGAGTTTTGCCAGCCTTTGCCGTATCCATGGACTCCTGCCAAGATGTCAATTAAAGCCTGCATAAATGGTTCAGCTTTTGGCCATTACACTAATCAACTCTGATTAAGCACTCATTGTGTGGACATTGGCAGGGTGTGAACTATAGTGTTAGGAGAGTGCTTTGCACGCCTGACTGCGTAATCACTTATTTGCATTAGATCGAAGAGAGAGAGAGAGGGTTATAACTATGGAGGATGTATTTTGTGAGAGACGAGAGAGGTTTGGTTAATTGCCTTTTTGGCTGGATGAAAACAGGGCATGGCCAACTAGCCAATTGTATATATGAGAATCACAAAGAAATGTAGTGTTACTATAGAACTACTGATTGCAATTATCATTGTCATTAAAATGTTATTAATAGTACTAAAAATTGAGGAAACCCATTCTGTACTTAGACCACAGAGATGGGGGCTGGCTTTATTCCATTCAGATGCTAAGTAGCATGACTCCCATAAAATCTGCTGTTTGAACAATAGACGACAGGCTATGAATAAACTTCAAATACCTTATAGGACACAATAAAGCCACAACCCTTTGGTTACTGCAGTTCTATGGCAAATTTTGACGTCCTAAAGCCTGTTCACAAGTTGACAAAGCCTGGAAGTCTAATAGTAAGCAACGGGTTAAAACAGGCTGAGGTCAGTATGTTTCGGAGGATGCAGGTTTGTATGGTTCCCATAGTAAACAGCTTAATAGCCTAAATAAAGTCCCTTTTGAAGCAAGCGCATTGTTCCAAAATAGGACAGAGAGAGAGAGAGAAAGGAAGATGGAACAAAAGGTGAAGTAGGATGAAAAATAGAGAAGAGTATTAGCAGAGAGAGAGTAAAAAAGAAGAAATATCACAGTTCAAGACAGAAAAGATACAAAGAGAGATTACTGCTTATCATGAGGGAGAAAACAAAATGACCAATTGGTTGGTTACTCCATTGTTCCAAACCTGGAGAGAGAGAGAGAGAGAGAGAGAGAGAGAGAGAGAGAGAGAGAGAGATAAAGAAAGGAAGACAGAAAAAAGGGAGAGATGGAGGAGAAATAGGGACTGGTATGAACAGAGAGAGGGAAAAGAAGATATATTTTTTTTTTTTTACAAAGGCAAGGTTCAAGATGGAAACAAAATATAAAGAAAGAACACAGCTTATCCAGTACATAAGTGAGAAAAAAACCCAATGACTAATCCATTGGCTATGTATTGTGAGTCCAACAGACAAGGGAGATATGCAGTGTGGTTTGACCTCATTCTAGTCATGGCAGCACTTGAGATGCGCTCCTATAGAGACGCCTAAACTACATCATAAGTAACATTTGATACGCTGCCTCAGCCCTGTATTTGAACGTAGGGTGTGTTCACATTGGTGACGTGGTGTCCATTTGCATGGCAGCGGTTTGCCCTCAGCCCTGTATTTTAATATATATAGGGAGTGTTCACACGTATGAGTTGATGTCAGTTTACATGGCAGCACTGTTTCCAAGTCCTGTATTTAAACATTGGGAGTGTTCATACTGATGACTCAATGAATATTGACACAGCAGTGGTTTGCCCTCAGCCCTGTCTTTGAACATTGGAAGTGTTTACATTGACAGATTGATGTTATTTCATGTAACAGCGGGTTGCATCAGCCCTGTATTTGAACATAAGAAATGTTCATATTGTTGAGTTAATGGTGTGCCACTGCCACATTCCATAATGCTGCTTCTAACATGCCATATATGGAGATCCCCCTCCACCTCCAGGGAAGTCAGTGGACTGCGGTGACATTTACAAAGCGCTACATGGAGTTAAGTTCGTGCTTTGCCGAAGGGGCAAATCACTGGGGTTAAAGAACAGTTGGCGAGATCAAGGCAGCTCAAACTGCTCGAATGTACCTTTCTTTAATCATGGTTGAATTGCAGGCCAGCGCTTCTGTTGAAGCCATGTTTCTGGAATCTTATGAACTCAACCATGTTTTGAAACAATGTTTTATATGACATCACAATGCGTTGTACAGAATATGTGCAAAATGAGCTGTCCAATGGTACACTTGTTAAACCTGTGTTTTTAGCCAAAACAAAAATATTAAAAAAACATGTTTTCAAAATAGTGTTTTGAAGTTGTGTTTTGAAACACAGATTCTGGGAACACACACCCTTACTAATGCAGCCTAATTCAGAGCTGAATGGTGAATTATATGCTTAATTGCTACAGATTGTCAACATAAAAAACTTCAGCACCCCTCCCTTCCCCCCCCCCCCCCCCGAGCACGTCTTACATGTATGTATGTCTTGCTCTTCAAAATTAAATGTTACTACATATGTAAGATGTGTGTGCAGAATTTGCAAGAGCAACACGTAACAACTGAATGCAAAAAGGTTTCTCAAAAAAATCTTCAATTGCTTGGTAATAATGGGACAGGGGAAAATCCCATTTCTATTGATTTTAATTCTTACATCAAGAGGTGGACGTGCATAAAATTCATAATATATCATTCATGCATGAGCTGATGTAATACTGGCATTAGAAATGGTAACTCTGTACATACTCAATGCACATTTCTACTTTCTACTGCAATCAAATCCTATCTAAAGAGCATTTTATTCGGCACAGTAAGGCAATTAACCCTGTCCTTAAATACAGATGCCACAGGTGGCTTGAGTTCTTAAAAAAACATAGGATAGGAAATGAGAATAATGAAAGGCTTGCGGGCTAGTCGATCGCCAATTATGACTGGCCACTTTTTTTGGGGGAAGCGGCCATCTTGTATCTATGTAGGTATCAGATCTTTGTGACCTATCAGCAGCGTTCATTTTGACATCTTTCCCAGATTTTGCCTCTCGTGGTCCTCCTCGATGCTTGTGCATGTGGTGCATGACTCGCCCCTTGTTATTTCCACCCGTCGCTCTAAAGGGTGCACTTTGAACAGCTGTCTGTTTGTCTGTTAGTCCGTCTACGTATGTGTCTATGTGCAGTTCTCAAAATAACCTCCCAACAATTTGAAAGTAGGATGGTACAATTGCTACCACACATGCATCTTTTCAAGGTCCCAGTTCAGATATGTGTGACCTTGACAAATTCTCGATCAACCTAGATGAAGGCAAGGCAGAAATTGGACCACCGCTTCACTTGCAATAATGTTAAATTGCTGGAGATAGTGTGGTCAACTTCATAACGGATACGGATTTAGGTCAATTTAAAATGTGGCTAACCTGAAACTTATGATGGCCCTGTATGTTTACCTGTTTCCAATGGTCACAATGAGGGTTTGATTCAGTAGTGTTAGGCTATTTTGAATATCAAACAGTTCCCTTTTCTTTCAATTTTGTTGTTCCACCACAATTGGAGTTGTTTTTTTCACTAGAAAAAATGAGGTAATGGATGAATATCATGAGTGAATTTATGGATGAGAAGCATTTTTTGCTCAAATACATTGCACAAATTCTGTAGAGCAGAGATTTGTCGGGTAGAGTAGGATTTAAGATGTGTTTAACCGTGCTGACTTGCATTTTGCCGGAGGGGGGAGATGACGCTGTAAGTCTTAATGTGAACGCTCTTGCTGAGCAAATAGTGTCATGTTTACAGCTGTCCGCAGCTTAGTCTTTAACACTTCTCCAATTTCGGCCCCAATCCTCCTCCACCTCCTCCTCTCTTTCCTCTCCCCTTCCTCTCCATGGTAACCCACTTTGCAAATCACTAGCTATTTCCTGTCCCCTTTTCTTCCTCCTCCTCCTCTTCCTCCTCTTTCCCTCACCCCTCCACCCTCCTCTCTCCACTCCACCCTCCCTTCCAACCCACTTTGCAAACCACTAGCCATTTCCTCTTTCCTCTCCTCTTTTCTCTCCTTTTCTTCTTCCTCCTCCTCCTCCTCTTTTCATCACTCCACCCTCCCTTCCATGGTAACACACTTTGCAAACCACTAGCAATTTCCTTTTCCCTCTCTTCCTCCTCCTCATCCTCCTCCACCTCCTTCTTCTCTTTTCCTCATCCCTCCTCTCTCCTCTTTCCTCTCCACCCTCCCTCCATGGTAACCCACTTTGCAAACCACTAGCCTTTTCCCCTTCGCTTTCCTCCTCCTCCTTCTCCTCCTCCTCCTTCTCCTCCTCCTCCTTCTCCTCCTCCTCCTCCTCCTCCTCCTCCTCCTCCTCCTCCTCCTCGTCCTCCTCCTCATCCCCCTCCTCCTCCTCCACCTCCCCCTCCTTCTCTTTTCCTCATTCCACCTCTCTCCTCTTTCCTCTCCACCCTCCCTTCCATGGTAACCCACTTTGCAAACCACTAGCCTTTTCCTCTTCCCTCTCCTCCTCCTCCTCCTCCCCCTCCTCCCCCTCCTCCCCCTCCTCCCCCTCCTCCTCCCCCTCTTCCTCCTCCTCCCCCTCCTCCTCCCCCTCTTCCTCCTCCCCCTCCTCCCCCTCCTCCCCCTCCTCCTCCCCCTCTTCCTCCTCCTCCCCCTGCTCCTCCCCCTCTTCCTCCTCCTCCTCCTCCCCCTCTTCCTCCTCCTCCTCCTCCTCCACCTCCTCTCTTCTCTTTTCCTCATCCCTCCTCTCTCCTCTTTCCTCTCCACCCTTCCTTCCATGGTAACACACTTTGCAAACCACTAGTGATTTCCTCTTCCCTCTCTTCCTCCTCCCCTTCCTCCTCCCCTTCCTCCTCCTCCCCCTCCTCCTCCTCCTCCACCTCCTCCTTCTTCTCTTTACCTCATCCCTCCTCTCTCCTCTCTCCACTCTCCACTCCACCCTCCCTTCCATGGTAACCCACTTTGCAAACCACTAGCCTTTTCCTCTTCCCTGTCCTCCCCCTCATCTTCCTCCTCCTCCTCCTCCTCCTCCTCCTCCTCCTCCTCCTCCTCCTCCTCCTCCTCCTCCTCCTCCTCTAACCCCTCCACTCCCTCCACCCACATGATTTCGGTCTCCTAAAGCACACGCGAGAAGTCTTTCAACCCATGACTTCATTTGGGACCTCGGTGGATCTCTTCTTGCAGCGTCATTGCCCGTTGTAATCTTCTGTGAGATTTAACCCCAGATTGTTTCCCCCCGTGGTCGAGGCGGACATTTGTGTGTGTTCCTTTCATTGCCGCTCGTGTACGTGAATGCCATTTTGGAGTCCGCTAAAGAAATTGGCTTCTTGAGCTCGCAGGTGCTCCCTTTGTGCTGGAAGCTGGGTTAGGATGTCGTCCCTTCCTGCTGCATTGTGGGTCGTGCTGGAATAAGAGAGAGAAGAGAGGGAGAGAGAGAGAGAGAAAAAGAGAATGGAGAAGAGAGAATGGTAAGTGTGGGAAGTGTTTACGTATGTGAGAAAAAGAGAAGGAGTCATAGAGAAGTGGGAGAGCAAATGAAAGCAAATGAAAGCAAACCAATAGAGAGAGAGAGAACAAAAATGAAAAGAGGAGAGGAAGAAAAGGAAAGGCAGGTGAAATGTGAGAGAGATAAAATAAAGAGAAAGGGCATGAGATACACATACTAAATTATAGAGAGAAAAAGAGAGGGAAATAAAGAGGGGGTGGAGGATGAGGTGGGCATAAAGTGCCATAGAAAGAGGGGAGATGGAGAGTGAGGAGGGAAAGAGAAAAAGAAGTAGAGAAAGAGGGGAGAGAGAAAAAGACAGAGACAGAGAGGGAGAGGGAGGAGAAAATGAAATACAGAGGTAGGAAAAGAGAGACATAGAGAGAAAGGGAGGCTTAGGTGAGAGCAATACAATGAAGAGACGGAGGCAGAGGCAGAGACAGGGAGGGAGAGAGGAGGTGAAGCTTTGTGACCAGTGCACTTCGGGGGAAACAGAAAACAGTGTCATCACCCCCACCACCGCAGCTTCCTTGCCATTTGCCTCATCGTCATACCGATATATCAACGCAGAACTCTGCATTCTTTAGGTGACACATCAACGTTATGGCATGGTCATATATATTCTCACAGAACCTGGAAGTAGCGTATGTGGATGTGTGCAACAGCAGAAAGCGATTTTTAGAGTAACACCTCCGCTTCATCAAAAAAATTGTTTCTTGCACTCTTTATCTGCCAGGGAAATTGTCATTGGAATATCGATAACACATAAAATCATAGGAGGAGTGAGTTGGGCAGGTTGCTGTATGTCAGAATTGCTCACTAAACCGGTGGAGGCTGGATTTGTGAAGTTAACCTGCTGTGTGCTAGTGGTGTATGCTTATAGCAGCAGTACACGTAACTCGCACAGAGCAGCACTTGATGTCGCATGGGAGGAGTTAAGCCTATGTCTTAAAGGACTTGTGAGTGCTCTTAATGAGGTCGTGCTGACAGTCACGTGCAGTGGCATTTTGATGATTTGTTGTTTTTCATGTTTGGATTTCCCGTCCGAGGTTGTCTTTGTGGCAGATGATATGCAGCCAGTTGACCTAGATTCTGTGTGTGAATTATTGGACACGGAAGTATTTGCAATGGATATTGTTGGAAAGCCGCAGTGCCGCTGCCATATTTATATGCATGTAAATGTTTTTCAGATCAGCATTTTGTCTCATATCAAAGGAGTCTGGGGAGACTACTTGTAATGTCTAAAGCACTGGCAGTTGTTGATGTCATAGAAAGATGTTTATGCTGTGACATTCCAGAGATACGTTTGTGGATTTAGTCGTCATGTCATTGTCATATTTTCCTTCTGCATTTGATTTCAGGAAGACAACAAGAAAATGATCTTGTACACACCTTATTTAGCCTTGATCAGAGGTTGTAAGGCAGTCAAACATAGACTTGATCACAGAAGTTGCTGGATCTGCTATGAGTACTTTCACTCATCTTTTTACACAATGTATTGCTTATTTTTTGTTAATCTATATCTTGTGTGGAATAATTTCTTTATAATCAATCATAATTAATTTTGCTTGTTTAATCTTTCAATCTTGATAAGCTAATACTGAATAATGATTGTACGTCAAGCCTTGGCTCTTATGAACAGTACTGTCTTCAGTAGATGTGAAATTGTTTTGGCATTTTTTCCACACTAGATTTAAAATTGTACCTTTGTACAAAGGTCTTGTAACAGAGATGCAGTTTGAAAGGGACCAAGACCATATTTGAGCGAAGTGATCAATATTTGGCCTTCATATTGGTAACCTTTCTAAAGGTGGAAGGCTTCAGTACTTTTTGCACTGTGTAATATAATAAACCTACGTCATATGTACATTTTAGATGCACATTTGAATTCATCTTTTTCATCCATCAACCTACCAATGCGGTTATATTTCCGTCACCCAATAACTATCATAATGTGATATTTAGAAAACAGGCTTCAAAGACACTAAAAGGTGATAAAACTCCCTTGGTGAGTTTGGGCCTCAGGAAGCAAAGCAAAGACAAAAATAAATGGCTTCCATTTCACCCCGCTAGGCGTTTGTAAAACATCTCCGTAACGCAAGATACCATAGGCCAGACATGAAGATATTGAATATCTTAATGGTAAGCCATCTTAATGGATGGCAGGGAGCACCAATCGACTTGATATTGACTCTTGGTGCGTGAGGACTTTTTACCAGGCCGTGATTTTAACACAGTTCACTTTTAACAATGTCAAAACAAACCTTTGCTTCCATATAGTTAATTATTTCTCATTTATAAAGTGCTTCATAATTTATAAAGTTTAAAGATAGTACCATTTTTGAAAGTGTAAACAATCTTTTGTATCCATGTAGTTCATTTTTTCTTAGTTATGAAGAGCCCAGTTATGATTTCAGCCAAGATTGAGTTAAAAATTGACTCTTGCTAGTTGCATTTAGACTTTTTGCTAGGCTATGGTTTTAACACAGTACACTTTTGCTGATGTAAAAAAAAAAAAAAAACCTTTTGCTTCCACACAGTTAATAATTTCTCATTTATGATGTGCTCAGCTATGAATAGAGCCACAAGCTAATTGATATTGACTCTCGCTGGTTGATTGAGGACTTTTTGTCCAGGCAGTGGCTTTAATACAGTATTCTCTTGAATTCTCTCAAAACCTTTGCTTTTATATTATTAATCATTTATCATTCATAAAGTCATAATCAAACTGATGTTACCTCTTGGTCCTTAAGGATTTTTTGTCTAGGCTGTGGTCATAACACAGTGCACTTCAAAAATGTCAAAACAAACCTTTGCTTCCATATAGATAATCATTACTTATTTATAGAGTTCTCAGGTATGAAAATTTAATAAACCATAATTTTTTTTTGTATATCTTTACCCATCTTTATCATTACCACCATCACTCATAGTCTATGGAGAAAGCTTGTCAAATCTCTTTTGTTGATGTGGTACAAAATGTCTCATTTCTCTTTTCTAGCTCTCTTCCCTTGCTCAAGTTTGATCTAAAGATCTCCACCATCTGCATTTCATCTTTATTAATGTCAACCTCTGTATACGGTGCATTATTCATAAGCCTCTTGGCGGTATCATTCAGTAACGTTTAGGAATATCAATAACTTCTGGAACAGTAGAGAGAGAGGTTATATTTTTGATAGATTTTCCTTGCCTCAAGCTGAAAATAGCCTGCAATATCACATTGCCCTTTTTGCAATGATGATTTCACAATATAATGTATTGTAATGATGTGATAATCTTGGCATACAGCTTCATATAGATTTTCAGATTGTTCATATCATAAATATTGTTTACTGCTTAATTCTGGATAAACCTTTTCTGGGTGCATATGAAGAGTTATTGATTGGCTCGTAGTCTAATATTGATATAAACCCTTGTGGTAAGAAAGACAAGAAAAGAAAAAACGTTCATTTAAAGGGACAGATGGTTAATATCATAAATATTGTGTACTGTTTAATTATGGATGAACCCATGCTGGGTGCATGTGAACAGTTATCAATTGGCTGGTAGTCTAAGGTTGATATAGACACTTGTGATAAAAAAACAAAAGACAAAACACACCGGACAGATATGTGGATTGGTCAGATGAAGTACGTCATAAAAAAAGTGAATGAAATTTTTAAAGACGAAATGGTGATAAATAAACAGACCCTGCAAGATAAACAAGTCAATGGAGACAGATTTCTCTCCTTACCCATTCACCTTCATTAACGAATGGCATTATCCGCTCCACGTCATCCCCCATTCATCTGTTTGCTTTTCATTTCCATCATTTTGATGAAAAAGGAGGGGAGCTGTCCTCAAGCTAGAAAAAAACAAGCTCACCCCGTTCTCCCTGCTCTCTCACAGACCAAGACAAGAAAGCTGTCTCGCTAATGTACGCGGGTAGAGACTGCATGACTCCCTTTTCGGGTGGGATTGTCATTCATTTCATCGGGTAGCGACACGAGAGAGGGAGAGATAGAGGGGGAAGCGTTTGCGTACGTGATCAGATATGCATGCCAAGAGAACGATCTATTTATTTGAGTTATTGACTTTCTGACATTGGGACACTATTCTGGATCTGCAGAGTGTTATCATTATTATATTTTTTTTCTGCAATGAGAGAGAGAGAGTGAAATGGGTGTAGGATCTGGAGCAACGTTTGTGGACTTGCCATCATCGTCGCCGCCCTCAATGTTTATCATCTGTGCTTGCCCATTTTCAGGACGGATCCTTGCTCAGAATTATTTCTTAGGGGCCGCATTTGTTTAAAGTGATGAGGAGCCTACTGTGTTTGAGCTGATTTGGGAATTTATTTGTTTTAATTACGTGATGATACAGCCTGACCGATTTCTGGTGTGAAGTTGTCCTGCTTCCAGCTTTGTTCTTCTGCCTTGAACCAGTTTCACTGCTTGCTCTCGTTATAAGTTGTGATGCTACGTGTTTATTATCGATTGACTGCAAGTGGGTTTGTTTAAAGTGATGCCAGCCAGGACTTGTCTCTTGTGTTTGAAACTGTAATTTATTAGATCTTTTTGTGATGAATAGTGAATTTAATGTTTATTAGATCCAAATGGATTACCTTTTTTTATATACCTATAGCAACGTATATAAACATAACAAAAAAAGTAAGCCCCCCCCCCCCCTAAGCAAAATCGCATAACCTTTTATCGTAGAGGTTTTGGGCAAAATAATTTGGCATGATGGTTTCTTACTTTATTGACTAACTTATGTGTGAAAATCACATTAATCCAATAAGTCATGCATGAGTGGGCAAATTTTAAAGGGAAAATGTTACTTTTCAAAAGTCACAAGGGTAATTTTGGGATTCTGTCATATGAATTTTTGATGAATCCCATTTCTGGTGTGTAATTTATTTCCTTTCATTGTTTATCATCCATCTCTCAATGCACTAACACCTATCCCAACACTTGACCCATTGTTCTGGTTGAGTGAGCACCCTTTAACAAATACTCATCCCTCTTGAGTTTGAAACTTTTAAAAACCCTTTATTTTGGTGAAAACATAAGACTGGATATTTTGGCAAAGATGTAACATGACCTGTTATGTAAATATAAGAAGTCATTTTCGTGTCATGGTTGAGTGAAAACACTTTAAAATCGCACAATAAATACCAAAATGTATTGTTAAAACGGCGTGAACAATTACCCTTTTGACTTTTGAAAAGTTACATTTTTGCCTTTAAAATTTGCCCACTCATGCATGACTAATTGGATTAATGTGATTTTCACACAGAAGTTAGTCAATAAGTTAAAAAACAATTCTGCCAAATTATTTTGCTCAAAACCTTTTTGATAAAAAGTTACGCTATTTTGCTTGGGGGGGGGGGGACTTACTTTTTCTGTTGTGTTTATAAAAGTATCAATATTTGTATTCCTCTTGTATTGTATCAATATTTGAACGATGGAAATCCTTACAGGGATTGTGTATACATCATAGTATTTATCATTCATTTAAATGTCTAAACAAAGTACAAACCATGAATGGTATTCCATGGTAACAGGGAATAGTGAAAAATCCCTTTTATTTAATTTAATTATTAGTAATTATCTATCTAAAGTTGTCCATATACCTTTTATGTCTGTAGTCAGACATGGTATATGACATACCATGTTTGGTCATCCATATCAAGATGTCCATATACCTGACTATATCAGAAAACTTGTCTCCTATCATATTTGATATTGGATTTAAGTTCAGTATATTACATAAGATGAGCACAATAATTCTACAATAATTTTTTTTGGTGTGCATCAACCTTTAATGTGTCACTTGTGGATTACTTTTCCATCAATAAACACACATTGCATAGATTAGATGTTTGCCTAGCACACAAGGGATTCATCATTTCATAAAATACTTCATGCTTTGGCTGTTAACTTTCTGATAGTGGTACTATATATTGTTGTCATGCTGAAACATGCTGAAAATTTCACAAGAGATCTATAGTATGTGCCAGATGATCAATTTCAAGTTGAAAGTATAAGCAACTCCTGTATTCCCCCCCCCCCCCCCCCCCTCGGATGCTACGCTGCCTTGCTGTGATGGTGTTGCCTAGCCTGTATTGTAGATTATTATTTTTTTTTTTAGTTGTGAGTATAATGGGTGATCAGATGAACATTGATCCCATCCTTTTAAGAGTATGTCCTTCTGTGGCTGTACACTCTTGCTTGGCAGCTGTAGGAAAGAAATGTTCCTTTGTTAGAGATGTATGCAGGTAAATAGTTGTAAGCTTGTATGCAACCCCGACCATTACCCAACTGCATGAATAAACATGCGCGATTCCGGGGCACTAAAGCTCACGGTAAGCTCAGCTCACAGAGAGCATAAAGAAACTTGTGATTGCCGGGCATAGCGGCGACATTATACCGCTGACGGGATCTAGGGGAGAGCGGAGGCGGTGCATGGTTTCAAGTATGGGAGTTAGATTGCATCACACGATCTGGTAACATTGTCATTACTCGGCGAAGTGTTCACATACGGCTGTCGCCATGGCGATGAATTTGGAAGCAGCTCTCGCCAAATAGGATCCAGAACACATTTGTGTAATTTAACGGTGGTAGAAGTGATTGGAACCACTTTGCGTAAGCACCTGCTTAGCTCAGCTTGCTCTAACGCTGATTGCAACCATGAGCAAAGCTCAATAGTAGGCCAATGTGCCATGTGGGTGGTGCCGGCTAGAAGCAGGTTATACAATAATCAGGATTAACGCCAGAGTCGCAAATTAAAATCTTTATGAAATTAAATCAGCCATTTTTTTCCACCTACAAGGAATCACAGTTCTGGCTTATTAAATGTCATGGAAACTGACAAGAACTGCTTTTTCTGACCTAAATAATCAGTCAATACTAAATATAGCTGAAGGTATTCTTAAAAGCTCACTTTCATAATATCTGTCTCACGAAAATGGCACTACTGAATACCTGACCTAACTTATATAAGACGGTGTTTGATATATGATACTGAATTTGGAGAGCATAAACTGAATAAAGGCCCTTATCCTTGATGAATTAGTTTATGTTAATATCAAAGAAAACTTTCATTGAATTGAGTCAATCATTCCTGGCAATTAAATATCTTTGAGAATAGGCAAAGTGTGAAGATGCGATATTAACCCTTCATATACCATGTGTACAATTTTATCACCCATAATACACACACATTCAATAGAGCATCAGTTTGGCTCACACACAAAGGGTTAATGAGGAGATTTGATTTCTACAGCTAAGGCCTTCTCCATAAGATCTTGACTTTTGAAATGTGTACTGTATTTGAGTTCCTGTCTTTTATGAGCAATGTTCTTGTATGTTGTCTTGGTCCGCTTGTGAGATTGTATGGGAGCAGGTGATAGAACAGGGCATATTGCCTGTTTCTATGTTTTACAAGACCTTCCTTCTTTTCTGGAAATGCATATTTTTATTGATTGAGTGAATTCTTAACAAGCCAATAATTATGCAGCAGAGTATATCAAGGTTTCATAACACCTGCATCAAGTTGGAAAGCTGTTGATTTCATTTCTGTGAAATTAAGAAAAACGTTTTCTATATAATATCTATGTTTTCATCTCTTTATGTACCATGTACCAAATTGCACAATGCAAAGTGCTGTGAATATATTATAAATATATGATATAGTACAGAAATAACAGTGAAAGTACAGATGAACTTATAACCAAGGTGGTAAAACCACTTTAATATGTTATAAGACTCGTTTCTATAGTACAGCACTAACATTTAAAGTCAAGATAAACACAAAAAAGTTGGTAAAATCAATTTAATGCAATATAAAACTCATTTCTATAGTTCAACACTAACATGAAAAGTACCAAGTTGGTAAAATCAATTCAGTACGATATAATACTCATTTCGGGACACAACGCTTTCTTTAATCCCTTGATGGTTAATCCTTAGAGGATTAGAGAGGATTAAGTGCCACATAATCCCTATTATGCGCTTCTTGCTTTGGGCAAAACAGTTTGCTGTCTAAACCTTTCTTGAAGTATTCTGCCCAAGATATTGATGTATGGGATACTCGACTGCAAGTAAATGAGAAGTATTTCTCAAAGAAGTTATTCAGTACAGGTGGTTTCTAAAGCAGGTTGACTGTATTTCATAAGTGAATAGGACTTTAATTAATGTGCAGAAATAAGATCATATCAAGTGCATATTACATAAATAACAAGACACAGAAAGCCAAGAAAAGATTACAAATTCAGGTTCTTGATTATTACCAATGTAGTTATCATGTGTAACAAGTGCGTGATCAACATGAAAAGAAACAATAATATGCTTTCATGTAGGGTGACACCGAATGAGTTTCTTCCAACTGTTATTTTGAAAGAAAAAACATATCTAAGGGTATATGCTGCTTGCACGCTGACCTTAGCAGTGAGGAACATTGCCTAAGCCACATGCACAAACCATGCACAACTGTACACGCAATGACTGAAGATAGAGATGAACAGTAAAACCAAAATGAATCAAACCTGTAAAAAACAAACTGGGAGGAAAGGGTAACAAGATTAGTGTTTTGTCATACGTGTACGTCTCACAGTCGCATCGAAAAAGCTGGGAAATGGCTCGAGGCAAAACACGCATAATCCTTAAAGTAGATTCAATTAATTGGGAGGTAGATTGGTTCCTGTGCATGACAGGTTAGAGAGCACTGTGCTGCTTGAGGCTGGGGAGATTTGAGAATGGAAGATGGAGTTTCAGACCCCTACCCCCATTCCCCCTCCTTCTCTCTTGTCTTTAAGTATGCCTCCTTCATGCTTCTTCCTCCGTCTTTCACTCCATGTTTTTATTAGTTTCTCATGCTGTTTTTCTGTCTCTTTTGTGTGTGCTCCCCTTTCTCTTTGTTTTTTTTTAAGGTTGTATTTTTCTCTCTCACACTCCTATGTCTATTGCCCTGGGTTTTACTATTTCACTCAATTTTGTTATGATCTCTTCCTATATCTATCTCTATATCTTTCTCTATTATCATTCTCTATTATCATTCTCTATTATCATTCTCTATATATTTTTCTATATATCTATTTCTTTATCTATCTCCATCTCTATCTCTATCTCTGTCTCTGTGTGTATCTGTCTCTGTCTCTGTCTCTGTCTGTATCTGTCTGTCCCTGTCTCTGTCTCTTTCTCCTCTATTTCTACCGCTACCTCTCTATCTCTCTAAATATCTCTTTCTCTGCATCTTTTTTTCCTTTTCTCTCTCTACCTGAAACTGTTGATATTTCATCTGTTTCTCTTGTGGTCCTTGGTTGTTCTCTTCTGCTGGTTTGTGTTTACATGCCTTCCTTTATGTCTGTGCCCATTTCCCCCTTTCTCCAATATCACTGACAGGAAATCTGAAATTCTCACTTTACATTTCTCATTTCTTGAAATAATCCATCTACATTAGCTGTGCAACAAATTTCAGACCACTTTTTTCATTCCTTTTTTCTTTTTGTGCAGAAAAAGTAAGATGTATTGTTTACATGTATGGTTTACAGTTTCACTTGACAAGAAGAACATGAAATTAGAATGCCTTTTCTGAAGATCTATGATGAAACAATATTGTTAAAAAACAAATTTGGAAGAGGACATTGTTACATACTTTGTGGATAACACTTATTAATAACAAGGATTTGCTTTCAAATCGTGAAATGTGCTCTTTCAAAAAAGGAATAGGGACATATTGATAAAATCAAAAACACATGTTCAGAAAACACATTTCTTTGCATATCTCATGGATAATGTAGGCATGGCTTTGCTTTTAATGATAAAATACACTTTTTGTTGATGTATTCTGTAGACAATAAAAAGAAAAAGTTGAAGAAAAAACATTTTTCAATAGAAATTCTTCATGGATCATGCTAATCAAAGACAACATAAGGGTTTGCTTTTGGTTATAAAACAAGCTCTTTTGCGAGGGAAGTGTGCCATATCATGTATATTTTGAGGACATTGCGCAGCTCTCTCTTGTAATCCTAACTTTTTACGTGCCATGTATGTCTTTGCATACAAATCCCATCTGAAATAAGTTTGTATAGCACACACAGGGTTGATAACATCATGCTGACATTAGTGGGGGCGTTGTACGTCTAGGCATGTGGAGCAATTTGAATTGGATACACTCTCCGGGCGTCACGTACACTAACACCAGAGCGGGTAGGTGGGTAGGTGTCACATGTGTGTGTACTTTATTCACTGCCGCCAGGTATGTGGGGGAAATTGTTTTCTTTCTAATCTGCCTTTAGCGTGATTTCCATCTCGTACTGAGGAAACTTCCTGTCATACACAAGAATAGCGATAGAAGCATCTGGAGGTTCTTTAGGCATTTCTTTTCAGGACATTGTCTGTTGTAGCATGAGTTGATTTTAGTCACAAAATACACCTCAATATTTACCCATTCCAGTGTGATATCTTCTTCCTGAAGCTGATGTTTTACTCCATTTATGAGGTCGTAAGTCAACATAAATAATAAAGTGTCTCTGTTTTATTTCTTTTAAGTAGACTTGTGATAAGTTGGCACATAACATTTGTCTGCGTGTGTGTGTGTGTGTGGGGGGGGGTCAACAGCATTTAAAGTGAATAAATACTCATTTCATCCTATCAATTCTGCTTTTTCAAAAGAGTATATTAGGTTTAGCACTGGCATTGAAAATGGCATGGGTTTTGGTATTGATCATAAGTAGGAGAGCTGACTTTGAAATATATTGAAACAATGGAAACTCCATGACTGCTTTCCGAATGCTTCAATAGATGCTAACTGTCTTTCTGTAGTACCAAACCATTAAAAAGAGTGAAACAAAGAGTTGAACTTCCATGCTATTTGAATGCTTCAATAGATGCTAATTGTTTTTCTGTAGTACCAAACCATTAAATAGAGTGAACCAAGAGTTGAACTTCCATGCTATTTCAATGCTTCAATAGATGCTAACTGTCTTTCTGTAGTACCAAACCATCAAAATGAGTGAACCAAGGCTTTCAGGCTGTCCAGAGGCCACTCACATTTGACCTTTAAGCCAAGTAGCGTCTTAATCCCCGGCTTCTCGCCTTTCTGTACAGTCGAGCACTCTAAAGGTGGTTCTCAGAAAAAACGTAATCTTCCCTTTTTATGTGGGAGTATACATTTTTCAGCTACCTGAAAGTGAAGGATGGTCTCTGAATGTATTTGCATTTGTGAGAGAAAAATATTTGTCTATTTTTTTTAGAAAGAGAGGTATATTCTAGGAGTACTCGTATGTCTCTAACCTGTTTGGAAATTATCAGAATCTGTAGACATCCATCATTTTTTTTAAAACATAGGTATTGTTAAGTTTTCTCACAACATTTATCTTCATTTTTTGCTCAGAATACCATATTGAAATGGAATGATATTCATCAAGTGTTACATGTTTTTTTCGTTCCCCAAAATTACAATAAGCATGTCACCAGAAATAAAACAGTTCCAATTTATTCATGGTTTACATTTTTCACATAGCTTTTATACCACATATGACTTCCTTTAAGATTATTGAAATTGCATTTCTTTATTGAATATGTACAACATCAAAGAGATAGTTCATCAGAAATTAAGTTGGTTTCAATTGAAGGAGACACATGAAAGAAACAAATTAGTGAAGGTTTGATGAAAGCCAAATATCAAATCAAAATAAGGATAAGAAAGTTATGATCTTTCAAAATTTTTATTTTGTGATGTCATGTGCGAGGTGCTCTCCCATATGTTGTGGCCATTTATGTTTAAATGTGCATTTTGTCAAAAAGATATGCATCCCTTACATGTGCAGTTGGTACATTATTAGAAATATCTTTTTACACACATACCTGTATTTAAAAAATAACTATGTTGTCTAAAAAAAAAAAAAAGGAATTTATGTAATTATACTGTACTGTCAGGGTAATCTATCCCTTTAAGAAAGTTGGTATTCCACAAGCAAAGCATCATAGGATTAGGCATTCAATCTGTGTAACAAGAGTTACTCTCAGCTGAGAGCAGATCTACACTATGTGCATAGAATGGTGACAACTTGGGTAACCTTTATCTGATCCATTCCAACTAATTCAACAAGGACGGTAACCTGACATGAATAAGTATTCAATTGCAGTTTCCATTTCTATACGTTCAACATTATGATCTATAACCTTACTGGAATTTTACACTTTATCAGTAACTGCAAAGCATCAAACATGTTGCAAACTACAGGTAACATGTATTACTATTCTTGAGTAGTGATTTGATATTTGGTTTTGTTTTTTTGTGTGTGCTTTTATTCAATGGAGCAATATTAAGCCTTTAACCCTTTGTTATGCTAGATAAATAATTGATTTAAGGGGTTGCATGTGTAATCTGTGCCAAATTGCTTCAATGGGCAAGCAGAGTTAAAACATTGAACCTGGGAGGTTGATGCATGGAACAAACAGATTACTATTCTCCCTAAGAGCTATCAATCTTCAAGAAATCTAGTCATACCGTGGATTATGTGGAAAAATGTAAGCTAGAGTACTTTGTTTGAATCTAGATTATGGAAACATGATCCACGTTTATCGAACGGATTCCACTGCTCGTAATGGTCCACCCGCTTTCATTGCCAGCGTGTCATCGACATTTAATTCACCCTCATTCCAGGGTTCATGTCAACAACATCTTCCCCTCGCCCACCTCTAGAGGGGGTGCTCCGTAAAGGTTACCCTTTAATTTTCCTAATTAGCAGCCACAAGAATGATATGCAGGGTGGGGAAGGGCAAATCAGTTTATGCAAAATAATCTCTTGTCAAGCACAGTATCTCACAAGATGATCAAGCTTGCCCTAGATTTTTCTACCAGCTAGTTCTGCAAATGAATTTGCAGTAATGTATGGATGTAGCACATAATTGACTGCTTATCTCTTATTTCAAAAGAAGTACTAGAAAGTAATGATCTAAAATTGTCTTGTTGTGTGGTATATCCATGCATTCTCCAAGATGATATCTATAGCCAGAGTCAGAAAGTGCTCTACATACCAAAAACAATCTCTATAACAAAAATTGGCATCCTGTGTCATAAGAGATGGTGGCCAGTGGCCTGGACAAATCCATACCTATTTTCCCAGGAATGATGTCTCTGGTACTCTTAATTGACTTGCTCCCCTCTCCTCCTTCCCCTTGCTCCTGTCTCCCTCTTTCTTGAGAAACTTCTCCCCTACGTCATCATCCTCATCACTCTCCCCCTCTTACAAGAATCCTCCCTGCCAAACATGCATTCAATCAAGCTTCCATTGTTTGAATAGCGAGTAAATTTTGCCTTTTATCAAATATGCATTTCATATTATGTCGCCGAAGCCATGTCCATATGGGCTAATGGTGTAAATAAGATCCTTTCAAAAGCATCCGGGACATCAGCAAATTTGTCTTTCCCTCCCGATGTTCTTCTTTGTGGTGTAATTAGATTCATAACCACTCTCATCTCTTGGCGGTTCTCAGAGGATATAAAACACATTCAGGGCAGGATGGAAGGTTCCTTGGAGATTCCAATGAGGCCGCAATACTGTCAGCGATGACATTTTGATTATCTGAAGTGGAGAGGTCGAGATGTGCAATGTACCCTGCAAAGATGCATGAGACTGTAAAATTTAACATTAGTTGGGCTATATCGGCCTATGCACATGCAGTTACCAAGAAAGTTGTAAATTTCACACACATGGTGTCAAGGTCTTATACACCATTGAGGTATACCTGCATCAGCAATACACACAAATTACTTATAGATCAGCACCCTGTTCAGCATAGAAGAGGTTGAATTTGATTGTGCACCGTTTCTATGAAATTTTACACCAATATACATTAAAATAATCAAATACTATGTTGGTATCAAATGCAAAGCCTTTGTCATTCAATTCAACACTTTGGGTATAACACGTAACACTAAGGGTGTTACATCTTACAATTCTTATAGTCTGTGTATGATAACATAATTTGGTGTTTTATATTGTTAGAAGTATGACAACGCCATTTGATGTAAAATCTTACATCTTTGCAGTGTGTAAACTCATATAGTCAGTGAAAGTGCATAGTATAACGTGCCACTAACTTTTCTCACACCTGCCATCTGACAGGTATGCTCTTGTTTGCCACATCACCTTGTCATCTTCTAAGTCACATGTTTGAAAGTAACAGTAAACTGATTGGCCATAAAGCTGTTCCAACATGTTTATCATTGGATAGTGTCTCTGGTTTGCCCTTGTATGGTAGCAGACTGCAAGGAAATTTATTCCAAAATAATTAGGTGGTCACTGATGCATTAAAGTAGTAATTTTTCTTCTTTTACAGGGTAAAGTGTTTTCTTTATGTTTAAAACTATTCCCCTTTTCTTACTTACTTGAAACACAATTCTTTTATAGTATAATGTTTTATTTTTTTACATAATATTCAAAACACATTTGATATCAATAAAGCACATTTGGTGTTTAATGGATATAGCAATTCAATCCCTTTTAAGATAGAGTTAAGAATATATTTCTTTATGGATTGTATCATTCATCCCTGTGTCTTTAAATTACATGATATTCTTTGCATCAACATATCTATATGGGGAATAAATACTGTTCCTGTTTTGTATGTCACATATGATATTGTAACAAACCTCACATGAAAATGTCAAATGTATGGATGAACATACAGTGGAATCCATACGAAACTGTATAAGAGTTATGAACAAAGAAGTCATTGTCAGTTTCCATAGAAACAAGCATTATTCACCAATCTCCAAACTGGGTGAATACATTTCTTCTGAGAGGAACCTAAATGGAAATCCCGCCTCACTCTCTGTTTATAAACGCAGAGTGCATTAAGTAAAACGCTATACTGTTGATTCCGTTTTATTCTGTTCTGAAAACAGATTATGATTAGAGATGACTTACCAGTGCAGCTTCGATTAGGAATTGAGTGGTTTTGAATGTAGCACCAGGCCGCTGGTGGGTTAGATTTGCTATTGCATTATTGACAGAATTGATGAATATTTTGTTAGGGTAATATATTTATTTTGGAAGGGAAGAAGCTCATTAAATAAGTATGCATGTTTGATGCGGTCTGTAAAAAATAAAAAAGTTAGATCAGTTTGGAATATGGAAGCTGATAATAAGGATTGAACTTAAAGTTTGATATTAAGGGGAAAATTTGATTCCATATGTCTTCTATATCACAATAATATTTTAAGGTGGTTCCTGTAAAAAAAAATACATGTATATATTCTCTGTACCAGCATTCCTAGGAAGGGACAAGTGTTGATTGACATCAGGGGTTTGGTAAGAAGCAAATAAAAGGTTTATGTAAGTGTTATTTTGTCATAAATCAATTTGTGCTCTTGATCCTGATATAAACCACAATTTGTGAAATAATGTCCTTGGATTGTAGTGCTGGATGGATAGAATATATGTATGTTCAATACCTCCATGATGTCACTGTGAATTGATGGTATGCACAATTCTGGACTGCAACTATAGGAATAATCCAACTTGTTACCATGAGGGTTCACTTGAATGTCTGATATCCGTGATCTGGAATTGAATACCCCTGTGCCGTAGGGAATCAACTTTCCTTGAGTTGTGCAGTACCCCCAGGAATGTCACATGAGACATCTTGTTACATGGAATTCTTTGCCTGAACGATGCACCACTTACAACCTGGTCAAATAAGTTCTCTCCTGTTTTCTTCATTTTCTGTTTCTGTCTCTCTTCTTTCTTGGTCATGTTTTTTCTCTCTGACCCCGTTCAACCTTCTCTCTTTACCTTCCCCTCTGTCTCTTTTATTTTCTCTCTGCATTTATTTTTCTTCTCTTGTAGAATTCTTTGAAAGGTTCTTATGATTAGGGATGATTCTCTAGAAACAAATTTCCATTCTCTCCATCAACTGATAAACAAGCATCTTGTGAAATTTGTATTAAGTGGCTTTAGCATGCATGCTTGACAAAACTTGCTGAATCAGGAATCTAAGCTTTAAACATTAGAAACAAAAGCAACACATGATCAAATTTCTGTTTGAATTACAGGTCTTTTTAAAAGGAGCCATTTCAGTGTGCAATCAAACAAGAAAGTACCTTAAAAGAGTGTTGCAGAGTAAGATATGTACTTGTGTGGCGAAGCTGTTTTGAGCAATTGTGAGTTATGTGTCTGGCTAAGTAGCTATGTACACTGCAGCTCAAAGGAATTGGCATAGGGAAAGGGAAGAAAGGGAAGGAGCTGCAGTTTTAAACCAAGGTTTATCTTGTCCAGTTCAGCATGAAACACATGCTTTAACCTAAAAAGCATCGTGTTTCATGCTGAACTGGACAAAATATACCGCAGTTTAAAACTGCGGCTCCTTCCCTTTCTTCCCTTTCCCTTTCCCTATGCCAATTCCTTTGAGCTGGAGTGTATGCAAAGTAGCCATTTAGCTGTTTATGAGAAGTAGCTATGTCTGACGAAGCTCTTTTGAGCAATGGGGAGTAGTGTCCGGCCCCTTAATGCTAAAAACAAAAGGGTTCTTCTACCTTTCCTCCCTCCCGGCCTCAAGGTGAACATGAGGGATGAGTGTTGTCAGTGTAATCTATACGCTGTTTGCAGGCAGCGAAGGACACCTTGGATACAAGATATCTTAAGACGAGAGTGGTGGAGAGTGGTGGAGAGTGGTGGCCAGGGATGGAAATCACAGAGGTGAAGTGCACTTTTCACCTGTGTGTAGGCCGCGTAGGAGGAGGTGATTATGTGTGAAAGTCGGTAATGTGCCCGCTAGTATGGCGCGATATGTCATCCGTGAAGACAAATACACCCCCATGTGTGTGTAATCAAACGGGCGCAATGTTGTTTTCATATGAGAGATATATACACCCTCATATGTGTAATTACATGGGTACAATGTTGTTTTCATTCTAGGGATACTCGCTTGTATGTTTATTGGAATGTTGGAATTATTGCAATGTTTTCATGTTATATCCACATATATCAACTTAATATAAGTACTATAAGGTTGAATCAGTGATATTTGCTAAATTATATAGAGTGTATTCAGCATAATGTGTTGCATGTGTCATACTTCCAGTGACAGTGTCATGAAAGATTTACCACGGTTGAGGAATAAAATGAGCCAACAGGTAACTTAAATTATGTTATTAAAATTTAATTTTATTGGGATGATCTCCAAACACCAACTATTCAATACCCTCCAAGACTGCTAATATAAGGTGCAAAGTTGCATAATTTATAATGTATTAACTTTTATGCTTTTAAAATCTGTCCCTGGCATTGTGTCATCCAAAAAAGAATGTCCTATTGTATGTATTGAGTATCATTTCTCAGAAACATTATATGCAACAAGTACATGATCTATCTTCAAGATTGCATTTAGCATATCATACATATAATTTTGTAATTAAAGTGTTTACAATTCTTCATAGAATAATTTGTTTTGGACAATGCTGCAGATTTGTTTTGACCACAACTTATATTCATATTATTTGATGAATGAATGTTAAATTCAATTAGTGCTTTAATTTTTCTTCAAAATATTGATGGTTGTTATACCATAACATGTAAACATATATCAGTATGATAGCAATATTCAACTAAAATGAAAGATGGAAAATTAAATGCAGTGAAACAGTGCTTGATCTTTTATTTTATTCCAAATCGTTTTGTTACATAGCTGAGCTAAGCCCATTCTAAACATTTCTGTGATGAATTCTTCATCATGACTCCAACCATAATTTATTGGTCGTGCAAGCACATCCATGATTTAGTTACAGTCTTGATATTCCTGAGGCGAGGTATGGAAGGGATGTCGAGGGGAGGGACATTTGTGGGAGAAGAAGGAGAACTTTCCCCTCGAGCATAAATCGACAACCATCCTAAATACTTTACTTGGATAATAACCCTGCATTCATATGCAGGCACAGTACTAGCTCAGAGGCACAAAGCTACTTTTAATCACCACTTTTCTCTCTGCACGAAAAATTATCTCCCCTTTCTCTCAGAGGGTGAGTTAATCATATCGCATCCTGAAGATTATATCCGGTGAGTTATTTATGCCGCCAAATATTCCATCTCTCCCAATCCAGTATGTTATCGTTGCATTCCTGTGTGGTAATTATTATCATAAGTATGGAAATCGCAAACAGAAGATCTATTATTTTTCTGATCGAGGCAGGGAGCTTGTGTTTTTGTATCAATAACTTGAGAGTCGAGACTCGTACGTGGTCTTCCAGCTTGACATTTGCACAAGAGCTGTAGCTTACGGCTTCTCGGCTTTAAAGCCCGTTTTCCCCGATGGGCCGGGAAGGATGAGCAAACTCCTTCATAGATCAATCAATACTTGCCTATGCATGCGTGGATGTGCATATTCTGGGAGACGTTTTTTCTGCAGTTGCTATGTTTCATCACGCTACACTTCCGCAAGACTTTTTATCAACTCTGTTTTACACTTTACAAGTGCGTACCCTAGTTTCTCTAGCCATGATTGACAGATAGACGGTCGGGTCGTTATCCCGTTAACGTTTAGCGAGTTGGTCATTACTTTAATATGTTGCCGCAAAAATATTATGCCTCAAATCAAGCGTGCAGTTATTGTGCTGCTTAATTCAAGCCGACATGGAAAGTGTGAAGCGGAGCCACGTCACAGAATTCTGCATCCTCGACCCGCCCGCTCTTATGGGAAGTACTCATCAATGATGCATTGTGGATTTCAGATCTTCATCGGATTACCGTGTTGAGATACCCTTGTGTGCAAGAACTCATCGCTCTCTCTCTCTCTCTCTCTAATGTGTAGCGGGCTTAAAGCAATATGAGCGAAGCGCTTTAAATGGATTAAGTGAGGATACTAGGTAATCACACTGCTTCCCTACTACCATATTCAATGCCATGTTCCTCTTTCTTTACTCTATTCATGCAGCATTGACTAATATACCGCGCTGCTTCTTCTCATACTGGGTATATTTGTTGGTTTAAGCTTCGCACAGCTTTCATGTAGTTCATTCAATTATGAGGAGATACTTTCATGTGCTTGCTCGCATGGTGAGTTCTCACACAACACTCAGTTAGGGAGTAGTCTCATCTCCATGAATTGTTATTGTATCAGCAGCATGCTCAGTTCTTTAATGTATCCCACATGCTGGCAGCGCTGTGTGTCAAGGAAGGCACCTCAAGAGGGCTTGTTTGCCTCCCTCATCTCATGCCTTGTTTCTGTCACAACAACAGGAAGGAGAGAAGAGTGGATGTCAAGCAGGGTTACGTCACTGCTGTCTCCTTTTCGGCACTCCTCGTTCTCCATCAGTGCTCTCCATGCAGTCCTTTTAACCCTATCCATACCACGCAAATCCCGCTCAACAGGATCCACATGTGTTGAGTAGAGGAAAAATTCATCCCCGACTTCAAAGGAGTTAGTTCTCTCTCTCCTAGCTTCACATCGTGTCGAGTGATAGTACACAGAGCGCTTTTGGTTCCAGGTGCGAGCGGGTTAAGGGTGGAAGGAAACACTTGCAAGGTGTTCGTCAGCTCCACGGCCTTTCGTGTGGCTGGCTTCAAGGAAGAGTGATTCCCCCAGAGAGGGACAGCATCTCGGATTCCAAACCTTCAGGACGCTTTGCTCCTCTGCCTTGGATCACAGGGCACTGGGCAGCACTTTGTGTGTGTGTGTGTGTGTGCTTTAGAGGTGGGAAGGAACATGCTCAGCATCGCAAAACTACCTGTAGTGCATCAGTCTTATTTGTGTGCATGTACTACAGAGGGTTCTCCATAAGAGGATGTGTTGGTGTGTATACCATTGTAACAAGCTACATTGTGAACTCAACTCAGATGGTGTTGTTTAAAAGATGGAGATATGTGATCATGCAGCGATTTAAATTGTATGAAACCATTGAATTTGGCTTTAAGAATGATTGTTTATTGCTGTTGTGTGGAATCAAACTTTGAGATTTCTTATCTCTGGAAGTGTATACTGTACCGCTGTAACTAGCAACATTGTGAAGTCAACTGAGATGGTGTCGTTTGTTCAAGTCAAGATTTGCGATCACACCAGCGATTTAAATCATAGGAAATCATTAAAATTGGCTTAAAAATGTTTGTTTTTTTGCTGTTGCATGGATTTCATCTTCAGGATTCGCATAGTTTGCCAATGCGGGTAGCAAACTACAAAATAGTGAAATGTCAAGAAATCTACCTTTCATCTATCTCTCCATCTCCCTCTCCTCTCTCCCTCTCTCTCGCAATCTCTCTTCTCACCACAGCATTAGATAAAAACCACCTAATTCAAAGTGTTGCATAAGGTGTTTATGTAAGCGGCAGTCTGCCAATCTCCCAGTTGCTTTTACCAGCGAAAGGTAAGCCTTAAGAGATCTGATGGAGTCAGCCAATTTCAGCCTTCATGGAAATCATTGTAGCCCTGGAGGGGTGCGCAGTTTTGTGTTCCTGAATTATGCCTACTTGCCCATAACCACGTACAGCGCCTGCCGGGTGCAAATGACCTCAGGGAGAAAACTGACTTCAGCACATCGTCTCTTGTCTCTTTTTTTTGTATTCTGATTTGTTTTCGAGACTCAATGCAATACTGTATTATACTCTGTATTTTTGTATGAATATTTAGAAACATAAAAGAAAAAACAGGCTAAAATAATGATGTTGGCTTATTTGATGTATGTGAAAAGGAAGGTATAGAGCCTCAAGTGCCTTTTGCTTTTTTAACAGTTTGTTGATTATGCCTTAAAAGTGCAAATCATAGCCTTGGTGATATGAAGAAACGAAATGGTCTTTAGTCTGCCTCTCCGCTTGCTGAATGATAATTTATGGTAGCTTTGATCGGTCTTATGCTGTCCTTAACCCTGATGTGATAACCAGTTTAGATGGCTTATACACCTGCTATTCTCCTCACTATGTATGAGCTGATGAGCACAGCTTGTGTGTTGGCTGGGTTAGGTTGTCACCAAACAACCGATTGCAAATTTGTTGATGTAGACACCCCTTTTGTGTCAAGTCTTTCAAGCGCAGCATTGATTTTACTTCAGAAGGAGCTCACTATCTAACTTCAAATCAATGCAAATAATGTAACTGCGATGTTGTGCGGCTTTCCTTAGGTTCTTTGCTCTGTTAGTGATGTGGGTGTCCAATGCGGTCTATAGGGGAAAAACAGGCAATCTATCATGCTGATGTATGCATTGTGGCAGGCTATGCTTTGTACATGGCTAGTTCCCGCATTTGAAATGGATATTCCCTCGTGAGTAGTGGTCTAGCAAGCTTGGACTGGTTGATGCATTTGCTGAGATTGGGCTTTTTCTGAGCTGTGACGCATCTGTTGCTGCGAGTTCATCCTTTTCCCCATCTTTTCTGTTTCAATACTACAGCTACGAAGAAGATCTTTCTTTAAGAGTTGAAGTCCTTTCCGCTTGCTGCTTGCATTCATCTTGTCATTGGAGTTTGCTTCCTGTAGAATTTGATGGATGTGCCCTTTTTTGGGAGTTTCTGCTTATATCTGACCTTCTTGTCCAGGAGCTTTACCTGTTAAACATATTTATCATAATGTAGTTTTGTTATTCCATTTATATGTCTAGCAGTCTATCCATTCAAATTGAATGAATGAGAGATATAAAAAACAATACAACTGCATGTAATTGTAGCTGGGGATATACAAGCCCCTCTTAATTGACTGTATGAATCATTATTAGATTGTGCAAGTGCATGCAGTTAAGAGCAGGAGTCCTGTGAAAAACTGAGACAACCTTTTGCGACATCAAGCGATAATGTGATACCGAACTTAAAATCTGTGGCCAACGTCGGAATAATACCCAGGTGTGAGAAAGCAGTATGGATACGGAATAGGAATACCATTCACGAAGGACTGAGCAGTTGCACGCCGGGAAACGTAACGTTAGGAGGATTCTGCGAAAAGTTTGAATAGCGCACACCTGAACTTGGTGGCAGCGGTGGGACAGACATGTTTCACTCCCGGCCCAATGGGCAGAGCGGGGGTAGGGGCAGGGTGAAGGTGGTGACGGACGGCCGTCTGCCCATGGTCACCCTTGCCCCCCTCAACATCGAGGAGGATGACGATGAGGAGGAGGAGAGGGTGGAGGAGATGACCAAGCTCAAGGATACGGCCCCCTTCATTAAAGGTAATGTCCAGCGAGTCCATGACCATTCCACAACTTGCATATTTTTGTAAAGTGTTGCACTAGATAACTCATCATCAATGGTGTTATACATTTGACTTTAATAAAGATGATTTTATAAAAGTCCATGATCAATCCATTACTTCCCCATGTCTGTAAAATGTCAACACCTGATAATTCATCAATGAATCAAAAAGTGGTTCATATTTTTCACAGACAGTACTTTCAATTGGAGCTTATGTATACAGAATTAAAACTTGCTTGTATCAGCTGATCATCAAAACCCTCACAAACATAAACTTCAATTATTGGTCCCAAAAGTATTTGTCAGCTTTACTTGTGGCTCTTAACTTCATATTTTTTTTACTTTTCTCTCGTGAAGGGGAAGATTATGTCATTATAAGTGGCTGTATACTTTCATTTTTTCTCTTGATTTACAGCTCATTTCTGCTGGAATAACAAATACTACAATTTATGCGGTACATCTCTCATTGAAGTTGGGATGAATGTAAGCTTTTAAATTCTGTGATAGGGGTTTGATTTACGGTGTTTAATTTTCAACGTTAAATTCTACATCACCTCTTATGAGGCAAGCCAAGACAAACAGACCGGGAGATATTGCTGCCTATTATGTCGGAGCAGTCATTTTTCATTCTGACATCTTGAAGATAGATTCAGATCTGCATGAGGCATCTTCTATCGTCAGCATGTGGAACTATATCATGACAATCTAAAGGTTTCCCTGGAAGTGAGATGAAAATGCTCAAGCTCATTTTTCTGATTTTGAAATATCAAACATACAATGTTGCATTGCATTGCATTGCGACATATACTATGTGTGTTTAAATAATCATCAGTCTTAGTGCTTTTTGTTAAGATCATGTTTTAATGTTGATGTTTATCAAAGGAGAGAATAAGGGGAAAAAGAGGGGAGCAAGGTGAAAAGGGGGCAAAGTGGAGTGAAATCAAGATTAGAGAGGAAGTTAAGGAGGAATGAAGGAGAGAGGCAGACAGGGAGAGACAGACAGACAGACTGACAGACAGACAGACAAAGAGAGAGAGAGAGAGAGAGAGAGAGAGAGAGAGAGAGAGAGAGAGAGAGAGAGAAGGGATGGGGTGGAAGAGGAAAGCAGATTACAGAAAGATAGGAAAATCAGGTATGGTAGATAGTAGGGGTGAGAAGGTGGAGAGAGTGAGAGGGGGAGAGAAAAGGTAAGAGAGAGAGAGAGAGAGAGAGAGAGAGAGGTGAGAGAGAGAGAGATAGAGAGAGAGAGAGAGAGAGAGAGAGAGAGAGAGAGAGAGAGAAAGGGAATGATAAAGATATATTAAGCGAGAAATGAAGAAATGTGAAGGGCAAAGAGGTGATAAAATATTGAATAATGAGAGAAAATTTACAGCTTAGTAGTTTATTTGCTGGCTTGTATAGATTTCATATTCATTATCTAAAAATTTCTTTTATTTATTTCCAACATACCTCTAAGCATTTAAAATATATATTTTTAGTAAATTGGGAGTGAAAGGGTTCATTTGAAAGACATTGTCATGATGTTTCACATTCGGAGGCAAAATGTGTCAAATAAATCACATGCTTACAATACCCTGGTGACTTACTCCCTCTTTTTGGTGAAATAAACAAAAGAAATCTACCTGATACATAAAGATTGAAGTGTGCCTCCTGACTTTCCCAAAACCGTGCCTGCACCAGATACATACTTTCAAGGTCACTGTTTGGGGTGTGTGTGTGTGTTATTGGTTCAAATATGCAACAGCAGAGGTGCATACTGAATCAACTGTGACAAATTGTATAATGCAAGAGAAACAGGTACAGTTGGGGGATAATTATCACCACTGATAGTCCCAACACAGTAGCAAAGTAGCTTAGCAAAATGTGGGTTTGATATCCATACCACTCCACCCAAATTCCCTCTTTGAAGTTAGTTTGCTTAGACTGGCTTTCAGGCTGTTAGACATTTCTTTTACCCACTGAAAAATAGAGTCTGTTAATATAAGACTAGTCACTGTATCATTCTCCTCTTTTCTCAGTCCAACCCACAGCGGGAGAAGAGATTGAGAATGATTAGTCTACTGCAGCCAGACCCCTTTCTGGCATAATTTGGTTTAGAAATGCCCAGCAGCCTGAAAACCAGGCTGTAGTTTGCCCAGTTTATGAGACGCACCTGGGAAACGCAGGAACCCCACTCTACATTCATAACACTGACTTCTTAACCCCTCCCCCCCCCCCCTCCCTCTCCTCTCCCCCTGCTCGGCATGACATTTTGACTTTAACCACCCCCGTCAGTCAAGGCAGGGGCAACAATCAAAAGCATGGGAATAGAAATAGAAACGGCCCAGGATTTTGACTGTGCAGCATAACTCCCGATTAGCGCACACCCGGTTGCAAGACCGGTATGCAGAAATACCATCAGGCCTTTCCTTCTTTATTTCCAACGTGTGGCTTTTGAGAGATGGGGAGGCTGCGAACCACTCTTCCGGATTGTTAACGCTTCTGCGCCTTATTTGGACGTACTGTAAGCAACACCGCCATAAATTTGTGAAACTTGACTGCGCCGGTGACCACACGTAGACAATATTGAAGTAGCCTTTTTTTCTTGACATGAGCAACGTGGCTGCATGAGTCTAGGGATTATACAAACTGGGAGCGTTTCTCAATTCAGCTACATTTTTTGTTCTGGATAGGTGAGGTGGTGTTGTGTCAGGAAGGAAACCTTTTTTTTGCCAAATCCTCTTTCTTAGCATCAGTGTTTGGACGTCAATTTGTGTAAGTCATCACATCCAGGCAGACAGAGAAAGAAATGAAGAGTGGTGAACTTTTATAAAGTTGCAGCCATCTACTGATGTTTCTGTGAAGCTGTTGCCATAAATACAAAGCCAGTGAGTTGCGTATCACCAATAGGTGGAAATCAAGCACAAATGCACTTGAAGTGATATCGAAGACCAACCTGTAAAGCTACATCTTTGCGTAGCAAGAACACTACCTGATAGACTTCAGAGACATAAATGTGTGACTGAATGTGAGCGATGTCGATGGCAAACTACAACATGGTCTCGGACATGGGGATGGTGGATAGTTTGGACACAAAAAGACGTAAGCGCGGCTCCAACGCACCTGCCTACCAATACTACGCAGGTAACAAGACACGTTATGCAAACGGTAATGTGCATATAGATCCATTCAATTTAGCTGACGTTTATCCCTGTGGGCACCTTAGAGTATAGACATGCACACACCTACCAGTACTACGCAGGTACAGTAACGATGCACATTGCAAAAACATTTTTCATATTGATCGATCGATCAAATTCCGCTCATGATTACCCCTATGGATACCTTAAAGCATGCCCCCAAATGTTGATTTATGGACTGATAGTAATCTTTACACCTGTCCATACTAAGCAGCTTATAACACATATTACAGAAATGCTCTGCATACCGATCATCAATTTCAGCTGATCTGTACCTCTATAGACACCTTAGAGCGTGCGAAAGGAAAGTTGATTGATGGAGCGATACTGTGCTATACACCTGCCAGTGCTAATTAAGCAGGTGGTACAAGGAAAATAGATTTTGTTTATATTCGACCAATCCAATTTGGCTGATGGGTCGTTGTCAGCATGTAGACAAAAGCTTGATTTATGGCTCAAACTAATTTGGGTTATATTATGCATGGGCCTGACCCCTGCATTAGTAATAGAAACATTTCTTATGATTGGGGCTCAGCATATTGGGGTAAGAGAAATACTTTACATGTACTTGTCATATAACTGCAGATACAGATCAAAGGCTATTACTGAAAAGCATGCAGGGACATTGAAGTATAATTATACAACTAATCAGCTTAAAATGTAATTCTCTTTGCTGCCATACAAATGTCATTGCTAATTTGGATTTTAGGAATCCCAATTCAGTATTAATCAAGTTGGAATGAACAAATCTTACCACTATGACTGTCTGTGGGATCCAATAAAGAATGTGTTGTGTTTCATTTTGTTTTATTTTCATTCAATTCAATCTGTTTTAATCATGGCGTACTTGCCTCGTCAGACTGCTGCTCTAATTCCGTGAGTCTGTGAAAAATGTATGTCTCTCTTCATTTTGGATGCAGCCTATTCAATTATGTGATGCATGTTCCACGATGTTCTCATAAGCAGTTTTAATTGCAAATATATTCTCTGTGGCACACTCTATAAATTATACTACCATAAGTGGGAAGTTTTTTAAGTAATTGATTATATTTTGTACTCTACATGATAGCATATGAGGTCAAGGGATAGAAGAAAGGGCATTTAACTAGCGAGATGGGGTGTCTCATGATTTTAGATCAAGTTGGAGGGGAATTGATGCCAAAATGGGTAATTAGAGGAAGTAATTGGTTTGGAGCCAGCAAAGGATAGGAGGGGGAGGGGTTAGAAAAGAGAGGCATTGGGTAGCTGTGTATGTTGTCTGAGAGACAGACAGATTGGTATAATGTGTGAGGGAGATTTGGGGGTAAATAGAAGGGAGATGCATAAAAAGAAATTAGAAAAACATAATTTGTGTTTGTGTATGAGTGTATATGAGACAGACAGACAGGTTTACAGAATGCGTGAGTGGGAGAGGGCTTCAGAAGAAATACTTATTAAACTGAATAAGGAAATTAAGAAGTATGTGGCTATATGTACTGACAACTAGATTATGTGTGTGTTAGAAAGAGATAAGCGGAAAGGAGAAAGATGAAGCGATAAATGTCAATGATGTGAAATAGAGTTAGAAGAAGAGATGGCAAGGAGATGGGAGTGAGATAAGGAAAGATAGAATAGTGTATGAGAGAGAGAGAGAGAGAGAGAGAGAGAGAGAGAGAGATTGATAAAGTAGTGGGAGAGTTAAGAGAGAATGTAGGTTTAAGAAACACTGCAAGAGAGCAAAACAGCTCAGAAAAGAAACAAAAGATCTGTTTTCACAGCGCTTTAATGACGGGAGTCTGCCACAAGTTATCAGAAGCATGCTGGGTTAAGTTCATTAGCGTAACATTTGGAATTCCTTGTATTGGATTACTCAATGCTACAGAGGAATGTCGCCGTTCCCGCCAAGCTCAGCATGCTCGGAGACTAAGTGAAGGATGATTAGAGATTTTACTCATTGGGAATTGTAAATGATTTCATGCTGTCTGTTTGCTTGCGGGAAGGCAAATTATGGAATTCCTTTCAACCTACATCACTGCCGCTTTCTCTTTGCCTTCAGCTTGTCCAGGATATACAAGAAATTATTAAATTTGATTGAATGTAATGTGAATTTTATTACCTTATGGTATCTTTATTTCCTGGAACAAAGGTAATAAAAATCATACTGACTTTTCTTGCGGGCACATGGATAATATTACATGAATTCATCATTAACTGTTTGTAGTCAATAATAGAAACAAATGAGAAAACAAACTTGTAACAATGTGCTGTTACAAAATGATTTTTGATTAATTGAATGATGACTTCCTTACATGAAGTGGTAGATTCTTGAAGCTACTTAGATTATGATAATGCCACTGCATTCACTGAACTGTCTGTTTTTTTGTCATGTGTTTCATGTATTTAATACATGCATGTACAGTCAATTAAACATTTCTAAATATATTGCAGAAGAAATTGATGGTATGGTGGTAATGGCACTGCCTTCAGATGCAGGTTCAAATCCCCAACAGAGTCTTCATTTCAATGGCTGGTTTCCTCACAGATATGATATATATCGACTACCATGGGATATTGCTTACCCCTATTACAAAGTATTATATTCATATATATTTGTGATGATTTGTAGAATTTCATTGTTTGGGAAATGAACTCATTCCTTTATTCATATGAATGATGTACAACTATAAGTTGCATTGAGGGGCATGGTTACAACTATAGTCACAATATGATCTCATGCTATTATCTACCGGTAACCATACTAGCATCCTAAGGCATAGGTAGTGGGATCATACATGTATGTTCTTCCCCTGTCATATAAGTTGGTGTTGTCGAGTGTAGTTACCAAGAAAATGTCAGATGTAGCACAATAGTGTTAACATTCAAGTCTAAAATATGATCACTTATGATATTGTTTCTGCAACTTATTGAATGCTTTCTTGGTACTGTATAACATTCAACATAATGAACAACACATAAGACCATTGGTGTTGAATGTAACACTCTGGGTAAAACATTGTGTACAATTGTATATAATTGTTTCGTGCATGTAAATGGAATGTATTTCATGCTATTTTGTAACAATGTATTAGTATTTATATGTGTTTTGTTTGTAAAACATGTGCAATGTACTGCCAACCATGTATTGATTTTTAATAAACCGTTTAAATTGAATTAAATTGAATTGAATTGAATACAGGTGTTAAATGTGAACGCTGGTTTGTATGTTTATATATACATGTAAACATGACACCAAACACTACAGGTTTTAAATTTAAATCCACAAAACATATTTACAAATGGCATCCTTTTTTGGTGCTACTAATTAACATTTGTTTGGTACTATATTAGATTAAACAGACTTGGTGTTAGATTTAAACACTGGTCTGTATATATTACATGACACCAAATGGTTTTAAATCTATTACATTCATGTGTTTATACAGGATTGAGCTGTTTACATACCTTGATCATGATCTACAGTTATTAGCATTCATGTCTAATCTACTAACTATTCTTTCTTTCTCTCTTTCCCCTCTTCCTTCCACCTTACAGGAGATGAATCATTGGGATGCTGTGTATATTTCTTGATGATCTGCTCCTATCTAGTTGTGGGGCTCCTTTTTCCAGTGTCATTGTTTTTCTGTCTCAAAGTAAGTTTGTTTACATAAATAGATAGCCCACCCTGAAATAAAGTTGGTTTTGATCAAAACAGAATCTTGAAATAAAGATATTAGTTTTTCTAAAATCCAGCAAAGTATAACAAAAGTTACGATTGTTTGAAGTTTTGATTTTGTGACGTCACGTGAGAGATGCTCTCCCATATATTGTGTACTATTTTTGGTTTAAATGTTGATTTTCTCATAGGATAAGCATCATTTTACCTGTGCCATTCGATACGTCATTAGAAACCCGCCTTTACACACATACCACTATGAAAAAAATCCTTCATTAAAGACAGAAAAAGAACAATTTATGGAACCATACAGCACACAACATATGGGAGAGCACCTCACACGTGGTGTCACAAAATTTGTAAAAGATCATAACTTTCTTATTCTTTGACGGATTTTCGTCAAACCTTCACTGATATGTTTCTATCATGTTTCTGCTTTTATTAAAACCAACTTAACTTCAGGGTGGACTATCCCTTTAAAGGGAATGGGTAGGAGCAGTAATGACTAGAGGGAACCGTAATCAATGGAATGCTGTTCTGCCATGACCCTGGATCGATCTCATTCTTGTTTGAAGGAATCATCTCAAATCAATCAAATCTTTGAAAGAAAACACAATCTGGGCCCCGTTGCATAAAACTTACCATTAATGGTAACTCGGTCATCAATGGTAACTACCATGGTAACATTGGGCAAGAGCCAATCAAATTAAAGAATTCCATAGAAGTTTCCATTAATAGCAAAGTTACCATTAATGGTAAGTTTTATGCAACAGGGCCCTGGACCCAGTGATGATGACCGAACAGTTCTTCAATGACTCACTACTGCTACCCCTTGCCTTTAATTCTCAAACATGGTTGCATGCAGTTTATCCATCATTAGAGCATCCAATGACCTATAGTAATGTTAAGAAGAGAGACGTATAATTATGATTTTAAATTGGTTCATTGATTTGTTCATTCCTCCATGGTTCACCGCAATGTGATATCATAATCACAATATGAAAGGTATATGAATGATAAAAAGCAATTATAGACAAGTCATGATACTTTATATGTATTCGGTAGTGGAAAGATTAGAGAATCAAAGTGATCAATGGACGATCAGACTAATAATAAAGATTGTTGTGCCACCACCAAACCAGAGGTATCTTGTTCGTTTGTCTGCCTGTCCCTGGTCCAAATACACAACATCTTTGTAACTTTTTAAAGGATTTGCTTCAAAACTACATGGAACCAATAACCTATGTGAAAACGGGATCAAATTTGACAGAATTTAAAGGTCAATGAACTTATATATGTCCCGAAAACTATGAAAAGAGAAAAATTATGTTCTCTTTTATGCAATATCTACATATTTGGGGATCCAGTGGCAACCAAACATGGTACAAAGATGGACCACTACATGGATATAGACTGATGAGATATTAGGTCAAATTCCATAGAGGCCAAAGGTCAATGAACTTTCCCAAAGTGTGCACAATTGCTCCAATTGTGTTATTGTGTTTAAAATAACTACACCGCCAATGATTGCAATTAGTACAAATACAGCCGCTACGTATGAATTTAATTTGTCCATGATTGGTCTTCCATCAAAGATTATGAGCATGAAACCTTATTTTTATGAGCACAGCTAGGAGATTATCAATTGCAATCAAATTGCTTGTTTTTTTATCCTCTGTTATGCTTGTATGTCAGTTACCTATTTAGAACTCATGCTTGTGCATGCATGTCTTTTTCATATGGAAAGACCTGTGGCATTGATGATGTATGCTATCATTGCTAGTGCTGACACCTAGCTTTGAATAATGCAATGCTTTTTTGAATGATTTGTTTCAGTTTCCTGGAATCTGTACCAATCTCTTAAATCTGGGCTTGCATTGGGGGATTATTGATTATTATGCATTCACCGCAAAGTGGCTGGTGGCATTATTTTTAGCAGGTTGTCAGTCTGAAATTCGTCTCTGCGATAATTCCAAGAGTATTTGACCAAACTTTACCAAACTTGATACATTTGTTATGATTAATTCATGAGATTTTGGATTGATAAGATCAAATATCAAAGGTCAAGGTCAAAGCCTAATATTTCACTTTTTTGCAATAATTCATGAAATTCTTGAACAGATTTTACCACAACAATCATGTATGACCAGAAAGTAAATTGATTATATTCTAGGTAACATTAGTCAAAGATTAAATGTCAAAGATTTATCCTGACATTTCACTGTTTACTCAATAATTGAAGGACTTTTTAATCCAATTTAATAACACTTAAAGGGATGACATTACTTAGGCCAGTTCATTGCATATGATTTGCCAAGATATATGTCATAAGTCATGGTAACATCTTAATTAAGTCATGGACATGTTATAGACAAGGGTCAACAATGTTTAATAGTCCAAGAGCAATATTCTTTTAATGGGGAGGGGCAGAGGCAGGGGACAATAACATATGACTATGAAGGATTATGGCAATACTTGAGCGCTGGTTTGTGCTAGAGGTCGGAGGTATACCAGTTGACTGCACTCTGTCACATTTCTCTATTCAATTACGATATTTACTCCTTGCTTTTAAACTCTTACTGGATTACTTCCAAAAGGCTGAGCACCTCGTGAATAATTTGATAGGATGGATTATATTCAGTTGATCTCCACTGGCCTAAGTTTAAATGATATATGTTTAAGTGAAGCTCTTCGCAATGCAATGCTATCTGTAGCAATGATAAGCACTAGTGGCTTCCCACTTAGACAAGCCAACACATACTCTAAATATGTGTACTGTGTGCTATGTGTAATGCATTTTGGTTTAGACATTTTTACCATGTATTATGTTTTTATTCACCATTGATGCTTTTTTTTTGTGCAAGCGTACACTAGAGCAGCAGTTAATCTGCCCCATAAATGGTTCATCTACCGGTATGCATTGTAGGTCCTGGGGATTGATAGTTACTGGAGGGGGATAGTTGTCCGGGGGTAGCTGGCATGAGGGGAAAAAAGTTATCCTGGGCCCCGTAACATAAAGGTTTGTGATCAATCGCAAAATGACAATGGCCAATCAACATCATTGTTGCATGCGCGTTTTGTTCAAAAGACTGACCAGTAACCAATCAGAATTTGTCTTTCAAATGTGCGATTGATCGCAAACCTTTATGTTACAGTGCCCTGGTGATAGTTGTGCCAATAGATTTGTTACATAAATGTATTTTGTGTCTTGTGTATGTGTCTTGCAAGGAGGTTATCAAGTCAAGAGGATAGCATTGAAATAATATTCAAGTTTTTGCTGGCAGGTTATGAAGAAGAAAAAAATACATAGTGCTATTATTTTCTCTCTTGATTAATATGAAAACAATAGATTGACATTTCAGAAAAGAATAAAATAAAGTGGAAATAGCATAAGACAATATCATATCATGAAAAAGTGCTTGGGCTTTAATGGCATTCTTGCTGTTTTATTGAAAATTGCCAAGTTAGCAAGTGAGAACGGTTGATATCTACCCCCCTCACAGGTCGTCCAAGAATATGAGCGTGCAGTCATCTTCAGGATGGGGCGGCTGTTACCAGGGGGGGCCAAGGGGCCGGGTATCTTCTTCATTCTTCCATGTATCGATAACTACGTCAAGGTAGACCTCAGGACGGTGTCGTTTGATGTACCCCCTCAAGAGGTGAGGCATGCATTGGCGGTGATTATATACACTCTTATATTCCTTTTTCATCGTCACTCGTCTTTCATCTTAGCTAGTGTGTGGATATCAAGTTCTTCATTCTTAATGTACATTCATTTGTTTAGTTTACCCTGATATTATTTTAATTTCAATAAAAGCAGAAACATGAAAGAAGCATATCAGTAGCGGTTTGATGAAAATCAGTCAAAGGGAAAGAAAGTTACTAGATCTTGAAATTTCAATTTTATGACGTCACATGGGAGGTGCTCTCCCATATGTTGTTTACAACATAATTACATAAATTACTTGTTTTTGACAACGGAATTATTTTTTTTTCATTCAGGTATGTGTGTAAAAATGTATTTCTGATGATGTTTCAAATGCACAGGTACAAGGATGCATATTTTTTTGAGAATATGCACATTTTCCAAAAAAATGTACACAACATATGTGAGAGCATCTTGCACATAACATCACAAAATAAAAACTTTAAAAGATCATAACTTTCTTATCCTTTGACAGATTTTCATCAAAACTTCACTAGCATGTTTCTTTCACATGTCTGCTTTTATTGAAATGAAAATAGCAATAAAATCTCCCTTTAAGTTCTTCAATCATAATGTACATTCAGATTGAGCTGCAGATGTATTTAACATATATTTAAAGTGATATTCACATCCACATGACTTTCAATGTTAATGTTATCACCATAACAGGGATACTTTATCATGTGAGGAAATGAGACACAATTACAATTATATTTTATTAATTTCTTTCGTAAAAAATACTTTTTTTGATGATGCTTTAGTAAAGGTATATGTTTTCTTTTTTTATATACTGAACATGAGTTATGCCATGAGAGTTGACTGAAATTAGATTTTGACCTTCAGGTGGAAACTTAAAAGTCATTCCCCCACACACAATAATATTTCTTTTATTCTATATTTGTTCTCTCTTTGGGACTTTGATAGGCAACTAGGTAAAGAACTTTTATTGTTTTCCATGATGCGATGAGCTATATCCACGTAAATACAACCTTCATCTCTACAAGGTATTGCCCAAGGACAGCATTACCATATTGATCTATTAAAGTGAAAAACTTCTGAGATGAGTTCTTTTCTTGTATGAAAAGAAGCTCCTTCTCCAATAGACCTTGTCCAAAGGCAACCTCACCACATTGGTCTATTAACTCTTTAAGTGTCACATGTGACTTTATTGATGAGGACTACTCAAAAATCCAATAGAGCTTTATTCTTATCCAGCATGGGAAGGGTTAAAGTGGGATATTTGGTAGGAATGTAATGCTGAATTCCTTCCTGGTAGGACTAACAAGCTCCTCCTCCCAACAGGTCTTGTCCAAAGACAGCGTTACCGTGGCGGTGGATGCGGTGGTCTACTACCGGGTGCACAATCCCACCATCTCAATCACCAATGTGGAGAATGCGCAGCGCAGCACGCGGCTGCTCGCGGCCACAACGCTGCGCAACGTCCTGGGCACCAAGACGCTGGGTGAGATGCTGACGGATAGGGAGAGCATCAGCAGCCAGATGCAGTCGGTTCTGGATGAGGCCACGGATCCCTGGGGCGTCAAGGTGGAGAGGGTGGAAATGTGAGTTCTTTAGTGGTCTTAAGTCCCATCTTGGACTTAGCCAATAAGACGAGAAGTACATGAATACAGAAAAATAAAGACAGCCCCCCAAAAACAGCCCCCCCCCCAAAAAAAAGTGAATTGATCCATTCTCTTCCGTCCTATCTTTCATTATCCAAAGAGACAAGAAATGCATAGCAAATACAGTCATGTATATATTTTCAGACCAGTGGAAATAGAAGCCACCCCCCCCTTAAAAAAAGGTGGACTTTATGGGTGACATTGTCCATACATCAGTGGTTTGAGTGCAAAGTGCAAATGGTCCCTGACACTTCCACAATCACCCCCCTCCTAATTTTTTAAAAAAAGATAAATAAATAAATTGTATCAAAGTACCTACATGGGATTTTTTGTAGGGCCTTTATTGCATATTGGTGTAAAACATTTTTTTTGTTTGATTGCTTTGACCCTTACAGTAAAGATGTGAGGCTTCCAGTCCAACTACAGCGAGCCATGGCAGCAGAGGCTGAAGCAGCCAGGGAAGCAAGAGCAAAGGTGAAGCAACTCTTCCTTTACTCCTCCTTTCCCCCCTCACCCCCCCTCGCCCCCCTTCCTCCCCTTTCCTCCATCCCTCCTCTGCCACAATCTCCCCTCCTTTTCCCTCCATCACCTATTCTCCCCCCTATTTCCTTCTTTTATGAAAGCGAGAGCAAAGGTGAACCCCTCCTCTTTCATCCTCCTTCCCCTTCTTTCCTTTTTTTATGTCTCGCCTGAACAAAGTTCGGCAGAGACCTAGTGATCACTTTTCCTGTTGGTCTGTTGGTCTGTTACAAAAATGTTAAAGTTTTTGTTTAACTTGCTCTCATTTCTTTATTTCTGCATCAATTGTGATCAAACTTGGTACAAATGATCCTTGGGTAATACCACATGTGTCGTCATGAGGATGATGGAGTCAAAGGTCATCTAGGGGTCAAAAGGTCAAATTATATGAGGCCATGTACATAATTTTTTCTCAAAGTTTTTTTTTAACTTGCTTTCATTTCTATATTTCTGCATCAATTGTGATCACACTTGGTACAAATGATCCTTGGGTAATACCACACGTGTCTTTTTATGAGGCTGATGGGGTAAAAGGTGATCTAGGGGTCAAAAGGTTTGAAAAAAATATTTGAAAAAAACTTAGCACTGTTTATTGATTGCAAAATCAGGCAAGACTCGTGGTTCGCGAACCACTTGTTCTCAAAGTTTTCATTTGACTTGCTTTCACTTCTTTATTTCTACGTCAATTGTGATCACATTTGGTACAAATGATCCTTGGGTAATACCACATGTCATCTTGAGGATGATGGGGCAAAGGTTATCTAGGGGTCAAAAGGTCAAATGACATAAAGCTGTGTGCATCATTTTTCTCAAAGTTTTTGTTTGACTTGCTCTCATTTCCTTATTTGTGCATCAATTGTGATCACACTTTGTACAAATTACCCTTTGGTAATACCACATGTGTCTTAATGAGGATGATGGGGTCAAAGGTCATCTAGGCACCATTTAAGATATTTGGAAAACAACTCAGCACTCTATATTGCGAAATCAGGCGAGACTCGTGGCTCGCGAACCACCTTGTTTTTAAAGGAAAGCACAAGCAAAGGTGAACACCTCCCCGCCCCTTCCCCCCTCCACCCCCTCCTTTTCCTTCCTCTCCTTTCTATACTACTGCAAGAGCAAATGTGAATTAACCCCATCCTCCTCCTTCATACCTTGTTTCCCTTCTCCCCCCCCCCCCTTTTTAGGAGCACAAACAAAGGTAAACCCCTTCCCCTGCCTCCCCAACATTTTCCCCTCTTCACCCCCCCCCCCCCCCCCCAAAGTGAAATCCTCCAGGGCAAAAATATGTCATAGGTGTATTAAGTACTAGTCAAATGAGAAAGAAGTTAAGCCCAGGAAGCAAGAGCAAATGTGAACCCGGTGTCACCCTGTATGTCCCTCCCATTGTAATGGACTCTCCCTTTGTGTCGCATTAATGCATCTATGAGACATAGTTGTTGTACTAATGCAATTACCATTGACGGGTGAATTATTTACCAGGGAAGCATCTACAGCAGAATTAATCTTTAAATTGCATCCTAACTAAGTGCATATGGATTATCAAACCTGGTGCCCCTTTTGTAAAAAACAAACAAACAATAATCTCACTAGACATTTCAAATGACTTTTTAATTAGAAACACAATGCTAAGAAAATATTTATTCAACTATGCATTATTTACAATTATCGTTATCTGAACAAATTTTCTCTTATCCAGAAGTTAGTTTAGGTAGTGGCCCAGGGGACAAATTCATAAAATCTTGATATCCCAGCTTGGATGAATGTCACTAACAGTGCTGTTCGCTGTCTACTGCCCTCTGTGTCCGGTAGGTGATAGCTGCCGAGGGGGAGCAGAATGCTTCTCGGGCTCTCAAGGAGGCGGCTGACGTGCTGCAGCAATCCCCGGCGGCCCTGCAGCTGCGCTACCTCCAGACACTCAACACTATCTCAGCTGAGAAGAACTCCACCATCATCTTCCCTCTCCCTATCGACCTCCTCACCGGGTTCCTAGGCAGCGACCAGCAGTCCACGACGGCGTCCCCGTCACCTCTGTCCGCGACGGCGGTCCAGATGGCCGAGTGATTAACCCTCTCGGTACCAACCAACCATCGATAGTCCCATGTGAATTGTAACACCATTTATTGCCTGTGGGACTGATAGAGTTAAGGGGGACAGCGGTCGTGGATATATGGAGGTCTGGATGCTGTTATTAGCATGTATGTGATACCTTTTCCCAACTCACAGACTTGAACCCAAACCCCTCAAGAATATAACGATCCATTCAGCTCCCTGTGTTGGATACTTCGCCAGTCTATCGGCATGGGTGGATTACTGCTGAAGCAATGGGATGGTGGTGCTAATGGGTTAAGAGGAAAAAAAGGTGTGAGATCATACAGAGTTCATTTAACTCCCGCAGTGCTAGACACTAAGAAACCCTGTAGGGTTTGGTGTATTACTGGTGTCAAAGTGTAACAGTGGTTCTAAGGAGTAAACTCCTTCATTGCCAGACACTAAGACACCTTAACTGGGTATGGTGTATTGCTAGTGTCAAAGTGTAACAGTGGCTCTAAGGAGTTAACTTCTTCAGTGTCAGACACTAAGACACCTTATTGGGTATGGTGTATTGCTATTGCCTAAGTGTAACAGTGGCTCTAAGGAGTTAACTCCTTCAGTGCTGGACACTAAGACACCCTTCAGGGTTTGGTGTATTACTGGTGTTCAACTGTGTAATGATGGTTTGGACTTTAAGAGGAAAGGATTCTCCTACCGGAGGGAGAGGCTCTCTCATTGCTATTTGTGTTATGCTAACATCATGCTGTATAATCCTGTATTTTACCCCAGCCACAAAAAAACAGTTATTTAAAATCGTTTCCCTTAGTTACATTTCATATTTTGTATCGTTTAATGTTTAGAATTTTTTTTTTCTTTAAAAATTGTTAATGCTACCTTAGGAGAAAGAAAATATTTAGATATTTTAGCCTAGTTGTAACATTCAGGCCCAACATTCAAACTAATGTCACGTTAATCCAAACTACTGAAATCAGAAGAGAAGGTAAGTGACATTCCTTTTACAATGAACAAAAAGAACCATGTCCCTTTCAAGTTTCTGATTATGATGAGGACGGATTTGAATTTTAGCAAAAACTTTTTTTTTAATTGAGCAATGAAAGTTAATACATGCTATCATATCTACATGATTACAATTTGTTTGATGATCGGTGAATCTATAATTAAATGCAGTCATCGCAATTTATTCCACTTAATATTTCAACCGTTGATGTCATGATGCGCCTACTACTACTGCATTTACAGTGTCGTTAGCTCACCTGGTACATATAAGGCATAGAGGGCAGTGTTTGAGTTGACAGTTTGGGAATAATTGGATCAGTGCATTGGATCAGTGCATTGAGACAGTGTGACAAATCAACAGACACCCCCCCCCCCAAAAAAAAAAAATACTTGAAATATAGCAATGCCAGAATGACTTTTAGCACCAACGCTGTTATATTGTTCTGCTACATGAATCTTACTGATATTTACATGTTCAGAAATGGAATATAATACCATATTCATTTATCTAAAAGAATAATATTCCCATAGATTTAACAAAACATGATTTCAAAAGCAAACTAGATACATATTATTGATAGTATCTACGCACCTAATGGTAGTATAAATATTTTAAATTTGGTATTGCTACTGATATTGGTGTTCTCTAACTAATTAGCTTTGTGCATCTGGCTTATATACTCGAATTGAGTACTCATGTGTGTTTTGGCTAATTAATTAACCAAGGCAGAAGCATTCTATAATATATGGTTCATGTATAAGTCTCCTAATAAACATCCCCAGTTATCTCCTGTTCTTGCCAAGATTTGCACTGTTTTTCTCTCAGTGACTGTGGTAACCATTTTTTAAAGAAAACTAAATTAACAACAAAAATATATTTTGTTGTGCTGTACATCATGTTTGTATTCTGCAATTGTATTGACAAGATTTTATACCATGCTTATTTATGAAGATATACATATGTACAAAGTATATATATATGAATATGTTTCTCTTTATGTAATTTACCTATAGCTATCCAATAAGAAGAAAGTATTCCATATCTGGTGAATGTTGCATAGCCAGAACTGTATAATTGTGCTCTGAATGAGCGTAGTCAGCATCAATTGAAGTGTGAACTTTTAATTTGTGGCTTAGATCCAAATTCAGTGCAGAGACCAAATTAGTACCAAAATTAGTATATCCTATTGTAGACATTTGATTTTCACACAAAGCACATCTTAATGGTTACCAGGGGGGGTGCTTCACCAAACTGTTCGTAAGCTGCGAACGACTTTATGAACAACTGGTGATCCCTTCTTGTGCTAAATCACATTCTCAATGATCTTGTTTTATTCCTATCACTTTAAGTTCAAATCTGATGTTTATAAATGAAAATTGTTGTTGTTAACAAGAGTTTTTCTGAATACAAAGTTTACGATTTGTCAAATTTTTATTAGGATTGTTGGAAATTAACTCCCATTATGTTAAAACTGGAACAAAGTGTGGTTTCGCATTTAACACAAGAAGAGATCACCAGTCGTTTGAAAAGTCGTTCATAGCTTACGAACAGCTTGGTGAAGCACCCCCTAGGGACCATAATCATGAAACCTTTCAAGTCTAGATAGCTGCTGAAAAGGCATTAAGCTTAGTAATGTGTCATGAATATGGCCCCAGATTTTCAAATTCTTTGTTGGAGACAATTTTACCCCACAGTAAAAGTGTATTTTTTCCTTAATGTTCATTACATGAAAAAAACACATATATGACATTTTATATTTATGTTATTAATTAATTTCCCCCCTTTCTACAATTGAATCAATTTCAACCAAAGTTGGTAAAAAAAAACCACTGCATGGAGATAAACTGCTGTGATTTCAGGTCATGCCTTTAGAGGTTTAAGGTTGGACCAATAAGCTTTAAAACCCTGTTTAATGAGGAAAGAATATCAGTTTAACAGACGGAAGTAACACAAGAGTGAAATATATTTATCAGCTACATGCAGTCATTTTTTCCTCTTTGGCTTTCAACCTTTGATTTGAAATATTCTTTAAACAAAAATCAGAAATGCTTTAAGATGATTGTTGGTCATGGACTTCAATTTTGATTATATTTGCTGGTGCAGATGATCATATTTTTGAGCATTATATATCTTTGGCTATTGTTCAAGTGATATTGTGTTTTCTGCGGTGAATCGTTTTTGTTCATTTATACAAAGAAGTATAGTGTGAAATCCATTAAAAAGATGGTTCAAGCATGCAAAAGTTTCCTCATATGAAGACACTACCACCTTTCCCAATAAGCCCAATATGAAGAAAGTGGAATATGTATCCACAAAAATGTTTGTTGATTCCTTCCTTCAATGTTTATTTATCATGTTAGATATGTTTTTTTTTTTGTTTAGGCTATGGGAATATATTTTATATTTATTGTTTTAAGTAGAATGTGTACTTTGCTTGAAGAAATATACATCTTAGTGGATATGAACAATGAATGTACCGGGTATACATATTTCATGACTACACATATATTTGAGATATAGCGAGTAAGAACTCCAATCACAAAATGTGTGGTAACGCAAAATGTGATCACATATGATCAAGTATTATTGAATGTGTTATCAACTTACATGCTATATGCTATTAGAATTCCAAGAGCACTGTGGTTTTTCAAAGCCAATATCTTTTTGCCCACACATTTTGTTGTACGGTATTTTATTTACAGGTACATGTACTTGGACTAAATCACGTTTTGCTGCAAGTAATATGAAATAATATACCTGGGTCATGTTGCATATACAGTTTCAGTTAACTAACAATTAATGATGACTGCTATAACAATGTGTAAAGGTCATTGCCTATTTTCACTGATGGCAATTTGCAATTAAAAAACATCTTAATGCAATGTATCTATTGTAAGAATGTCACTTACAATAATGTGTATTGTTATGTTATACATTAAGCATGATGTTATTATGTCATGTCATACACAAGATGCTAGATGTTGGTTAGTAAATTTGAAAAATGTCAAATTTTTCACTTCAAGCTAATGAGTTAACCTTGAAAATTGTGTTTCTTTTTAACTTCTGATTAATTAAATCCCATGTTTTGTGCATTTTCAAGCCTTGTGAATTCATGGATCATCCCACATAAATCAACATCATTGAAAAAATGAGAAATTTTGTGTTCACATCCTTTCTCTCTCCTGCCAACCGTACCATATTTTCTTCAACAACAAAATATATAGAAAATATATCATAGTTATGAGTTGTAGCAACTTATAGAGCTAAATTGACATCTATATGATTCTTGTGAGAAAATGTACGATTGGTAGAACTTTTTATTGCATCAGGATAGTGATGCATACCCCCCATCAAGAAGAAATATTGTAACCATTGTGTGGCTTGTAAATAAATTGGTTGAGTACCAACTTCCAAACTCCCATGCTTGCATCAGATGTGTTGTGTTGTGTATTTCTGGATCAACTCTAGTAGTGCTCTAGTAGTTACTTCAGAAGAGGACCCATGGACTCAATGTTTATTTAAAGGGATAGTTCACCCTGAACTTATTTTGGTTTCCACACAAGGAGACACATGAAAGTTACATATTAGTGAAGGTTTGACGAAAATCGGTCAAAGGAAAATAAAGTTATTTGATTTGAAATTTTTTATTTTGTGACGTCACATGCAAGGTGCTCTCCCATATGTTGTGTACAAATTTTTTGGAAAATGTAAATTTTCTCAAAAGAATAACTGCCATTTCACCTGTGCATTTGATATATCATTAGACATATGTTTTTACACACATATTGCTATGAAAATAATATATTCCCACATGAAAGAACATAGAAAAGGCGATTTTTGGAAAAATTAGTACACAACATATGAGAGAGCACCTTGCATGTGATGTCACAAACACAAAACTTTAAAATCAAATAACTTTCTTTTCCTTTGACTGATATTCGTCAAACATTCACTGATATGTTTCTTTCATGTGTCTCCTTGTATGGAATCCAAAATAATCTCCGGGTGAACTACCCCTTTAAGGTTGCAGTACATTTAGCACTGAAATAACTGATGAATAACTGAACTCTTATTCCTTTGATCCTAAAGTTTATCTCTGTCTCTGCAATGAATCTTTCTATATTTCTGATCCCAACACTCTGATATCTCTGAATATATACTTGTTCTCTCATGAGATTATAGTACACAATTATGGTAAAATTAAAAAAGAACGCCATTTTCTTGGATGTACAATTACTAATACATATTCCACAGAAAGTGGACCCTAACTACATCACAATTCCTGAATGCCAGTAAATGTCATTTTATGGGAAGTAGCTCCATAAAACTCTAGGGTCAGCTATAACCTTCAGAGTAATTGGGCATCTGGAAAGTGGTCATATACATTGTTTATTTTATTTATTCATTAATTTATTTATTAGCTATGTTTTTTTATATATACTTATATATATATATATATATATATATATATATTTTTTTTTTTTTTTTTTTTTTTTTGGGGGGGAGGTTGGTAAATGGATTTATATCATATAACACTATCTTTGTGATATGGGATACAATGTTGAGGGGAATGGACTGTGAGAATAGCCAAGGCAGAGTGTACTGATGCAGTGATGGACAAGACTATCTGAATAATGGTTATGATAGAACAACAGTGCTTGAAATTATGATTGTACACTAAACTTTGACTAACTTTATGGGGTGCGAAATAAATTGTCAGATGCTGTCACAAAATCATTGATTTTCATCAAGAATCACAACAGTGGGTGATTTCAATTATTCACTGAAAATTTTATGTGGACAACTCAATACACCATAGTGATTCAAAGGAAAATATCAATTACTTGTATATCTAATCAATGTGTCATGTTTTATTTGGCATCCCATAAAAAAATAAGTACAATTTTAGCTCACTGTTTGCATCACAATTATTCTGAATTTGGGTCATACAAGATAGCAGGGATGCATAAGGGTTGGAGGGACGTGCGGACTGATAGCATGAAGAGAAGAGAGCAGTTATAAATCATGCATGTTATAGCATACAGCTGCACAGCGTCTCTCAACTGGTATGTCCTTGCATCACACGGAAACAAATCAAAACCTCAGACAATTTGTGGTCTCCAAGTGTTATGTTTTATTCAAAATATTCAGCAAACATTAACATTCAAACAGATGCTCCAATCTGTCAGATATACCACCTTTTCTAGGGTTAATTCTGTCTCATATCATCAATGTCCATACTTAAAAGGGGCTTCAACAGAAAAACCTTCAAAAAAAGTTTTGAAAATCAATAAAGATGCAGATGAACCAGAGAAGCCATCAAAAAAAAAATACTGCTTCAAATAAGATAATTTAATTTTGTGAGAGTTACAGTATCACGACTGTTTGTATAATTGTTTCTAAAACTTAACAATTTGGTCTTGATTTTTGTGCATTGATAGATATCAACTTTTTAAAGTGTGCTTCTCCTTTATTTTGAGACGTTATGAAATGTGTCTATATAATTTAAGACTTGCAGTAATTGAGCTCAAGAAAATATAACTAAATGAAGTTACATGTACTTCAATCTAATTTTACCTCCTTGCAAGACAATATGCAAAGGCATGTTTCTGTCCTATAAAGCCATATTCCTTAACACAATCAAAAAAGAGAGAAGACATTAGAAAAGGGAGCAAAAAGATGTTATTATTATGGTAATTATAGATGATTATACCATCTCGTTTAAAATTTTGGGCAAGTTTCAGTTCCTACTGCATTTCTATGGAAGCACACTGACATAATTCACCATTTTCCTTGCAGGATTTGCATTCACAAGACACCTCAAGATCCATCTTTGTTTTTTAACCATCCATCATTTGACATCAACTAACATATATAGTGTGTTCTCACATCACACCACACCCAATCTGTACATGTGTATGGAAAAATGGGCTTTAAAATAATCCCATTCTGTAATTATTCTGCTGTTCTAGCCTTTTGCAAGTATCAAACAGGAATGAACTCCTGGAAATAAGTTGAATTCAATACAATAGCTGATATGTCAGACTTGCCTCAATACAATGTGCACTATCCCCAAGCATATGGTATGATCATGCCTGTGCATGCAATTCATGATTTTAAGTGGGGTATCCCTCTGGCAAGCCTAACATATAACGGTGCGCAAATACCACAGGGTATAGAAGAAAATAATGTGCCTGGATTGAATTCCCTCAGAATATCGAGACCCCCAAAAAATGTTTTTCGAAATGGGTTTATAATTACGGATTTTGTGAAGGAATGAACTTGCACACTTTTGTGTTGACAAAAGTAATTTAAACATCACAACTGAAGTGACTCAATTAGAGCAATATGCCATCATAACTTCTTGTCAGTTGTGTGATAATACCACATGATTATTCAAACAAAAGAAACTTCAACTTCACTTCACATGTTGAAAGGAAAATGAACCTGAGAGGTGGACTACAAAGTTTGATGTTTTACATGTATTATTTAAATCCCACATCTCCTTTTAATTTCATATTTCACAAACAGGAGCACAATGTTTTTTTTTAGGTTCATGCCAAGTTTTACAGTATTTGGTAATGTCTGCAAAATTGACACACTACCTTGTGGCCTCAAATCCTGCAAATCAGTAAAGGATAAATAATTTTTTTACAGTATTTTTCATGTCAGAATTAAAGTCATAATACAGGGCAAGATTCTGATCTTGCTTAACTTTAATCCGGATAAAACAAGAAGGGTACCATTTGTGCGTTGTTGAGCCATGTGGTGATAGATTTGGTGATCAATGATGATGGTGACGATGTAGTGTTTGTTGAAAACGGATGATTCAGCAATGAAGAGGTGTGAGAGTGTGGGTGTGTTTGTATGTGTTTATCTGTGAGAGTGTGGGTGTTTGTGTGCATATGTGTGTATGTGTGTGTGCATACGTGAGCATGTGTTTGTGTGTTTGTATATCTGTGAGTGTGTGAGCGATTAATGTATGTTGGTGAGTGCATGTCTGGGTGTGTTTGTGCATGCTTACCATAGTTGGTAAGAATGTGTGTTCTTTGAGGTGAGAGTATGTGGATAAGAATGTGTTTTCTTTGAGGTAAGAGTTTGTATGTGAGATTTTGTGTTTGAGAGTATGTGCGTAAGAGTATGTGCGTAAGAGTGAGCGTTCTTTGAGGTGAGAGTGTATGGGAATGTGTGTGTAACATTGTATTCATGTGTGTCGAGGGCATACTGTACCCAATTGGGTATTTCATACAAAGTACACTGGCAAGAACATGCATGGAGCATTCATGTTACAAACTCATTTAGAACACTGCAAGTTCTATCACATGAAGCCTCTTAATTCTCCCTTCTTTACTTCTCTTTTCCTAATCTTCAGAATATGGTCAAGTGCCTATCCATTCCATACCCATACACATATTCTCACATCAAAAACAGGTTTTAAAAAAAATATTAGAAAGGGAAACAAATACATGTTTGAAAAGTGCAGCAAGATGGTTATTTGTTTCCCTAAATAGTTTAAACTATTCATAACTTATACTCATGCAGCACGCTGTTTTTTAAAACTTCTAGAACTGCTGATTTGGAGCATGTATATCTAGGAAAGAAATGTTCCACTTGGAGACCTGCTACATTATTTCAGTATTGTCAAAAAACAACAAGTTAGATGAAGTATGGTTCTGTTTTCTCCTTGTTTTCACCAATTGTAAAACAAGTTGTTACACATCTCTGAATTCAAGCCCAATATCCAAATCATTTCCTATAGAACAATCTGATATCTGCACTCATGACATTCAAAGGATACATACTTCAAATTCATATATACAAACATATTCACATGAAGAACTGTACTGTTGATATTGGCTATAGAAACTATACAGAATATATATGTACACAACACAATTAAGGGGAACTTTTGCAAACTTGCCAAAGTTCACTCTAGCTCTATTGCTTTCTGTTCATGAAAGATTGAATGTCTTCTCCACATCCACAGCAGTACCTTCCTTGCGATCAAGGAGTCACATCACAAGAAACAAGGAGGAGAATAGTCCTTGCAGGAAATAACACCATATTTTACTAAAAATTCTACTCCTTAACCCTTGCGGTCCCGGCAGCAATTACAGTTGCCCAGAGATCTCAATAATATATGGTCCTTATCATACCCGTCATATCACTTATCCCTAAAACACAATCTTGCCATGTTTCTATGGTGTTCTAAGAGACATAAACATGGTTAGGTAAATGAAATATAAAGGCAGACTTTTGTACAGACATTATAGAGAGAGAAAAAAAGTGATTTCCAAAAACAAAATTGTGGGAAATTTGTTGACCAGAAAGAAAGAGTTTTGGCACACAAAGAGTTAATGTACTGTAAGAAAAATGAGCGAGACCTTTGGAAGACCCAGAGATTGTCACAAGACTAACGGTAACACAAGTTCTGCTACAGCTTATAAGGACAGAAGGCAGAGGTATATGAAAGGATGGTGAAAGGAGAGGTAGGATTATCAAAGGATAAACAAACAATATGGACTGGAGTTCCCAACCTCTATGGTAAGTTTACCAGCAAACTCATTCACTGCTTTGTTCCTTTTAAAATGCAGAGTTGATGAATATCAATATAACTAGAAAAAAAAGACAACAAAAAACATGGTCAAGGATGTATGAAAAGTTGTTTTTCTGCTCATAAAGACATGGGACACAAACAAGTAAAAGATAAAAGGAAAGGGGGAAGAGTGAAAAGGAAAAAAGGGATACATAGGGAGATAGTAAGATGAGAATAGATGATTTTTGCATTATCAATAATAAGGCAGCAGGAAATGGAGGGAGAAATATGGTTACGGAAAGGAAGAGAGATAGGGGCAAAGATGGGTGATAGAGTGAGGAGGGTGAAAAGGGGGAATGAGGAGAAAAGAAGGAAGAAAGAGGTGAAAAGTTGAAAGGGGGGGTAGAAAAAGGGGGAAAGTTGAAAAATGGGGGAGAAAAGGAGTGAAATAGAAATGGATGGGAAAGAAAAGAGAAAGAAAGAAAGAGATATAGTGGGGAAAACAGGAAGAAATGAGAGAAAGAAATTTGGACCAATTGATTAGGATAAGAATGGTGGGAGAGAAGAGAAACAAAAGGAATGAACTGATCTCCCAGCAAACAGTGTTTGGATTATGAAATAAACCTGTGTCACACCCTTTAAAGTGCATCTGATAATGCAGAGGTTTATCCAAGGCATAATCCCTCTTCCCCTAAGCCATACAATATATCTACTTTCTACAAAATACCCATTTCGACCAGGTAATTTTGACTCTGCCAACTTGTCCATGAAGTCTTGTATATTCTACAGTCCATAATCTGCCATTACACAAAATCCAAACAAATTCAAGGTTCATCACAACTTGAGAATAGTACTATGAATCCTTCTTAGCTTACCCACTCAAAATATGAAAGTACATCAGCCATACCATTATCCAAACAAAGCTTGCAGTTATCATAGTCAAAGCCTTCCTTCTGTCTGATGTTTAGTATACATCAAGTCTTAGGAAGAATTTCTCGCGTCCGAGTGTCGACTCCAAGATGGAGATGGAGAGAATTTGGTGCAATTCCGCTGACATGTTACTCCAACAGTGGACTGAAGGGGGTTCCCCTGACACCTTAGACTTCACTACCAGACCTCTTCTGTGCTCTTCCTCCCAGCCCTAAACTCCGGGATTGGTCCACAATGGAAAATATTCAGCATTCAGATATTCACGACGTTTGTTGCATCCTCAGAAACGGGGGAGCAGCAGTGAAAAATGGGATGCTTCCTGGCCAAGCAGCAGCGGCACACGCGCCCAGACGACATCAGATGTACGTTTCCGACAGGTCGTCCTCCGTGATCCCCGACACCTTCTCGCTGCGGATCACCTTGGGCGTGACCGTGCTTGGCGCTGCCATGGAAACATACGCGCTGTCCTCCACTGACATGTGTGGTGGTGTGATCTTGTCTGAAATGCCCAGACTAGTCCGTGATCTTTGCTCTACGGGAGGCGTGTTGTGCGTGGTGGAGCCCAGCGATGAAGACGATGGTGGTGGCACTGCTGTCCTTGACGAGGGATGGTTCAGCACTCGCGTCTTCTGCTGGATCTTGTCTGTTAGTGCTTTGATTTTATCCTCCCTCTGCGGTAGTCACGGTAACAGTCAACACCCATATAAAGAGAGGGAAAATACACAGTTTGGGTCGCATTGTATACCACATTTTCATTTAAAATTAATGTACTACCTACCTATTATGATTGCATTAATGCTAAGATCTTTTTGGATGCTACCATAGAAGTGCACCATGAAGAATTATTACAGGTGCAGTTTGGAAATATATGTAAATTAACTTTCCAATACATTTCTTTCTCAAGTATCTCTTTTGAAGCAAATTTAACAATCTATCTTTCATCTTGGTTGTGCACGTTGGCTCAATCCCTTTACTAGTAAGACAACCTCGCACACAGTATGTTTCATCCAAAACAATAATCATGATAGTGTCTCAAACTCACAAACCTGTTTCATACATGTAACCTTCTTGGTATTAAGTTTTTTAAAGCCCATTGATTTAATACACAAAATATGCACCTATGCTACTGAGAAGGTTAATCAAGATTACACCAGTGCCATATTGCATACATAAGCTATATTACTAATGTAAATTGCCATTTATCATAACTTATATGGCAACAGTGGCAGACTTTTGATACAATCATTCTATATTCAACATGTGCCAGATCTAGACCCTACAGAGTACTGAAGTGGTGTCATCATATCCACTGTTATGCAGGTTACTGGTTCTAAACAATATTGCTCAAGTCAGATTTTCTCTGGTATATTGTCTAGCGGGCTCATTAAGACATCCTGCTGTGATCACCCCCATTTGCTACACCCACATAGTTTCGAACCAGTTGCCTTGACAACATACTTATATGACATCACACTTCTGAACTCTTTATTATACTGACCTCCTTAATATTTCTTTTAATCTCATCGTTTTCTGCCGAGAGTCTGGTGTGCTTCTCTTCATCCTCTCTACTAGGCGCTGAGAGGCCCGGCGTGTTCTTATTATAGGTGCCCTTAGGATTGTGCACTATGGACATCACCTGTAGGGACAGACAGCATTCCAGGCACAAAAAGGCTATGTAAGTTTGAAGGAGACTTAACAAGAAGAAGCTTTTCACGGCAGCACAAATAGAAATATGTAACCTGATTTTGCAACTAAAAAGGTAGAATAACATCAGAATTATTGGCAATAAATATTGGCAAATAAATATCCTGTCTGAAGCATAACAATTACAGTGCTGAGATTGACAATTTCCAAATCTTAACAATAAAAAGAACTTCTGGATTACTTTTAATAAATTTCAAATCCTTTTTACTGAATAAAGTTGCATTGGATCAATTCTTAGATTAAAATTTCCAAAAAATTCTTTATTAAAATTGATTTCACATACAGTACTTTTAACAAATTGAAAATTTTATTTTCACAATAAAATTGCATTGGACCAAGTTTTATATGAAGATTTAAAAAAAATGAGTTATGGATTTTTTTTAAGATAAAAAGGTTACGAACACAATTACTACTGGGTGTCTGCCTAAGATTTATTCACATGAATCATTATTCACAATACTAATTTGTATGAATAAAATTTGAGGAATGAAAAAGCACAAACCTTTGGTATAAAAATGAGAGCCAGCGTGATAGCTGAGCAGAAGACAATAGTGAAGGAGGTGAAACCATACACAGCGTTGTTTTGGCTCTTAATTATTAGTGTGACTGGCGCTGTGATGATGCACAGGACCTGAGGCAAGGACCAAAAACAAAGATACATCAGAAGCAATCAAGAGCAGTACAATATATGATTATTTCAGTGCAAATGCTTTCTGGGGTAAATTCAATTGAGAGTAAATATTAGGCTTTTGTTTCTGTAGTTTTCTTTTCAAATTGAAATTACCAGAGAAAGCCTTTTCACTAAAATCTAGCCGCATCATCTTTACAGCTGACTTCTCATTGTATGTTAATGAACCAGATTGAATGAGACTCTTAGGTATTTGCTTTTCATGTGATCATGTCTTACTCTGCAGACTAAAAATAGACAATTAAATCACCCAGTAGGCAGTTGATTGCGGGTTCAAATCCTTCTGGTTCCAAGATTTTTGTCTGACCTGTTTTTTATTCATTTACAGGATGGAGCATGCTTTTGTTACTATTTCTGAGTGTGTGCATAGAATTTCTTCAAGAAAAAAACAATGATAAAACATGGTGTTAAAGAACATTGCTATCAATTACCTAGGGTATAAATAGGATCACTTGTGTAAATGGCTCTTTTCTTCAAAGGCCCTGTATTAGAAATACCTTTGTCCCATTTTGGTTTGATTACAGGATACCAGATAAAAAGTAAAAAAATGAATCAAATTAGACCTCATGATAACAACCTGTAATCATTAAAACATACATTTAACTTTTAAGTACAATGATAGACAGTCTATAATTTGGAACATATTTCAGTGAAAATAACTTAATACTGGTCAGGTAATTCATGTGTTACATGGATGACCCTTTTATGTACCAGATAAACTCCTGCTCTATGCAAACTGCGTGTAATTCTTGTTTAAAAAAAAGACGACATTGTTCTTAGAAAGCTAAAGGAGAGCTCTGTGACTTACCGCTACATTGTAGATGGCCATGCCAACTAATCTGGAATCATTGAGGTCCCGCACAGTCATGTTTCTTGTCTCGTACGCCAGAAAGAGACCAAATATCAGCAGCAGCCCATTGATGCCAAACAGAATACCTGGTAGAGAGGGTAGAAACAAAACAAAGACGATTAATAAGAAGGATATCACATTTGCAATCCATTGCATTAACTGCATCACAAAACTATGACTGCTATAATTGCTATCTAGGTCCAAGCCAATGCATCAAATTTACTGTTACAATTGATCCAGACAAAGCTACAATCAATATTAATTGCAAGTTAGGTTTTTGTGACACAGAATTAAACAATGTCAATCATGTGATCAATAGATTAATTGTAACTCTTTGTGTTATGAGCCCCTTGTTAGTACTACTCAAGTATGTTTGCACAAAGGTGTGCTTCAAGGGAATTAACAATAGGGCATTGCATGGAGGAAGGGGGCAAGGGGGGTTGGAATGGGGTGTGACACGAAGGAATGCCAAGGAGAGGGGGCAATGGGTGGGATAAGCAGGAGGGGCAAGGGGTCTAACAAGGGGTGTGTGGTAAGGATGCTTGATATAGGGGTTGAAGAGTGGCAAGGGAGGGGGGTGGTAAGGAGTGTGACAGAAGAGAAGAGGGGGCATGGTAAGAACGGGTTGCAAAAGGAGAGATTAGGGGGCATGACAGGTGTTGCAAAGGAAGTAGGTAGGGGTGTAGCAAAAGGGTGGGGCAAAAGGGTGTGGCCAAGGAAGTTATAAGGGGAATGACAAAGGGGTATGGCCAAGGAAGTTATAAGGGGAAGTGATTCTTAAGTAGTACGTGGCTAGGGGCTAGGGGGTGTGGCAGATGGTGGTCAAAGGGAATGAAAAGGGGTGTGGCAAAGGAGCTACGGGCGAGCAAGGGAGTTGGGGGGGGGCAAGTCTCCTAGACTCACCTAGCCAGATGGACATGTTCTTGGCGGAGCAGTGCTCCAGCTGAGGCACAATCTCCAGGTCCTCCTCGGGGAAGCGCTCCTTGGGCAGGTTCTCCACGGTGCGGTACATGGGGTCAAGCATCTGCCACACCAGCAGGATGGTGGAGTCCAGCAGGAAGATGACCGCTGTGGTCAGGTACATCTTCCACGCATTCACCTTCTGCTGGGTGGGGGTTGAGGGGTGGGGAGGAAAGATTGGATCAGAATGGCTGTTAAGTGGGTATATCACAGGCTTGGAGACTAGTTGGCGACCTGCTGGAGATAGAGTCTTTGAGACATCTCCACACCAATGACACAGGACAATGAGAAAAAACCTTTACCTACTTGATAGAGAGAACTTTCACAAAAAACAGTTATGTTGAAGGGGAAAAGGGACATAAAAAGTTGGAAGAAAATCATGATGTCACATGCAAGTTCTACAACCAACGCAACAAAGGCAAAAAGACTTTTTACCCTAATATTTGCCCAGGACACACATTCTCATACAAATATGGAGATATAAAACCTTGGATCACTTTCCTACACCACAGAACTGCTTAAATGATGATATCATTTCAAAATAACAGAAAAGTTGACACACAAAGCCTAGAAAGTATTTCTCAACTGTGACATCACAACTTCATTCAAGACTTTCATCTCTTGCAAATTTTGAAAGTTCATGCATTATAATCTTTTTTGTATGATTTTAAAAATCATCATTGTGCATCAATGTGCATCATTCCACTTGTCTCATATTTTCCATTTCATTTAACAATGAGCTACTGCAGGCTTTAACCCTTTGTATTCCTGATTAACTGCAGCTCTATGGAATTTGGGTGTATTACTTGTGGTAAAACAAACACATGGCACATGAACGGTTATATCCAGAGCTGCCAACCTTTGAAAGTCAAAATTAGTATTCTTCACCTCCAAAATTTGTATTTTTTCTTCAAAATTCATATTTTTAAAAGAGGCCAGTTGTTTTTTGTGGTTCTGCAAAAGGCGCTCCGGTATGTGTATAATACTACATTAGTTTATTTTGCAAGCAATGTCGAAAGTGCGATCGAACGCCTGCGTGCGTTGCAATATACCTTGTGTATCAATATTAGCTAGCTACGACACAACTTTCGTCCTTTTCTTTTTATTACTTCATTTTGCCGTGAATTCGTACTCTTTGGATGCGCTTTTGTACTTTCGTATTCTCTTTCAATTTTTGTAACGGTTGGCAGCTCTGTATATCTTCCTGTGCCAGATGAAATGCTCAATGGGATTTGCCTGTATTGCTAGTGAAAATTCCACTCCTAGCATTTAACGAGTACACAGGTAATAGTCTGCTTTCCTTGTTTCAATCTGAGGGACTGACTGACCTGTAGGCTGACCTTCCTTCTCCTCCTCCGGCCGTCGTCATTGTCCGTCTTCTCCTGAGTGACCAGGGAGTGCATCATCCAGATCTTGGAGAACATGGAGCCATAACCGAGGGAGAACCCGATACTCAACAGCCATGCGATGGACTGAGGAACAAAGGGATAATGTCATAATTATTGTTATCATTGTTATCTTCATCATTATCATTATTACCATCACCATTATCACCATTGATGAAAACCTTGATTTCCTTTAAATGTTTATTGCTATTGTTTATTGTTGTTTATCACTATACATGTATTTTGTTATGTAAAGGGTCCGCCCATAAGCAGATTTGCTTCTTAGGGGTCATTACCATTATTTAATTCAATTATGAATTTCACATGAAAGCTATGATACTCTTTTTCTCTTCTCCTGGGATGACTAATATTGAAAAGTATGAAAGAATGAAATTCCAGATTTTAATTTCTAATGAACACAGCAAAAAATCTTCTTTTAAATTACAATACATGAGATATCTATTTATCTCCATATTTCTTTAGATGCAAAGGAATACAGATAATAGGGTGTGTCACAGACAAGAGGAGGGCTCAGTAAACATCATAATTGAGACTAAGAGGAGGAAAGGGGAGCTTACCGCTCCACCCAATCAGCCCAAGAAGAAGACAACGCAGTAAGGAGCTTACCCTCTTAACCCGATTGACTTACAGACAGGAAAATGAGGGGAGAGATTAAGCTAGAGGTGTATGGATTGGGAGACGGAGAGAGAGAGAAAGAGGGGGGCAGGGAAGATGAGTGGGAGGGCGACCATCACATTGCTAGGGAGCCCTGTCTACATTTAAGACATCTTGGCGGGGAAATGAGAAACGGAGTTAATCGCTTTCTGCTGCCGGCAGATTAATTCTACCAACACGATTGGAAATATGATTGCTTATTCAACCGCGGGCTAGGGCCGGTGCAGGTTTGCCTGGTGAAAATGTAGCCCCTCTTTTGAATAACTGTGACACGCTTGTTATCATTGCAAGTTCTGTTAGAGTGCTCTGTTTAACAAATGTTTTCGGTTTGCAGTCAAAACAAGGAGAGATTAATAGTCTGATGATTCAGACCCTACTTCACATAACATTCTTGTAGACATGCATTGGTTTGGTATAATGTAATGTGGATTAGATTTGATGAGTGCACAATCAAACACAGTTGCCTACTTGAAACTTGTGCCGATTGGTTGCTGTAATGAGGAGGTTAATGTTTCACTTATGGGTATATTTGAGCTTGTGTAATCATAAAATGTAATCTAGGCATATTCTACCTTTCCTTACAAACCAAAGAATGTATGGATTGGGAGTCAGAAAGACTGAACATTTTGATGGATATTATGGCAATATAATCCCATGGAATGCCACCATATATAGGTGTTTATGCCTAGACAAGAAATTTTCATTGCTCAATTGCTTGAATATGAAATAAGTTTGCAATTCATCTTTGATTGTTATTATGTTTTGACTAAGTAATTCTCATTGAATACCCACTATAGGTGAAGATGGGGTTACTCCAATCTTGAAGACAGGCAATCTGGTATTATCATTTCTAGCATCTTGGTGGGCCCTATTCACTACTGATAATATGAAGACAGGTCAAGATATGGCACACATAAGAAGCTTACACACAAAGGAAAGTATCATATGGACAGGGAAAAATAGAAAAAGAAGATAAAAATACAAACGAGAAAGAAGAGATGAGAAAGAGAAAGAGAAAGAAAGAGAGAGAGAGAGAGAGAGAGAGAGAGAGAGAATGAGAGAGAGAGAGAGAGAGAGAGAGAGAGAGAGAGAGAGATAAAAGAGAAAAGAAGAGTCAAAGACCAAAAAACAAGAGAAAAGCAGGAAGAGAGAGAAATATATGAAATATGAAATACAAATAAAAGCAGCAAAAAAAAATGAAGATATGTATGCTTTAGAAAGTAGACACCACTTCACACAAGAAATTCAAAAGAAATGATGATAAAAAAAAGCAACTAACAAAACAAACCACGAAAGGTTTTGTTATGACACATCTTCCCCTTGAACACCAGGCTACAAGCAATAAGTCTTGGAATGAAAACTGGGAATAAGGAAATCTGTGCCCGGATCTCCCTTTGAGGAAAAGTCAATCTAATTATGATCATTAGAGGGGTACCTACGGGGGATGGCCCATAAAGTACACCCTGACCCAGTGGAAAGGTCAACATGAGCCTGAGTATTTGTCTTCAACGCTTGTTATTTTCTTTTATACGTGTGTGTAGATTCTTCGTCCTTGCCCTCTGTTTTTACATCTCTTTTATTTAAATTACATTTATTTCATTCATGCTCACTTGTCATTTTGTCTTGCTTCCCCTCTCTTTCTCTCTCTCTCTATGTACCCCTGTCTCTCTCTCCCTCTCTCTCTCTCTCTCTTTCTCTCTCTCTCTCTCTCTCTCCCCTCACTTTCTCTCCCTTCCTATTGAAATAATGCCCTATGGCAAAGATGCATGCATGAAGAGAGAGACCACTCAATTGAAAAACTGTTTTCCTCTTTGCCGACAATTCATTTCCGTTAATAAATTCCTTCCTATAACTACTAACCAGATTATTTCTATTCTCTTTCTCTACAAACACTAGTAAATCAATATTTTCATATGCTTCTGCCAATATGTGACATATAGTTTTAAGCCCTAATTCTGCAGCCCTATTCTTTTCTACAAGTTTGCGCACCACTTCACTTTTGGTAAATAATAAAAGAGGGCTGGCAAAACTTGATAGTACAATCACCTGCCTGTGCATAATGAATAATCTTCTTTTTGTTGAGAAATATATATGCATGCACACACACTCCCAAAAGCACCTGTAACTATCCAAACATATGTGAGCAGTTTGCTAGAGCAAAGAATCCAAATTCCTTCTCAGTAAAAAATGCTTACAAAAAGGGACATTTAAGCATTCATATCTACTCATGATAACTCCCATCCAGTTGCATATAGTAGATCCAGGCTCCATATGTTATATGGAAGGATTTTTGCTGCAGATTTTAAGCATCTATCAAACCGCATTCCCCTAAACTTGTGTGAGTGAAACCTGTATAGAGAATCGGCTCAAGAAAGACAAAAATGTGATCTTTATAAGCAAGTGATCTTTATGATCAGGTTAGTGTAACACAGGTTCAAATTATAAATATCTTTAGGGAACAAAAAAATGTAACAGGGGTACACTAACTTTAACCAGAAGTTCTTCTAATTAGCATCACTGCATGTGTTCACACACGTACATCTAACAATTCTCAAAGAGTTAATCTGCACAGAAATCACTCCAAATAGCACCCTACACATGTTCACATTTACAGCTAAGAGTTCTCATAAAATTCATCTGTACAGAAAGTACTCTAACGTGCACCCTTCACATGTTCACACATGTACAGCTAACCATCTCTTAGATTTAATCTACACAGAATCTACACAGAAATGACATGCTCACACATGTACAGTTAACGATCTCTTAGGATTAATCTTCACAGAAATTCCTCTAACCAGCACCCTGCCCATCTCCACACCTACAGCTAAGAACCATTCCTGAACTGGACTTACGTGGCAGATCCGTGAGAATTTCTCGTCCTTCTGGTCTGCGTCCAGCTCCGAAGCGTCCAGCTTTGACCCGTCAAAGCCCAGCAAGAAGACACAGATAAGAGCAGCGATGCAACCAAGCGCTGTCACATTGTTCACATGGGGTTGGGAGCACTGGATGTATCTAGTAAATGGAGTGGGATGGAGGGATAGAACATAAAGAGATTTTAATGTAAGAAACATTGATAAAACCCAGCAAGAAAACAGAGTTAAGAGCAGTGATGCAGTGAAGTGCTGTCACGTTGTTCACATGTGGCTAGGAGCACTGGATGTAACTAGAAATAAAGTGGGGAGGGGGGAAGGAACATAAAGAGAGTTGATTTTTACTAACATAGATAAAACCCATTATTAAAATGGGGCTTGCAACACTGGATGTAGCCACAGGAGGTTACCAGATATTAACCTGTGTTTTACTGAGCATGGGTATTTATATGCTGGCTTTTTTCCCCACAGAAATACTGAGCAGTATGACTGCCGCATAATCTGCTGTATGGACGATAGACAACAGGCGATGAATAAACTTTAAATTGCTTATAGAGCACAATTAAGCCACACCCCTTTGGTTACTGTAGTTCCACAGCAAATTTTGACATCTAAACTGGACGTGGGTTCACAAAGCCAGAATATCTAAGAGAGAGTGATATTCTTATGAATGGAATGCTAGCAATGGACAAGTGGCAAAAGCATGAAGTACTTTAAGACCCAAAGAAGGTCAGCATGGTACCAGTCTATTTCTCTTCTACAATCTCTTGATGTAAGTTGGGAGTAATCTAAATCACATATAACCCCATCACTTCAGCTATCGCCAGACGTGAGCAGATATCTCAATGCAGTTGTTCTTATCCTAAATGACAGACTGTCATCTGATGTCCAGTTGGTTAAGATGTCTTGCTTGATATCAGCAACAAGGATTGAAGTTTGTGAAATGTCAAAAATCAATGGATACATCTTGACATGTGCGTCCAAATCTATTATAATCTGTTGGTGTTTTGCAGAAAGACTGATTGTGATATCGAGGTAAAGAAAGCCATGCTATTGTGTCAATACCAATGAAAATTACATACATCTTTCGTTCTTATTCATGAAAATCAATATTAGGCTTTGCTTCCGTTTTTGAACAAAATAAGAGCAAAGTGAAGTATCCAGGCTCCAAAATGAAATCCTTCTATTGTCGTTCTTCACTGCCAAGTCGAACAAGAATAACGAGGTGAAATCAATGAAAAGCGTACAATGATTCATCTCGTCCTCCTTTTCTTCCTTACTTTGAAATCCCTCAGTCTACTAACCCACTTCTTGTGACCTCGTCAATAGCCTTGAAGCACATGAGGTAGGAATCAGCTGGTGCTGGGGGAATATTAATGCTTATATCGCTGTATCCCTCATCATACCTACCCCATTCTGACCCCCTAGCTTCATGGTTTTGCACCCCCTAACACTCCCCCACGCACCCCATATGCCTGGGAGTGTGCTCCAGTAGAAATCAGCAGGTGCTTCCAAAGAATATTTATTTTAAAATGATTTTTGTTCTCTTCTATCTACATATCAAGGTATAGTGAGTGAGTTGCTGAGGCGTGTTCAATTATTTAACATCTATGTACCTGTATCTTGCACTCATATTACAGTAAGAGAGAGCTACACGTGCCTAGAATTCAAAATCTATTTGATACATGGTATTTATCTGACTGCAGATAATATCATATGGGTAAATATAGTAACTTTTGGAAGAGAATTTTTCACACAGGTTGCTGTTAGTGACAATTTAATGATGATAATGATTGGATTTAGAACCTTTTGGAAGAGAAGTTCTTGATATAGTTTGCTGTTAGTGATAATTCATTGTTCATGAAAGGTGGATTTGGCATCTTTTAGAACAGATATCTCCCAGAAGGAAAAACCATGTGTGACTTGACCAGTTAGACCAGTTAAATTCCAACTGGTAATTGGGATTTGACCTGTTAGACCGGTTAATTTGACCAGTTAACCAACTGGTATGAATCAACTGCATGGTTCCAGTTGGTGCATACTGGTTCCAGTTGATTTCAACAGGAACCAGTTGTGATTTCAAACTGGTCTCAACTGGTTTTTCTGTTGGGGCTTCCAGTGATCCTGTCTTACCCCGTGTGCTGGAAGCAGAGGTTGAAGCCTATACAGCAGAGAGCAAAGCAGATGATGACACCAGCAAGGACAGAGACCAATATGAAGAGCTGACGGGAGATGCGCTCCAGCTCCTGTCGCGTGTCAACTCCATCCTTGGGTACACCCGACTCTGTGAGGGGGGGGGGGGGGAGAGGCACAGGAAGGATAGAACGAGAGAAGTGAAGGAAGAAGAGAGAGAGAGGAAGAGGAAGGAAGGGAAGAGAAGAGAAGGATTAAGAAAAATCCTTTTCTGCATTGAACATGAGCAAATACTTAGAGATCAGTGAAAAATATCACAGTTAACACAGGGGTTAGGCTAAAAAAAAAAGATAAAGATTTGAATCTCGAATATCCTCAATAATGATGAGCTCAATTTGTAACACAAGCTGCAGAAAGTTTCATGTGAGCTTGGGTTAGAACCCCATGAGTGTTACAGGATGCATCATTCATGGAGAATGGATAGCTGACACCGCAACATACAGCTTTATAAAACGGGGTTCTGTTTCAGATGTTATTTCATGATGGCGATGAAACTTACGCTTCAATATATCATGTCTGAATATTAGGTTGTTGCACCATTGTGAATATACAGCACAACTTTTAAGACGGCTCAATGAAATCGAGATATGCAGTCGTTACAAGCAGTTGGTCTTAATAAGCAGGTATGAATGAAGAACATTGTTTGAGTGAATCAACAAAAATGGCCTTTATGAGCAAGAAGTCTTTCTATAGAGGTGGTTGCTATAGCAGGTTTCACACTGTATCAAATGGTACAGCTGACTAATGATATATGGTATTTGCTTTTAAGCTCCACATCTTGTTTTTCATCAACAATGTGGAAAACACCATCAACACACAAAAAGAAATAAGCAGTCCTTCTTAGCCTTTCTATTAATTCTTAACTTACTGGAGGTAAAACCCCTCTGTGCCGGAGGTTTTCTCTATTATAGTTCTCTCTATTAGAATTTGGTTGCAAATTTGCGACAGCGGCACATTACCCCTTAGTCGCAAAAATGCAGCAGCATTTTGAAAAATGTTGGTCAAATTTCATTAAACTTTTTAACTAATGTCGAAAAGATTTTTAATTGGCTTGCTACATACGGTTTTACATCTTTATCACTAGTTCTCTACATAAATTGTAATTATGTCTTTGTTTATGTATTTTGTACTGTAAATTATTTACTTCATCACAAGATTGTATATTATCAGTCATCATTTGTATCATTGTTAAACACTCAGCTGATGATTTGTGTGCATTGACTATGAAAGTAAATGTAAATTGAAGCTTTATTGAATAAAACGCCCTACTGTGGGGGAAAAGAAACTGGGGAAAAAATGCAACAGCGGCAGGTTAAGAGTTAATCAAACACCAATAATAGCTATAATAAATCATTTAGATCAATTAGTTATAATGACAATGCTGAAAGTTACATGATACATCTGCACATAAACTGTTAACACCAATGCTGGAATATTACATTCTAAAAGAAATGCTAGATATATGTGAAAGATGTCAAGATGTTTGTGTCAATAATCTTTTTCAATTTCTGTTTAAGGTGTATTGTTTTTGTGATGCTGATGGAATAGACACTAAGTGGAAAAACACTCAACAATCCTAGCTTTGACTTAAGCTTCTTTTCTTCTCTCCACCTTAAAAAAAATAATCTTACTTTGACATCACTTTTTGATATCAAAAAACTTGTCATGTTCATTTATCTGCCATGTCATTATTTGTAATCGATCAAATATAAAATGTACTGATGCAGGAAATGAAAAGATACTACATCACTGAATAAATCTATTTCCATATTATGACTAATAATGCATCCACTCATACCATTCATAGATAATATTTTCATGACTAGCACGCTGTGAGAAGGTAGAATATACTATGCTGATGGACAAGCCGTAACGATGATGACCCACTTTTCTGGCTGAGTAGCATTTCATCACCATCTCAAGACTCTATTCCTCGCTAAACCAGGGGTATTCCACCAGCTCAGTGGGCCCATCGGAAACTCAAGATCCTTCCTTCATCCCCAGAATCTTAGGTTTCCCCCTGTCTTTACTCCTCTCTCCTCAGAATTAAAGTACGTTGTGACTTTATATAGTAGTCCTGCTATGATTTCATTGAATATCTTTGTACAGAATGGTTTGATTCAAGCAAATAACAAGCTAAAACATGTAAGATTCCTTCTCTATCATCAATAAAAAATTCAGAGAATTTTTGGGTTTCCTTGTATCTTTACACCTCTGTGTTAAAATCAAAGCATGTAGGTTGTAACTTTGTCCTTTCCCCCATGATAAAACTTTGCACAGAATAGTAGGATTGAAGCAAACAAGCTGAAAGATTCCTTCTTTATCATTGGTATAAAGCTCAGATAAATCTTTTTTTTTCTCCTAGTTTTACACTTCTCTGCTGATCCATAAAATAGGTTGTGATTATGTCCTCCCCCATGATAAAACTGCTTTGATGCCATTGAGCAGCTTTTATATCGAATAGATAGATTCAAGCAAATGTCAAGCTAAAATACTCAAGATTCCTTCTTTATCATTGGTATAGAGCTCAGAAAAAAATGGTGAGTGGTTTCTCTTTTGCAACTCTCTTTTGATCATTTAAAATACTTTGACTATATGCACACATCCATTTAAAACCTGTGTTAATGTCACTGAACAGTTTTGCACAAAATAACTGTATAGCAGCTAATAACAAGCTGAAATAGTTAAGATTCTTTCTGTATCAAGCTCTTCCTACAAAATTGTCATACAAATCCTGTCTAATTCAGTCATCTTTGTCACGCAGAACAGTGAGCATGATCTTCCCCGTCCTCTGTCATTTCTTTTATGTACTCTCCCCCATCCACTTGCTTTCTAAGATCACTTTATTATCTATACAGGAACATTAAATAGGAACATATACACACAAGCCCAGCAACAGCAAGATCACTGCTAAACGCAAGCCAAAGCACACACAGTCACAGAGAAAACAAAACATCATTTTTCTATCACTTTAAATGTACAGTAGTAAAATATCACCCTATGTTTCATTTAGAAGATATTATGGGGGAAATAGACTACATGTATGCCAATGAACACAAGCTGTTTCTTTACTCATTTTCTTATTGTTGAACAAAAAATCAAATGAAATACAAATAATAATATTCAAATAGCTCAGCAAAATATTGTGCTTCCTTTTATTTTTGTGCCCTTTGTTTAAATATTGGAAGAGTTATGACTATGAGCACCTGTCTCATACATTTACTGTGATGAGTTGAGCTGCTTTGCACAAAATTTATTCCCATGTAGGTCAAATACGAATGAAATTCTAAACCTCAGAATCGTCTCGAACATGAAATCTCCCACCACAAAAATTATGAGCTAAGTATTTATTTTGCACCTTTCTGCTGAAAGTTGTAAGTCACCATTAATTAAAAATAAAATATAGAGGTTTTTTTTTTTTTTTACATATATCATGTAATATAAATTAAATTAGTGTGATAACCACATTCACTCTGATATGCTTGTAAAATGGAAAGGGAAAGTCGGTCAGGGTTAGCACATTAATGCAATAGAAGAGCTGAAATTCTTCTCACAGGCACCATCATCTTCTCCCAGTAATATCTGAGATCTCCATCACTACCTCTACCTTTAAATAAGCGTCTTAGAGATGGAGGGGATCTGGAGAGAGAGGTGCAAAGCAGGCCTCCCACACCTTGTAATCTAATTTGAGATGGATTTGGTCGGAGGAAGAGGATGTGATTGAGACAGGGATATGGAAGGTGGTTTTGTTTCCGCCAAAACATTTAGAGCATTAACAGGATCAGATGGCATGGGTTGGGGAGGCTGGGGAAGATGATGTGTGGGATGGGGGTGGAGGGAGATGGAGAGGGGTGGAGAGAGAGAGAGAGAGAGAGAGAGAGAGGAATGGATAGGGATGGGGTTGGAGAGGAAGGAGGAGAGGATTGGATAGGGATGGAGGAGAGGGGGGAGAGGGAGGGAGATGGAAAGGGGAAGAGGGAGGGAGATGGAGAGAGGGGAAGAGGGAGGGAGATGGAAAGGGGGTGGAGAGAGAGAGAGGAATTGATAGGGATGGGGGTGGAGAGGAAGGAGGAGACAGGGCAAGAGGGATATTGTGGGGGAGGCAAAAAGAGACATAGACAAGAAGGGAGAGGGGGGTGAGGGAGGGAGGGAGGGAGAGGGAGGGAGGGAAGGAGAGCAGGAGTCTATTTGGGAGAGAAGATGAGAAAGAGATACGCAGAGGGAAAGATACCTAGAGCAAGAAAGAAATGGAGAGAGTGGGAGAGAGAAAAAAAGATTCCTCCAATAGATTTAAGAATCTTTAATATGTTTTGTTTGCAGATACAACTCTTTTGACTTTCTTTGAGTAAGTTGATTTTGATAATAAATAACAATATCTTTAGAGCCCATCTTCCTTACGTGGTACATTTTAAATGAAATTAGTCTGTGTTAAACATCCTGTAAAGAATAGAAAATCAACAAGAAAACTCTCCTAGGCTACAAATAACTTCACCCTGTGCCTGTCACAAGTGCTTTTTCATAAACAAATAATTATGCACAAACAAATCATATAGCACAGTAGTTTGTATGGGAAACAAAGGGTGAAGGAGACAGTTCTTTGCTACAGTAATGACCAAGTCGCACAAATTGCTCAAATCCATCTTGCCTATGGGACGTTTGTAATGCATTTACCACTGACCCCACCCCAAGGCAACCTATACAACATGCCCCACACACAAACAACATCTATAATTCAATTACAGACCTCTACATTCCAGGTAAGCGTAAATATTAATCTCCTCAAGTCCTTCTGGTTGTTTGGAGTTCGATTAGGTTCGGTGTACATGTCACAAAGCCAAAATGAAAAAGCTAACCCTCTTGCTTTTAGAAGTGGACATGCTTTACCAGTTTGTATACAAAACTCAGCATTTCTGAATAGAAATGTGTGCACTCAAGAATAAAATCCAGGGATCCTATATTTGTACATATCCTACTCCTAAAGATTTTGTTTTGTGAGGAAAAGTTTCTTTACAAGCTTTCACTTTAGCAAAGTTTTACCAAGTTCATTTCAGGTCATGGTAAAGAAAGATTTTACAATGAATGCTTTCAAGGATTTTTTTATCCAATCAGAACAACCCCAAATTCAGGCAATATGAAAGGAGTTTTACAAGAAAAAGGCTAGTATGATGAAGTTCTGTTATGTCGTGCCAAACATGACAGTAAAATATTTGCATTCCTTTTTTACACACAAATTGCACATTACTGTACATTTTAATTTCATTTTGATCATACCTCCAACCTAACATTCCATGAGATTATGTTGATTTATGTACTGTCCCAATTACCGAGCTCATCCTTGCTATAACCTGACATACAGCGACTGAAAGCAGGTAACGTTCGGAGGTGGTGACACCAAATTACCCCGACGGACCCCGCTGACTCCTCTAGCTGTCTAGCCGCGGGCAAGAGGTGGCGCCATTCACACCACAAAGGTCACAAGATTAAGATTAGCAGAAACAGCCCACACACGGGCATGTGTGAGCTAGGCTAGTTCATTATTTGTGTGTACAAATGTGTATGCCTTCTGTCATTACCTTTACAAACGATCTCTCTTAAGTACGATATCTCATGAATAACATACACAAGGAGGGATTTAGAGAGGTAAATGGTATGTTCATGGTTTCTATAATCATTTATGAATTCTCCTTCTCTCAATCGTTCATGACTTTTAATGCTTTATGCATTTAAGCACAAAATCCATAAAACATCAAGTGATCTGGCACACAAATAGTTAATAAACATAAACAGGAAGAGGAAAAAAGGTTGATTCTTAAATGCGACTATCTTTCTAATGTGATTACAACAACTGTTAAAACGCAACTAATTCCTTATAATATGTCTGATCTTTCTCAAACTTCTATCGTTTCTCTGATCTATCTGTTGTTATTCCATTTTTCTTATTATCAGGCATTTTATTCTCACTTTAATGGAAATGAAGCAATTACAAAAATTGTTTTGGAAATTCTCGGATAATTTTCACAATTGTTCTATTCACATTGACAAATTGGAGTGATTTTTGTAAATGAATATCAAAACAATTTCAAATTTCTAGAAGCCGTATATATTAGCCCTGAAATTGAGTATTGCAAATTCCAGTAATCATCCAGTTATATACTAACTGGTCTTGTTGGGGCACTGTGCACAGCTAGTACCATAACCAAGCAGAATTCAGAGGGTTTCTTCTGCATAATATATGGGGCAGCTGAAATGGGCAGTGCCAGATTTCAGGACTAGCAATTGAGCTTTTCCAAATCTCTGAGGTACCTCGCTGTAACTAGAGGTCACCATAGAGGACACAATTTTGCCACGATTCTGCAGTCGTAAGGGCCGGTGTCTGGAAATGTGACATCACCTCTTACACAAGTCCTATAAACAGGTCTTGGTATTCAGCCAATTGCAGTCATATGACTGATCGGATCATATATTGATCAGATCATATATTGATCAGATCATATACTGGAAATGTGACGTCACCTATAGTCAGGTCCTGCAATTTGGCCGGTTGAAAAGTTGTACGACTGATTGGATCATATACTGCGACGGCATTAAGACCAACATATACTAAAGAAACACATGTTTATTTCATTTGTGCACTCAGACGAGAAATATCGTACACTAGCTGATGATATGCTACCGATCTCTCTCTAATGTTCAAAATAGAGTACCGATGTGTGACGTCACATGTGCATGTTTGTCAAGACAACTCCCATAAGCTACGTGGATAGAGGAAACATCAGTGATCACAGCGAGTACTCTCATTAGGAGTACCCAACACTAGCCCGCTAGTCAAACTAGTGAAATGTTCACCTGAGCGATGTTGTTTAGAACCAACAACCTGAATTACAACGGGTATGATGACGTCATTTTGGGACTCTATAAAGGCTTCACACTGTTCAGAATCATGTAGTTGGTATTTACATACGTGATGTGATGTGATAGTTAGAGTAAAGCTCTTTCTCTGTGTGTGTGTTGTTGTTTTTGAGTAAGTCTTGTTTTTAAATACCATATCACCGACTAATACTAAGCTCTGAAGGGAAGCCTTGACCTTTACATCTCCCTCCACACTTCAACATTGATATGTCTTGTATGACTTTGCATTATATCTATCTTGTATGATGAATTTGTAATTGATGTTCCTTTTCAAGTTTGTAGGAAATCAATGAAATTAAGGTTTACTCTGGACTTTCGTCAATCTACAATTAACTCGATCTTCACCAAGATCATTCTCTCCCTTTAAATTTGAGCTAGAATTACATGCGACATGATACCTCTCTCAAGAGTAAAAAGCACTCTTTAAGATTATGAGGGGCTATATCAAAGCTGGGCAGATCTTGTATGCTATCTTGTTACCAAGGACTTGATCTCTTTTTCAATCTTCCCTCCCACTCTCTTTGCTTGTTGGTTACATATTTATTACTCTGCTCAAAATGACACAATTTTGAGAGAATGTCAGAAAATAAACTCCCACATGTCAATTATATGCATATCATTCCATCATTATGACCGATATCTTCCTCTATTGTGTCAGAAAAACAAATATATAATCATCAAATCCAAAAGCAATACAGAAAATGGGATAAATTAGAAGCTCGTTTTTGCACGCTGGGAGAAACATATATCATATAGATTTCTTGCCTGAGAATTCAGGACAAGAATGTAGAATTTAACCTTTTGCCTTCACCAGTGGGAGAAAATTTCTCCAGATATTTTTTTGACAGTGGAGTCGATAGTTTCTGACAGCATGACATAAAAAGTGACACCTTCATCTGATGATAGTTCCAAATATGGAACAGACGAAGCTTGGGGCCATGTTAATGAAATCTTCAGCCTGGTGTGTTACGAAAATGCATACAGTTACATGGAATTTAAGGAACTTCATGTAACTTGGCAGGGTACGTTTCTGGACATGGCCAAGCACATGACATGCATACTGATTTTCATTGATGAGCTTATAATCAAGAATGTAGTTTGATTGTCAGGAAGAATAGTGTGTGTGTGTGTGTACATGTGTGGTAGCATGGAGGGGAGGGGGTGGGGTGGAGTGAAAGGGGATGGGGTGGAGGGGGTAGGGGCAAGCAGGGTTGGTACCTAGTACTGTGTAGTGAAAGTTACACGTCAGGATCAACTATAAAGTTCTATAGTGTTGCTAAATTCTGAGACAAAGGAAACATAGTAGACTCAAGATGTATTACACGTTGCAGTGCATCTTGTTTGTAAATAAGCTCTTTCACTCGATGAAAACTCTGAGATAACTCTTGTTGTCTCTGCTGTATAGGTATATTTCTGTCTCTCTATCTGACCGATCTCTCTCTGAAGTATATCTTATCTGAAGAATATGTGTGATCTGCTGTGATATTTCAGAATATAAACTGGTTCTCTCATAACATACAAGTAAATCATTAAAGTGAAATTCCTTGAGAGGGCTGGTTTTGTGGGTTTATTTGTAATGATACATACATATGCCACAGGGCGTGGACCTAATTTCTACGTCAGTTTCAAAATTCCAGGATATGTCATATGGGAACTAGCCCCATAAAAATCCAGGGTCATTCTTCTAGAAAGTTGACATTAAAGTGGATAATATGCCTTGGTGCGTGGGAGTGGTAAATACACTCATATCACATATTTTAACTTTGTGAACATACATGTATGTCAACCATTTACCCTGTTAACTCAATTCACACACTTCAAATGTAATTACATATACATGGACTGACCATACAACTAAGCTCATGTGGGGCAATATTGTTTATAGACGGCACTGCATTCGGCAGTGTTCCTATCGGCCCAACTCTCAAGACACGTTAAACGTCAACAGTCGAGATCTCGCGAATAATATATACTTTTGTTGCTTCAGTGAACATGTATCATACTCGACTCATTGAGTGGGTTTTTATTCTTTGATTCAGTCCAGCTTTCATTGGGGTAAAATTGTGATTGAATAAACAAGAACTGATGAAAGAGAGAGAAGGGTTGATGGTTTGAAGACATGCAGGGTAGCCCTTTGTGCAGGTCAAACTAATAACATTTTTGAAAAACCACAGAAAATGGAAGAACACGCTATTTAAAAACATTAAGACTTTGAGTGTAGAATTATATCAATCTTAGGATTTGGAGTAGGTTTTGGACGGATGGTCCTAAACATCTGTGGTTCCTGTAGCAAAGAGACCAAGATCATAATCAGGACTTGTTGCGGTTCTTTGCTCTGTGGTATTGCATTGTCAGCAATGGATGTAATGTGAGCCCCATACCACTGGCCGCTGTAATACAATATATGAATGTAGGCTTTGGTCGCAGAGTTTTAAACGTAAACAAGGATAGTTTTTCACTTTTCCTGAAAATGTCAGTGAAGCTATGACTGTGAGATTTCACACATGTTATTGTAAAGGGTATATGGCTAATCCATGCCGAGTTTCAGGACTCTTGTATAAGGACTACTAGGTCTTTAAGACCTTAATTACATAACAAAACAGGGAACGATATCAAGAACCGCTGAGAGAGAGAGAGATGCTCTGACGATGCCTTCACCGCACCAACCTCATCACAACAGCCATAATCAGCCGTGAAATCATCCCCCACACCCTATCAAAATCTGCCAAGCCCCGATGGATGACCTAATGAAGGGAACTGGGACTGGGGCTTCGCTCATGCTCCACTTGACAGCTGTGGCAAGAGGTTGCGGTGGAGGGGGGGGGGGGCAGGGAGGGATGTGGTGAAGGGGTGTTGTGGAGAGTGGAGAGGGGCAGGAAGGAGGTGTGGTGAAGGGTTGAAGGGAGGGGGGCAGGGAGGGTGGCCGAGAAGGGGACGGGGGGGGGGGGGTGGAATGGGAAGGGGATACTGTACATTGGGAGGCTAGAACATGAGGGTTTTCCTTCTTACTTGACGACAGAAATAAATATGTTTATGAAAAAAAGTAATAACATTTCACAGGAAGGGGGGGGGGGGGTAGAGATTTAGTGGGGCAGAATTAAGGAGGGGGTTACTGTGTAATGATTATTAGCTAGAGCATGACAGAACAAAAAAAGAAAAATAAGTATATAAGTGTGAAATCTATAAGCCATTGGCCTTTTTTCAGTGAGTATTGTTAGTACTCAAGTGACATCTTTTGCACATTCCCACATTGGAGCAAAAGATATGTCTAGGTTTATGTTATGAACACCTTGAGCTTTGTCAGTGTTGCAATGTATACAGCCCAGTTATAGGAATTGATAAATACATCACAAATAAAAGGAGAACAGAGAGAACAGTCAGATAAAAATGATAACTAGAATATGAATTGTTGACTTACCTGGCCACACATTTGTATTCAGCCAAGTCAAGTTGTCATTGGCGTAGTCATAGTAACCAATCTTTCTGTACTTCCCATCTACAATGAAATATAGACCAAGAATTAAGGTAACATTACATGAAATTTTATACATTGTGTAAAACAGATATTACAGTTAGATAATAGGTTAGTAGTTAATTATAATCTATAAATGACACAAATACATTTATATCAACTTTTATCAAATCAGGAAAATGGGTGAAATGACTTTAAACGTCTACCTTAATCTGTCTATCTTTACTCCTTCATATCTTTTCTTCTCTTTGCTCTATCCCTTGTTCATCATCTGCCCTCCTTTTTTCTCTCCTTCTCCTTTGTCCTTTCTTGTGGAAGAGTGCATGCACAATCTTCCTTATAATCGTTGCAACATTTACACACCTTATATGAATTCTGAGAGCAACTTCACTGACATGGACATTTCCAGTGATTTCCTGAAATCCCTTTCCATTTACCCATAGCGCTACATGCTCACCTTCATAAACTGAACAAACCTTTAGTGACCTTATCCCAGCTTTTGACAGCTTTCATCAAAACACTCCTTTTTTATTTTTAAGCAAACAAACCTTTCAAATTCTTTACATAGCTCATTCTTCTAAGCTAATCATTATTGTAGTATACTTCTCCTGACATATAAACGCTGACAAGATAATGCACTAATGGAAATTTTCAGTACTTTCCGATGGTGGATTAGATTCAAAGACTCATGTCAAATTGGGAGAGATTCTATGTATTAAAGTGGAATGCATCTCAAACTAAATTGATTTGATGCATTCCATCTTTCGAGGGATGAGCTTTTATATCCTTCGATCCTTATATCTTACATAAAAAGGAGATGAATTATGACAACAAATATCCTCTATTTCCATATATCCATTCCCATATACACTGACATGTCTTAATCTCTGCTGACTGATTTCAAATTATTTAATAACAAATTTGACATGACCTTTATATATGAGATAGGTATATATGTAATACTGCCTATCTGTGAGTGTATTGGGGAGCATGTGTTCATTTTCTTCATCTGAACTAAATCTTCCTTCATCTTTTTTTTCTCCCTTCTTATGATTACCATTGATTTTTTTATTTCCTTTGAGCTATTAACCTTGATAGCAACTTGAGCACTACTTACCGACCATTTGCTCAATCTGAGTCCAAGCAAGTCTGTCTCCAGTTGATGTAAAAGCAACAGTACCCTGAAGAAATAAAACAAGTTTCAAAATAATTTCTGAAATTGAAGCCTGAAAATGCTATGGTTACGTTAATTATTATGTTTGGAACAAATCTGTACCACCTATTCCGAAAGATGGGCTATATAACAAGGAAAATATTGAAGACTTTAGCCAAGCTGTTATACTCGAGGCTCAATAACAAACTTGATGAATATTTTCAGACAAATAAGCCCCTTATCACATTGGACATTTGCCTTGTCATAGAGAGTAAGTACAAGATGGGACTTGAACCTAGGATCTCTAGTACAAAAGATGAAAGCTCTTACCACTAGGCCATGCTGCAGCACTTCCAATAGAATCCTTACATCTCATCTGTTCAATTTCATTTTGGTGTTCTTTTTTCCTATAAAAATTAGCTTATCACATTTTGATGTTTCATTACAAAATTATATATTTTCTTTGCCAGTTGGACAAATCTAATTAAATGTTGATCTTTGATGGGTATTATCCTTATTCTATGCAATTCAGTGGTCCCATGAATGACATGCTAGTATCAATCTCAAGATAAGTTCTTTCGATCGTTAATGAGATATTGTGTAAATGGAAAGGGGCGGATCTAGTTATATTGAATACATTGCAAATGTATTAGCAAACACACCACCTTTCTGCTTCAATGGATGCTCAAACTAAATTTTTTCCAAAATGTCAATATGTGAGGGTTTTAGGGCATAGATATCTCTCCTCTTCCTCCTCTTCTCTCACTAGCTATCTGTTGATTCTTCTATCACACACATAATCTCTTTCTCTCGCTTCCCTTCCTTTACTCCATTCCTACATTTCTCCCAATCACTCCCTGTCACGCACAATGACTTAAACAACTTTTCGTGCCCCACTCAAAGTTTGGACGGAACATACCCAATCACATTCTTGTCATGAAGCAAACAAGACCAATTCATACACACATAATGCCCATTTCTATGAAATGCACTTAAAGATTGTGAAATGCTTTCATCTCCTCTTCTATAACTCTGTCCTTTCTCTTCACCATCCTCTTAACACACTCCTCCCTGAAAATGAGTATCTCCCCCATCCTCTCTTTCTCTCTCTCTTCATCTCCTCTTCTACAATCATTTTACCTCTCTCCCCACTCCATCTTCTCCCCATGAAAACAAACCGTTCCACACAATTTCAACGTATCCCAACTCTACGCCCCCCCTCTCAGTTTTATCCTCTTTTATCCCCCATTCCCTCTTCCCTCTCCTCTCACCCCCTCTCTTTCTTTCTTTCTTTCTCTCTCCATCTCTTCTATAATCATTTCACCTCTCTCCCCCACTCCCTCTTCCTCGTCCTCTCACCACCCCCTCGCCATGACAATGAATATCTCTTTCCCATTTTCATGCCTCTCCCCTCTACCACCCTGCCTGTCTTTGTATTTGTCTGTCTGTCTTTCTTTCTATCTATCATTCTATCTCCATCTCCTCTTATATAACTATGTCTTTTCTCTGCTCCCTCCTCCCTCTCCTCTCACCATCCCCCCTCCCCTTGCCATGACAACAAACCTCTCCACTCCCTCTCCATGCACCTCTCCCAATTTCCCGTTCCCCCTCATTCTCACAGAACCATTCATACTTCTCGTGGTCTGTCCGTCACTCAAGCTCTCTAAATATTGACTCCGTCTGCAAGCACGAATGTCCTTGGGACTAAGTGGACTTTCCCCCTTCAAACTCTCTTCAAAATTGATCCGCAGAAGCGAGTGGCAAGAAAGGCTCTCGCAGCCCTACCGAAATGTTCAAAAAAATGAACAAATTTACATCTCTTTCAGATACAATGAAATCAATCCCGTCTGTGGATAACTTCAGCGCTAGCTGCGGTGTTATTTTTCGCGGAGTACCTGTATATGTTTAAGCAAGTAAGCTTTGAGAGTATCGCTGGTTTGCAATAGTGGCTGATAAGTTACCCAAATCACACATTTCTATGTCAATCTAGTCTATGATACTCTCACACTTCTTTTAAACATAAATGTGTTGAGAGACCTCCCCAAGAGAGAATTGATACCACTGTGACCCTGCTTTAATGTCCTCTTCTCATCTCAATCGAATACATTCTTCATTTTATCTAAAGACACCCTTTTATAAATAACTGGTAGAATTCTCTAGAGGAATAAAGAGAATTTGTGTTTACTGAACTCCTGCTTCCACAACTGTCAAACAAATTCTGCTTTATCTGAGTAAAAAAGAGCTCTCTTAGGGGTAATCTCAATTTGAAAGTGGATGTTCAGCATACACCCTGTAGTAAGGATAGCATGCTCCATCATGTAACTAAAATAATGGGTGTATGCTTCTTCATTAATTTGATTTATTCAGTGAGGCTAATTTCTCCAGGGTGGCCCCATCAGTAAGTTCTGTTCTCCCGGGGCTCCCACTTACATCCTACAACAACGTTACATGAACAATCATAAACATTTGATACTTAAATAGTATAATGTTATAAAATGAAATCAACATGAACATTCAATAAATGCATATATAAAAAATAACCTAAAGATGATTAGCCCCAGACGCTAGCTCTAACATAGATCTGTATGTATGCTTGATATCAACATTTCTTTTCAAATTTGCTTCATTAAAAAGGAAAAATAGAAATTAATTGATGCTATTACTCCATCATGGAAACAATGTAGCATTGTTTCTAGAGGAAACAGCCACATAAATTATATCTACATGAATCCTGCTGATAAAGGTGTTCTTTATACTTAGGTGGTCTCTATGTACAGGTTACTTTGATACATATTCCAATGAGAATAAGTCAGTGCTCAAACAAAAACAAACAATAAAATTAACGCCAAGAATGTTGAATCTAACACCTTTGTGGTACATACACAGTATATAAACAGTGTCACCAATCAGTGTTGATATCCACATCCTTGGTGTTGAAGTACAACTGGATAAGATACAAAGCTAAGGCTAGTATCTGACTTACTGTCACATTTATTTATATCATTATATTATTGTTCTAACTAACTTATGAAAACGAATACAGCAAACTTTTGAAAACAGATATGTGACTTACTGATAACCCATCAAAATGGGAGGAGTTGAGGGCCATGTAGATTTCATTTGCAATCTCTGTATTTGCATAAGTGTAGTTCTCCAACTGCAGATTCCTATCCGCCAATTTCTCCTGAGTTCTGAAAACATAAAAAACATAATGAAGTCTTAGTGTGTCACTTTATTCCTTCTATGTCAAAGATGTCTGCTACCCAACTCCATTTTTATGCAATTGTTATAAAGATCAAAATATTACTTTGCATACAAGCTGATATTGTTGAGGTTTACTAACTATTGCATGTAACTCTTGACAATGGATTTTGAATATGCTTGTTTTATTGCTGACAACAGTTATGAAATAATAAGCAAATAATCAATGTTTGTGAGGGTGATGGGACGAACTATAATTTCCGACGATCTGGATGTAGCTATCTACAATCAGATCGCCAATGAATTGATAATTCGTCTCATTGCCTGAAACCAAAAGGTGATTATTTGCTTTATATTCTACATCTGAAACCAACTATCTATACCAAAAATGACAATTTGACGTAAAAAAGTAATGTTTGCTTCTGTACATAACCCCGAGCAGCTGCCATGGGGAACACGCGTTAGGACGCATTAGTAGTCTATTGATAGTCCAAGTGTAACACACTTTTATTTCGCGCATACTCAAAATTTTGATCACGCGTTAGGACAGTGAGGCGTGAAGAGATCAGCGAAACCAAAAAGTACTATCACCTAGAGTGTAACAAACTTTTCTTCTCAGATGATCAGATGGGCAAAACTATGCTTTATCACGTGATCAACTCTTGACCAAGCAACATTCTTAGTATGTGGAATATAAATATCAAATATATACTCTTCCTGTCAGGGATAATACCATCTACATGGTCACATTTCTTGAAATTTTTGTCTACATTGGTGTTTCTTGCTCAGTTATTAGATTGCCCGATTATTTTATACACACAAGAACAAATCAAATCAAGCAATATCATATACATTTGAAATGCATCTTCAAAAGCTATATTTTCATTTTACTACAAGGTGAAAAAGAAAAAAGTCCACTCAAATGTCAGCTATGGATTTTCATAGGTCACATTTCTTCTTCCCCTCGATAGTGTTCAGCTTCAGATCAATATTCCATGCTAAGACATGGAAAAAAAACAACCGTAATATACTGCTGGTATGGATCACGGCATGCCGATGTGCACAGCAGTCACCCTGATAGTGTAATCCGCACATTGCCTTATGATCTCTTGTAGAGTATTTGCGCTGTGCTTTTGTTGCTGTTCGCTAGTCCGTGCAGGAATTTCACACATGAGATGCGGAGTTAGAGAGAGAGAGGAGGGAGGGGGAGACTTTGGTGTCCGATATGTAGCACAACCACCTGCAGGGATCGATCGGCGGGGAACAGATACATATAAAATATCGGTATTGATCGGATATTAGGAACGTCTGAGAAAGTAGGGCAGAAATATGGAAGGGGGCAGGGGGAGGGTGTGTGTGTGTGTGGACAAACGTCAATATATACACATCTCCAAATACAAAGATTAGTTGAGGGAAGAGGAGGAGGGCAGGTATTGATAAGAATGGCTAATGAAGCAGAAATGAGCACTGAGGTGCTATCACTTCACATTCTACATGTTTAAGAAGTAATATCCATTTATTGATTTACATGTAGGTGTACATATTAGGTCGCTGTACTAAAAAGAACTTTGCCTTTACTTGTGAGAAATATATACTTCAACAAAACAGAAATGTGAGAGGAGAAGAATATAACATACTCAAATATCTTCTGTCATAAATGAGTGGAAAACTTTCTTTGGAAATCAAATAATAAGCTTAAAATGCCTAGGGATTAACTACTAGAGCATGGTGGCGCAAGTCAAGTCCAATTTCAACTTGACAAAGGAGCAAGTCAGAAATTATTTGTAAATTCTTATGAGCTTTGCACTCATCTATTGAGAGCCAGGACCATGGCCTTTTCTTTATTGTAAGTGAGTGAGAGAGAGGGGGGGGGGGGGAGGCCCTAAAGAGGGAGAGATGCATACCCCCTACTTCACCCATGAGGCTTGTACTTACTCATTGAATGGCAGCTAAGGGCTCACACAGTAGAAGAAAGATGGATGGGGGGGGGGAACTCCCTTCTAATGTTCAGAAATGCAGAACAATACAAGGGAGTACATACCCTCTGTTGTACCCATGAGCTTTGTACTTACTTATTGAGAGCCAGGGCGAGGGCCCAGATTGCATCATAGGCGAGGGGGGCTTCAGGGTAGCCAGAAGTCTCTGAGGGTGATTTCGGCAGGTTGCTGTCTAGTCTGGCCAGAAACTCTTTGGAAGTCTGAAAGAGGGAAGAATACAGAATATTGCATCACTTAATGTTCATAGATGATTTTGTTTTTGTTTTTAGAGAGAGTAAAAGAGGTGGAAAATTAATTGTAGTAGAAATACACAAGAAGGGTAAAAAGCGCAAAATTAAAAAAAAGGTGATTTCAGTGAAACATAATAGTTAAAAAAATGGAAAACATTAAATCAGACAGAAGGTAGAAGAGTAGGGTCAAAATAGAAGCAGGAGAAGGAGAGGTAAGTGGAAAAAGGGAGGAAGAAAAGGAAAGGAAGGAAATTAAAAATTAGAGAAAAGGAATGAGATGAGAAGAAAGAGTATGTCGGATATGACGCTGATTGAGTGGCTGGAAAAGGACAGGTAAACATGAAGAATGCGAGGACATAAATGTCTTTACACTTGAACATGATTCATAGAAGTGACCCTTCTGTCACACCAGTAGTTAGAGTTCTTGCATTAATGGTCGTGGTGTTAAATTAGTAGTCAGCTGGGCGCCTTAATGTTCTCATCGGGAGAGGTCACTGCCAGGAAATGGGATGCCATGTTGCAATATGAATCACATGATAGCAATTCATCTCAACATTACACAAACATAGGCACAAGAACCTTCATGATGTTCTCCTTGAAACATGTTGACCACATTTCGCTTGACACTATGATGTATGTGATACACTGTTACAACATTAAGTTTTATGAAGTATAATGTGATTGGTACTGAAGTTGATTATAGGCAATAGACAAATATTGTGGACAAAGAAGGGTCTTCAGCTAATAGCCTCCTGTTTTGTATAGAAACAGTCGTCGCCAAAAATTATGATTAACCTACACAATATGATCTGAAAAAAACAACATTCCATCTAGACATAATTCATAAGCAAATTCACACTCATAAAATACAATACAAAACGCCTTGCTATATTACAGTTCTCTTACCATGAAAGAGTTTAGACTATTTTTGCTTTGTGCAAGCTAGATTGTTGACTAGTGTATATAGGAGCAACTAGACTAATGTCTTCATGGCTTTTCAAGGGTTTACCATTCTGTAGCACGCAGGTTCACCTTTAAACTACCATAAAATCTTAAAGTCTTAAATACCCACTGACTTGCTGGATGTCTGCATGCCAATGTTAGTGGGAATTTTAAAGTTTACCTCTTTGGGAGACTGATACTTTATTACATAAGTACTACACACATGCACTCAAGGCCTAGGATGTAGCATCTTCTCTTCAGAGTAAAGTTTGAAATTTGAAATTTAAATTCCATGAATATAACATCTCTTTGAACACTACCCATTCTCCTTGTCCCTGTCCCTCTCCTCCTCCTCCTCCTCCTCCTCCTCCTTCTCCTTCCTCTCCATCACACCTTAAATATTTCAGTCCTGGTGATGGGTGATAATTCATCTTCTGTGGTCAAGTAGATGAATGGTTGGGGGGGGGGGGGAAGGACTTGACCACAGAAGATGAATTATCACCTACTACCAGGATGGAAATATTTCTGCGAGGTCCAAATAATTAAACTTCCATCCTCCCTCGATAAATCCCCTTGGCCTGGCCGGAAACTAAGCCAGCTGTTTTCCTGGTGATACCAGTTGACCCCAAAATACCAAGCTTCATCCTTCTATATAAGCAAACCTCCCCCCCCCCCCCATCTCTCTCTCTCTCTCTCTCTCTCTCTCTCTCTCTCTCTCTCTCTCTCTCTCTTCTATGTCTTTTAGTGTCTTTCCATCTATCTCCCCCTTCTCTCCATCTCTCTCTCTTTTCTTTCTCGTTCTACCAGCTCTCCCCCCTTTCTTTCTCTCTCTTCTCCCAACATATCTATATCTGTGTCTGTTTCTCTATCTACTGGTATCTTTTTATCTCTTTGTAACTCCACCTCATCTCTTTCTCTCTCTCTCTCTTCCTTTTGTTTGCCTTCTCTATCTTTAGCTCCCCCATCCACTCTCACTCTCTATTTCTCTCTTCTCTCTCTTTCTCCAACCAGCTCTCCCTCTCTTTTCTCTCTCTCTCTCTCTCTCTCTCTCTCTCTCTCTCTCCCACACACACACACACTACCTCTACCTCTCTCTCTCTCTCTCTCTCTCTCTCTCTCATCTCCCTCTCTCTCTCTCTCACTCATCACCCTCTCTCTACACGCCACATCTTGGGTAGATATGAACACAGTTTGAAACTCACTCTTGCATGTACTTAACTATGTACTTGTCAGTGTTGCCTTTTAACACCATAATACACTCACGCTGTGCTTGCCAAGTCTCAATACAGAATACACCTTTCATGTTTTCAAGAGTACATGATTTGAAGCACACAGCAGCTGCAGACCCCGAGCAAGCTGACTAGCATTGTAATAGCACAAAAATGGAGGTCGCTGCTCCCAAGAAAACATGATAAATGTTCAATAACCAATGGGGAATTTAATGCCCTGTCATCAGCTAAAGGGCAGGCCATCTTGTGGCACCATCTATTCACTTTGGTGTTAGCTAGCCGCCTCCCTGGAGATATATTATTCATAGCCGGTAAATGCTTTTTTCTTTTTTGCCTCTCATGCGATCTTAACTTCCATGTTCTGGAGACGGAAGTACAACAATACAGCGGTTGAATGTTTGTTTCGGTAGGGAAAAACGGATAAAGAGGCTGTGAACAAGAATTTGATAGAATGGCTGTCACGGAAATGTGACATTTTTCCCTTGATGATGAAATATACAGAATTATTTATACAATGTTGTAATATCAAAGTAATGCAGGTTTTTAAACATTGGTTTGGTTTGGCAGTACGTATTCTAGCAGCATGCATTATCTTAAACAGCTTTCCAATTTGATGCATTTCACTGTTTACCCTTTTAACCCTTAGGTCATTCATATTTGCACATTTATTCTATTCTCTCAGATTATTAGTATAAATTCCCAGCCATCCCACATCACAATTTTTTTACCCAATATGTCATCAACAAGCTCCCTGTTTTTTCCTTTTCTATTCACACGCACACACACACACACACAAAAAAAAACATACACATACATACATACATACATACATACATACATACATACATACCCATTTCTCTTCCATCTCTATCTACCTCCCATCTCTTTCTCTTCCTGTCTCTCTTTACCTTTGTCTTTATCCCCCTCTCCTTCTTCCTCTATTACGGTCATGCTGCCTATTTCCTTTTTTGTATCTTTCCTTTTCTTTCCCTCTCTCTCTCCATCCATCCACCCCTCGCTCTCTACCTCCCTCTTTCCCCTTCATCCACCTATCTCTCTCCCTTCTTCCCTCCCTCCATCCATCTATCTCTCTCTCTTTCTCTTTCCCTCCATCCACCTATAATTCTCTCCCTCCATCTCTGTCCCTTCCTCTTTCTCTCCATCCATCTATCTCTCCTTTTCTTTTCCCTTCCATCCATCTATAAATCTCTCTCTCAATCTTTCTATCTATCTCTCTCCTCCATCTCCATCTCTCTCCTGTACTCTTTCCCTCCCTCTATCTCTCTCTCCCTTCCTCTTTCCCTCCATCACTCTCTCTTTATCCATCCATCTCCATCTCCCTTCCAGTCTCCATCCATCTCTCTCTCCCTTCCTTTCCCCCTCTCTCCCCTCACATCCATCCCATCTCACGACCCCTCCCTCTCTTCTCCCCATCATCTCTCAAGCGAGGCGTAGCTAACGCACCCCCTGCACCCTAACTCATCAAACTGCGACATTCATTTGCTACCACAATTTACCAGGCGGCTGCGATTAGGAAAGTAAAAAAGTCAGCGGGGCAGAAAGCCTATCAGGACCACTGGGTCCCCGGGAGATGATCTCCCGGTCTCTGTCACAGTGCCAGCTCAGAAGACTCCTGGAATTGTGTCAACGCACGCCAACAAATCAAAACTCGGGGGGTCAAAAAAGATGAAGGTATTGGAGCGCAATGGATGCTGACTTCTCATCCGTGGTTTTCTCGTTCAGGGGATGATGTCATGCAAGCCACTGTCATTATCTTCTCCATGCTGCTATGAGCTATCCACATCAAGAATTATTACATTGCCCTATTGATGAGTACTTTCATCCTTTCACCTTGAAGGTATATTGTACTGCTACAATTACGCCACCATTTTTTCTCTCTTTTTTGGGTGGTTACACTTTTGTGAGACATTTTGTTTTCTTCAAGAGTCAATATTGTCATAGCAATCTGTCAAAGCACTTTTGAGTTTTTGTTCTAAAATTTGGTCAACTTATTAGAGTTCGGCATACATGTTTTTTATTCTAATAATGATGAGAATATAGATGTAATTCAATGCAAGCATACTTTAGTTTGATGTTTCACATTCAAATGTTTATCAAATCACTTTATTAGAAACAAGAATTTATGTGTAAGATATTTTTTAGATTGTGAATAAACTACAAATTTATTATTTTGAGGCCATTCGTTTACATGAGAAGTTGGTAATGAAAATGAAAGCTCTAAAGCAATATTTGTGGCTTCCCACTTCTTCCCCTTCCACTGTGTTTCTTAACCCTCTTAGTACCAAGGCTTTGAGAAACCACTGATTCATAACCCACTACATATAAGCTAGTGGTAATTAGAGGGTTAATCGTATTCAAAGTGTAAAAGAAATGCACAGAAATCACAAAGAAATCACACATAAACAGAGTTCCAGAGATATGTAAGTTCAAAAGTTTATGAAACGTTACCTAAGTTATAAGCCATAAAACAGATTAAGAGATTCACACATGCATCCGAGCCTTAGAATATCAAATTAGATACACACCACCGAAAGTAGCTTGAGTGTTGATGGATTGGCGAGTCACGCAACATAGCAACACACAGTACGGATGACATATATATGGTAACTATGCCAGGAATAACTGGAGCTTAGGATATATTGATGGAGAGAAAAGTAAACAAATTAGCCATTTAATGAGGGCCTTTACAGCCTGGAAGAAAAACTAATTATGACAGGAGTCAGGAGGGGGACATAGAGACAGACAGACAGACAGAGACAGACAGGCGGGAGGATTAATGAAGTACACAGTAGGGAGCCAGCAATGGGATGGCTTTAACTCAGCGGGCTGGAAAAATATGTCAGGGTCAAGCAGCCTGGTAGTATGAACATTGACTTATATCAAGTTACAGGGTTGGGGAGGTGAGAAGGGAAGAGAGAGAAAAAAAGGAGAGAGAGAGAGGGAGAGAGAAGGAGAGAGGTTGAGAGAGAGATCAATAGAAGATAAAAAGAAGACAAAAAGACATGAAGGGGGAAAAGAGGGAAAGAGAGAGAGAGAGTGAAAGAGAGAAAGAGAAATAGGAAACGAGAGAGAGAGATAAAGAGAAAGAGAGATATGAAGAGAGAAAGACAGAAAGCCATAAAGAAAGAAGAGACAGTGGAAGGATGAGAGAATAAATAATCAAGGAAGAGAGAAAATGTAGTCGAGTAATACTTATCTTAGATATCAAGTCAATAAAAGAGATAACGGGAGAGACAAAGAGGCACAGATATATTAAGGCAGACACAGAGACACAACCAGAGGCAGAGAAACCAGATACAGGAAAAGACAGTCATGTAGACAAAGGCATTGATGAGTGTGATAGCAGATATGGAAACCATTTTCCTGCGGCTAATAAGGTATGTTGAACTAGAAGTTGAGAAGAGAGAAAGAGTGAGAGGGGAAGTAAGGAGAGAGGGAGAGAGGGAGAGGAACACAAAACAGAGAGAGAGAGAGATATATATATAAAGGAAAAAGGGGCAAAGACAGAAACCAAGACAGGTAGAATTTAAGTGTCAGAAAGACACAAACACATTAAGAGAGAAACAATGAAAGTTAAACATGGCAACAGCAAAGAGAAAGAGCATGAGATAGAGAAATGAGAGCATTTAAGTGTGTCATCGCCATCCATGCGGAAACACAAATTGCTTCTTTCTGTAAACACGTCCCTAGTCCATTTCTCTCATCCATTTCTTCCACCCAACCAACCAAACCAACCCCACCAACGAGCCAACCAACCACCCCTTACCCTCCTCAGATAAAGAGGAAACGTAGCCGAGACTCCTGTTCGTGACTGATCAATCCATGTGTCAACCCCGCGTGGCGACCTTGGCATACACACACCTCGCCGGGCCGCAGATTTGATTAGGAGGGGCGGGCTGACGAGAGAGAGAACGCTACGGAAGTACACCTCCCCTCAATTAACCGGGAGAGTGGGAGATCTGGTGGAGTTATAGCGCTGCTATTCCTGTACAACAGCTGCAGAGAGGAGACTCCAGTTACCCCCGACAACGACTAGCAGCGGAGTGACGGCCTATTTTAATACTACTCCATTTTATCACTGTTTACTAGGCTAATAGAGGGTAACATCATTTGCAGTGTTATGTGGAAGGAGTGTATCCTAATACTTAAGTAGTCCTCCGCACTTCGCACTTCGCAAACTTTAGGCACGCGAAACCTTAATGTTGCATCAATGTATCGTTTGTTTGTTTCATTTGCTGTTACTTTACATCGAATGCATTTCATGGTTGACCTACAAAAGGAGAGACAGTTGAGAAAGAGACCTGAGTTTAACTTTTCTGAGTAGTACCAATGCCTCTAAGCTGCCAACAGCTTTCCCATGTAACCTTGCAAGGGATTTCTTTCCTTCCCACAATCATGATTATTCTTATAGTGTGGGGCACCCTTGATGCCTGTTTGATACCGTTTGTAGGCTAAGTAGTCTTCTGGGGTGAACCAGAAGGGGTCGGCATATTTCACTCATTTTCCAGTATAGGCTTTCTGGCTATTCCAAGTTGCTTTCCCTTTACATACCAATTAATTATCCATAATCAATACACACAAAATCCCACAGAGCAGGAGTTTGCTTGGCCCAAAAAAGGTTAATCAAGGGAAATAAATCAGTTCCATCTAAAAATTAGAGCTCTGTAAGCTTTTCTAACAATTGCATGAAATCACTGTTGGCAAAGAAATGTTGAGCGTGGAGATTTTTATCACATGAGTGGAGGTGGTTGATTAAAAAAAGCAAGGCTTCTTTGTTATAGGTGTTTATTAGTTGCTAATTGATGGAAATCTCACCCCCACAGAAATAAGCATACACTATTAGGCACCTTGTCAAAAGTCTGTGCACCGGCGACGCCGCGTATTCAGCGGGAACGCCGAATAGCGTTCCTTTGCTATTATTCTCTACCACGCGTGAGTGCCCTTTCCATTCACGCCGCGAGCGTCCACTTTTGCGGGAAAGCCGCACGCGTTCCTTTTAATCTTTTTGAGACAAGCATCGCCATGTCGCTTGATACCATGATAAACTTTTTGATATTGCTGCTTTTTACAAGAGCGCCATCTATGTTCACAACGCTGGGTTCACGGCGATTATGCCTATCATTGAACTACGTAGGCCTCTCTCCAATCTTCAGCGACATGTAGGCCTACTTATAATTTTCAAAGTCCCGCTTCAACAAATTATCTCTAATCTCTGCTTGCAGGTTTCGGTAATAATAAGTTCCGTTGAATTCCAATTGTTTCCTGGAATATACTTTACCACAAACATGTTGTTTCAAGTTGAAGGATATAGACCTACTGTTCTAGAAATGTTGAATAAAAAAATAAATAATGTTCTCGCTGATAAGAATATTTTAAACAAATCAGACTGAGTCCAATTTCTTTCTTTCTTTCATAAAAAACTAGGATAAGAAAATGAACCAAATAAATGTTAAAATACATTCGCGTTCGAAAATAAAATCTATTCATTTTCATCGTGACTGCACAGATTTCATTTCCCATGGAGACAATAATATTAATAAAAAAAGCCTGTTCAATAGTGTTAAGCAGTGATTTGACAAAGCTAAATTAGAAGGCGAATTTTTCTGAAATAGAAATATCAACTTCAGGCGTACTTTTTATCCCCGAATTCACTACTTCGGACTTTTTTCAGAAGGCCCCCATGTCTACATACTGTATGATGTAAAGTACTACTTTTGCTACAATTTCAATAAACTTGACCTCCCGAGCGAGAAACCTTTTGTTTCGTCACAATAGAGTTGCCCGCGACCCAGTAGAACTTGCGACTTACTAGTACACAAAAATCAATAAAATACAGGAAATGACAAGATGCACTGGATCAACAAGGATGTCACTTTGAATAGGCGTGTCGGGCCCATACATTGTGTATGTCTCATAGGTCTATAGACACTTTCGCCGTGTAAAGATTTGTTGTATTATGTAGGCCTACTATAAAGAGCTACAAGAATGAAAGAGCATATAGCAAATAGAACGACATGATATAGATAATGAATTCATACTTGAGAGCATATAAATGAAGAAATTACATGGTAATGGAAATGAAAACATAAAATAAATAACAGTTAAATGGAGCGCTATCATCTGCTCCCCAAAATGTTAAGGTTTTGTGTAGTTTCGTATTTACAAATAATCTAAAATCGAAAGAAGGGGGGAAAATAGCAATGATAAGTGATCTTTCGGGTTGGAATAGACGCCCCTTTAGATAAATGACGCTTTATTGTAATTATTTTTATTTTTATTATCATTATCCTCATCATTACCACCATGGCCATCATCACCATGTTTTTATTCAGTAAACATTGTTGTTTGTTGTTGGTGGTGGTTAATGGTACATCGACAAAATAGGCCTATGTGTCCTGTCCATGGGTGTCGATCGGTGTCCACGGATTGGGGGGGGGGGGGCGGTGGAGACTGACACGATTATTGTTCTCTGTGATGGATTTTTTTTCTTTTAGTTTTCAGGGGAGGGGCAAAATTATTTTTCAAAAGGTGCGAGTGAGCAAAGCGAGCGCCCAAGAAAGACCCTTTTCCTTTCTTCCTTATTTCCTTTTCTCCTTCTTTCTTGGGCGTGAAACATTTTTTTGGGGATCCATGGCCTCCAAGCCCCATGTCCCTATGCAAGTGGGAAGGTGGGGGGGGGGGGGGGTGGCAGAGCAGTCCTTAGACCGAAGTTTTAAGAATGTTAACTTTTTTTCTACAAGGCTAGGTACTTCGTAAGGACTCGATGCAAGCGAAGCGCGAGCTGATTTTTTTTATAGATATTACCTAAAAATTAACCATTTGAGAAATATTATCGGCTTCCATGGTTATTTTCCTTTTAATTTTCATTTCTCCACTTGAAATAATCATGAACCTGAAAAAAGAAAACTAAGAGTGAAGTGACATTCAAAAGGGTGGTAAAATAATATACAGGGGACATTCCATGCGCTTGGTTGCGGGAGGGGTATTTTAAAAAATGTAATGTATAAAAACAAACATGAACCTGTTATTCTATTTCATCCTGAAATTTTCTCTTGCTCCATCCATCTGTTTGTAACCATTTCCACAAGGGATGGTTGCATTCTATTGCAATAAACATATGGCACCCGACAGCCCAAAATGGGTGACATGTCGCGCATGCTCGAACCGAGAAAATTGACAATTAACTCATCAAACGAAAAAAAAATCGACTTTTTGAATTTTTGTCTTCTAAGATTCTCCATAGTTTAATCTATCATATACCAAAATTTCAGACCAAAAGAATAAATCTAAATATGAAACTTTATCGCTTTTCTGAAGTCATGTTTATTCCAGTTGTGCGTTTTGCGTTCGCCTCCCGAGCGAGCGATGCGAAGACCTGCCTGGATATTAGTCTAAGCTCCGGCCCCTTCGTTACCGCTCGTCGTTCATTGGCTTGTTTTTCGCGGCATGTACGAGTGATTTACATGTGTGTGAGGCACCGATTTCTAAGGAGATCGGCATGGTGGTGCGGCGTAGAATGTGCATTGTATGCATTGCTGTGCGGGTTGTGGTCGGTTAATCAATGAACGAGTGACCCGGATCCATTTGAAACTGGAGCTGTTTCTACTACGTACATCAGAGCTCAACAGAGATTTATTTTTCGCTACTTACAGTTAAAAACTTTGACAACAAAATATTGCTTATTCGAACACTTAATTGGTTACGTTTAATAAAAATCGTGATCATTATTATTGCCATAGGGTGAGGCAAGTGATTGGTACCATAAGCAAATCACCCCCAACGTCTCTCATGGGTTTTCAAATCGGCCCACAATCATCGCCATGTTCATAACTATGATAATAATCACCATTACCGGTATCATCGTAATAATCTATCGTCATGGTCGTAACTGTAGTGATGAGCATCATAATCCTCCTCATCATCACCATCATCATCATGACCATTCTTTCAATGCCGCTGAATATGTACCTGCTTACAGCTCCCCCGCCCCACATTGCATTGCTCAAGCCGCCTTCAAATCCGCCCATTGTTATTTTTAATTGCCTGCTAATCGACGGTGCGCGATTTAGCGTTCGTTCTTTCCTTTTTAAGAAATCCACGCCGGAATGGGGATGATCTTGCATCCTGCCTGTTTGTTAGCTATTTGAAAAGACTCGTAATTCTCAAAAGTTTGTACCGCGATGTGAAAGTTTTTTTTTTTTTTTTAATTCAGAGTACATGTATGTAACTCCAAATAGGTGTCGGATTTTTCCAGATGACCGAAAGAATAGCCTTCGATCACTGATCATCGATCCAAGCCTCTCGCGGTGCCTATTGTAACAATGATGATTATCTTCATCGCCGGTGACCATCGTAATGATCATTATGAACATCACTGTGACCACCGTCATGATCACCATGATCATAAGTACGACGACAATCACCACCGTCATCACCTTTATCATTGTGACAATCACACGCAATAAACGGAAATCCTGACAATGTGCTAACGCGACGTTATCCTGTGTACACTTCCGGGTTGATATTTCCATAACGTCTCATTCTCTACGATATTTAACTGAAATTGGCGTTGCACTAGCAAAAATAAACATTGAATGGTAATAAAAGCAGACAGAATCTAATTTAATGATATTTCCCTTCAATGTAATGGTTATACTAACTAGTATCACATTCGTTATTGTAACATTAATCTCAATAGATCTCGATGCAAACGTATGTTAATTTAGATATCATTCATTTGCCTGATGATTGCAATCTTTCTTTCTCTTTGCTTTCTACATTCTATTATGTAAAAAATGATCGTTCCAGAAGGTTTCTTTCACCACACGAAAGTTGTGTATTGTCTTACTTTCAGCAACATCGGCTTGAGATTTCTTCATCATTACAGTGAATGCATATCGATTGACAATGCATAACGTTGATAAGTTGTCATATATTCGAAGTTAATATTGTATACTTTAAAAGAAACAACAACTTAACATTAACAATTATTTTGAAATGATTCAACACATTGTACTGGATGCTTCTAGCAATTCTACTGCAACTAATACACTACGACATAACAACAACAACAACAACACTAAAATCAACCAGACTTGTGACAATAAATTATGGGCACTTCAATGGAAAAGTTCTGATTATAATAAGAAGTTATATATAAATATATATATAGAGAGAGAGAAAGGTCGACCATTTTCATTTAGTATTTAAAGTACATGATTAATCGTCGTTCAACCAAAGCGTTACTAATGGTTTCACAATCGTATCATTATACATGAACACGACTGGTATCGGAATAACTCCTCGTGCTTCGATGAGTGTTCATGCTACGCAAATCCCGCAATGTTGTCAATAACATTTGTATTGTGTCATAGCTGTATGGGCAATTTTTCACTTTTTGGTGTTGATATCACTAGTATCGATAATGTGCTGAAAAGATTAGCTAAATATACGATTAAACGGAAAGGTCAAGGCATGAATATCAAATTGTTAAATCTTATTTTTTCATGAATGAAAATAAGACTTTCGTGAATTCAAATAAGACTTCTTTATTATCTATCCCTCCATTCTTGTTTGTACCAGCCACGCACGGTACACTTGAAGGTTGCCGTTGTCTGTGCATTCCGTGTCATATTCTCAGTTACGCGCCCTAAACTTAGTTGGCCCCTTGCGGAATTGACGTATTTTATTCCTAATTTTATTATTCATGGTAAGTATAATAAACGGCAAATCCGGCTAGAAGCGCTGCACATTCATTGGTGATTATCTCCAAAGAGATGAGTAGGCCTATCGCCCTATTTTCAACAAGCGCAAAGAGTTCGCGCATACTCCGGAATACTCCCCAGTTGGACTTCGTGGTCATTGTTTATCGGGTAAGATGCAGGATGCGATAGCGTCAATGATCTCTCTGATTTACAAAAGAGTCCCCTCCCTACTGAATAGAATGCGCATTGTAAGTGTTACTTCTAAGAGCCCCGAAGGTGACGTCATGCGCATGGTTGAGTAACTTTCTTTTTCTTTCATATTTCAGGCTCATGTAATCAGGCAACTACAAGTAGCGTCTCAACGCTTTATTTTTGCCATCCTTGTTTGATAAATTCAAGAGGGGGAGAGAGAAAATGCATAATCTATGTTTTGGTACTCTGCACAATGAAAAGAGTGCAGTACATGCTGTTAATTTTGCATGACTAGTTTTGTGTGAAGGGCTGATATACGATGGATCGACTTTATTATTATTATTATCTGTTAATTTTACGATACAACCGTAGTTTTCTTTCAAGGGCGAGTCTGGATATATTTACAGCCACGACCATGCAATCGGCAGTAATTTGTTATAAAAAAAAGAGGGTGCGTGCATTCTGATAGCCTCGTTGTGATGAAGTAGGCATAACCGTTTCTTAAAGGGAGGTTTGGGATTATTTATACACCACGATGTAGTCAGGATAGATCAGCAGCTCGATTACACATAATGCATTACGGGCTTAAAGAATTAGGGTAAACCAAACGTTTAAAACGTCAAAACAGGATTTATTTGTGGGGTCTGGCCTTGCTTTACTATTAGCTACGATTGAATGCCTGTTCCATAAGGCGGACTTGGCTCGTTTAGTAATTGCGATAACCCGACAGTACATGTATTTCATAGGCGGGTATGGTTTAATTAGGCCTGTCAATATTACGATAAACTAGTATTTTCTTTAAAGGGCGATGGACTGCATACACGTTTCAAATGCCACTCCATTTTTGCCAATATTTTTTGCTATCCTTTTTGTTAAATTCAAGTGGGGGAGAGAAAATAGATGGTATAATCTTTGTTTTGGTACTCGCCACAATGCAATGTGGGTAGGACGTATGCATTACATGTACCATTTGTTGGGCGGAGATACGATGGATCGGCTTTGCCAATAGACCAGTTCGTAGTTACACGATGGTCGGACAATGCACTGAATAAGTACTACTAGAATGCAGACTGGGATCTGTTCATTAAGCCGTATAGGATGATGGATGTGAATACATTTTACAATGTACCCAAAACAACAATACAAACAGGTGCACATGGTGGAATGTTCTTTTACTACATTTCAAAGCTGAATAATTGTTGTCATATATGCATGATAATGAAGAGAAACCTGGTTGAGTATCTAATGAATTTTAAATTTACTCTGTGAGTTGTTCAATTGACCCGAGGTTATTCGTACCAGCAACAAGCTGCTCATGCGCACATTGTAATTACGAACTCGCTTATTGTGACGATAAACTGGTAGTTGCTTTCAAGGGAGGGTCTGTGATCTAGTTACAATACATGGGCAGTTTAAGGTGGGCTTCGCTAATAGTTACGATAGTAGTTTATTTAAAGGACGAGCCTGGCCTTATAAGCTAGGATTGGTTATCGGTTTCAAAAGACGAACCTGGCTTAAAAGTTAGATAAGCTGGTTGTTTCTTTCACGGACGGGTCAGGAATTATCAGTAGTTACGATATTTTTTTGTTTAACCCCGTCATTACTAAGCAGTGGTAATCCCATGTCAATTACAACACAGTGTATCGCCTATGGGACTAAAAGGGTAATAGGTCGGGTTCAACCTTAATATAATGATTAAGATAAATCCATATTTTCTAAAAACTGATGCGGGTTTTGCCACATAGTTAAGATAAATCTATTGTTTAAATGTCAGGCCTTGCTTTATTATGTAGCTATTGGATTGATTCCCGTGTTTAAAAGACGGGCCTGGCTTTATCGATAATTACGATGGACTCGATCGTAGTTTATTTCAAGGCCGGTCGCGAATTAGTAATACTTACAATAAAAAATCAGTTTAATAACAATGATGCGGTTCTGTAGTTCCGAAAACGGGTAGATTATCCAACGGGTGGGCCTGCGTTTTTAAGATTTACGATTGCTTACGGTCTCAAAACACGAGCCTGGCTTTATCAATAGTTATGAAAATTGGTATAGTTTCTTCAAAGAGAGTGTTTGGGGTTATTTCATGGTATGACAGTTTTCTTAAAGGACGGGCCGATTGGCTTTATTAATCATTACGATAAACTGGTAGTTTTATTTCAAGGGCTGGTCTGGCTTTATTTTACATTCGCGAACATGCAATCAGCAGTAATTAATTATCAAAGATGGTGAGTCCTTACTAATAGCCAAGTTGCGATGAAGTAGGCATGGCCGTTTCTTAAATGGTTGCTCGGAATGATACACCACAATGTAGTCAGGATAGATCGTCAATTTATCATAAATAGGGTTGGCTTTAAGAAATACGGTAAACCAATAGTTAATCGGGAGTTACGGTAAAATGAACTGTAGTTTCTTCAATGAGTTTGGCACTGCCTTACCATTAGCTCTAGGCCTGGTTTAATTAGGCCTGTGAATACAATAAACTGGTAGTTTCTTTAAAGGGCGGGCCTAAAAGTTAAAATAAAACAGGAATTTATTGAAAAGGTTTGGTCTTGCTTTTTACGATTGCGTGCTAGTTCCATAATCATTTCGATAAATTGTTATTTTCTTAAAAGGGCGGTCCTTACTTTGTGAATACCTCCTATTGACTGCCGGTTTAATGACTTGTAGTCCCCGTGAAGAGCGTGTCGGTGTTTATTAGTTATAGCCGTTTCTCAATCAAAAGGACGGGTATTTGACTATTAACCATCACGATAAACCGGGAGTTCATATCAAGGGCGGGTCGGAAATAATCAATAGTCATGAAAAATCGATAATTTAGTAGCGATGCGGCTTACGGTAAAATGCCGGTTTCGAAGTTACGACGAATGAATAGTTTCTTGAAATGATATGGGCGGTCTCTATCAATAGCTGCGATTAACCGGGAGTTCTTGTCAAGGCCGGGCGGGTCGGAAATTATTAATAGTCATGATAAATCGGCAGTTTATTAAGCGGGCTTAGCCAGTTACAGAAAACTGCCGGTTTCTTGACATGAACTTACGATGAGTTAACAGTTTCAACCGATTATATGGCGTTTCAACCTGTATCCACACATGAATATCTTACCTCTATCTGCCTGACTTTCTTTGCACAATTATCGTGCGTGAAATGAGGTCAACATTATTTTTTTCATGACTTTCTTTAGCCTGTAGCGTACATTTGACGATCGGCATAGAATTTTGAGATGGCGATACCTTCGAAAACCTTTGAACGAATTGATAGTTACGTCGAGCAAATGGACTTTTAGTATCTTGCCGTCCATTTGGTATTTATGAATTTAGACGATTTTCTTTGGTGAATTGAGAGTAAATCTTTGATTTAATATCACCATCATATATCATCTTTAAAATATGTGCAAGTTATAGTCACCCCATCCTATATCCCTGATATGGACATACACGTAGCAAATAAATAAAGCCTGCATGCGCATAGTAAAAAATTGCGAGGAAACCAAATTACATGTAGAAATACTTTTATCATATTAGACAGAATGAATTAATCCCCATCCATTAGAGGAAAGATTATTCATGATTCATGCAACAAAATGAAAATATTAGTAACATTTGATGACGTGTTTAATATGTCGTTTATTGAGTTAAAGTGCCCTTCCACTCAGTGGCTTCATGCACGCCCGAAATTACAGAACGCACTTCACGTACAGTCATTACGAACGAATGCGAGAGTTTTGGTCGTAGAGGGAGCTATTTAGAATTGATTATTCGCGATGCGAACACAAAATAGGAGTGGCCGGAAAGACGCACAAAGGAACGCTGGTATGAATAGGCCTTTGAACTCCACCGTTCCTTTCAACACAAAAGAACGCTGATCAGGAAAGCCGCATTGAAAAGACGCATGCGGTTTTGACAGCAAAAGACGCGGCAGGGACTTTTGACAAGCTGCCTTAGAATAGATGCATTGAAACTGAAATAACTAGCTTTCTCCTGCATTGACCCAGGCTAAAAAAATGTTGATAACTTTTCAATTTTCAGCAATTATATTCTCAATGAAATAATTGCATCTCATTCAAGAAGAGAATCTCCAATTTCACCCTAAACATCCTATTTCAGCATCACAATGTTCTAAAATGCTAAATCGAGGATTTGCATGATAGGCAGTGTTTGTTTCTTTCTTTACAGTGTGGCACCTTAAAGGGATAGTTCACCCTGAAATTAAGTTGGTTTCAATAAAAGCAGACACATTACAAAGAGATATTAGTGAAGGTCTGATAAAAATCTGTCTAAGGACAAGAGAGTTATGATCTTTTAAAGTTGTTTTTATTTTGTACTGTCACGTGCGAGGTGCTCTCCCATGTTTGTTTTTTAATGTCAATATTCTGAACAAGATATGCATCATTTTACCCGTGAATTTGATACATCATTAGAAACATGTTTTTACACACATACATCTGTGAAAAATATTCATTCCATTGCCAAAACTAGAGAAGGAGCAATATATGAGATCATACAGCACACAACATACGGGAGAGCACCTCGCATTTGATGTCACAAAATTGAAATCTCAAAAGATGATAACCATCTTATCCTTTAACAGATTTTCTTCAAACCTTTATTAATATGCTTCTTTAATGTTTCTGTTTTGATTGAAGCCAACTCATCTTAGGGTTAACTATCCCTTCAAAGGCAGTATAGCCCTTTTACAAAGTTATGAATGTCTGCTTAGACAATTTCTGTGGTATTTACAGAATTTATTTTTTGCCATGCAAAGATATTAGTTTACCTTTAATCATCCATACAATGTGTTCATCATTGTACCATGAGCAGTACTTTTCCCTCCTCAAAAAAGCTTGATCTCCATGTATGCAGTTTGTTGTTATATCCGGCAGATTGATGGCAGATTTGTTTCTTGGATTTTTGAATATCTTCCTCATCAATTAGCACAGATACCACAAAGGCCGTCATAACAAGCATCACAGCCACACCTAACAGGGAACATCTGGGTTTGGCCCTTTCATTTTCACTTTCTCTCTATCCAGTCTGTCAAGCTCTATAATGCTGGTATTTCTTTCTCTCTCTTCCCTCGCTTGATCAACTCTATAACTTCCCCTTCTCTTCTCTCTCTTTCTCACTCTGTAATATCTCTCTTTCTCTCTCTCTTTCTCCATCTGTACCTGTCTCCCTCTCTATCTCTCTCCCTTCTCTTCACTCTTTTCCCCCTTTTTTCTCTCTCACTTATCATCTGTCTGGTATTTCTTTCTCTCTCTTCCCTCCCTTGATCAACTGTATAATTTCCCCTTCTCTTCTCTCTCTTTCTCACTCTGTAATATCTCTCTTTCTCTCTCTTTCTCCATCTGTATGTCTCTCTTTTTCCTTCTGTGGCATTTTCTTTCTCCCTCTACATCTCTCTCTCTCTTTCTCCCTCTGTATCTCTTTCTCTCTCCCTCTGCATATCTCTCTTTCTTATCTGTATCTCTCTCTCTCACTCTCTCTCTCTCTTTCTCCATCTGTACCTGTCTCCCTCTGTATCTCTCTCCCTTCTCTTCACTCTTTTCCCCCTTTGTTTCTCTTTCACTTATCCTCCGTCTCTCCACATCCTGATCATTCTCTCTCTCTCTCTCTCTCTCTCTCTCTCTCTCTCACATCATTTCACCCTTTCCATCTCTCCCGTACTCCTCTATCCCTCTCATCTAACTTTCACTTGCCCTCTCTACTCATCTTTCTTTTTCGCTTCCTTGATCTGCCTGCATACATTCCGGTCCCTCCACAGGAATGTCAATGATTAATGTCATTATCTGTGTCAAAGCAACAAATCTACAGAACCCATTCTGAGCCAGATAAAACACTCAATGGGATTCGTGTGCATTATTGGTGACAACATGCACACCAGACACACACAGTTAAAGGGTTACTCAAGTAGAAAAATAAGTTCCCACTAATCTATGTAAAATTATCCACTGAAAACGAATTTCACATTTGTTTTCCGCAATAAAGTCTCATTTTGACAAAAATTTGAAAAAACGCACACCTCTAGTGACGTCAGAAAAGTCAAAATGGCATAAATGCCAACGGCGTGTACGGAAGTCAACAATAGACTATTTTCGTAATGTATTCACAACTTTTCCCCTAACTGCGAAGTAACTCGTTAGTGCAGTAACCTGTATCTTGTCATTCATATTCAATGGATGGCATGCGCTTTGAATCTATTAGTTGTTGCTACTCGGACAAACCTTGAACAAGCTTTGGGGCTCCCATTGGTAACATATTGTTTGAACGGCGTGAATAAAATATTTTATTCACGCCTTAATTGGCATTTATGGCATTTTGACTTTTCTGACGTGACGTTTTTTCAAATTTTTGTCAAAATGAGACTTTATTGCAGCAAACAAATGTGAAATTTGTTTTTAGTGGAGAATTTTACATCGATTAGTGGGAACTTATTTTTCGAAATTAGTAACCCTTAAACCCTGCCTGTGCTAGATATAATGTTGCTCAATGGAACTTGTGTACACTATTGGTGACACAATCCAAACAAGGTCAAGGGGATATTTTTCATTCATCCCCAAATAAATATATCACTACAAACATCAAATTATAGAATAAGGTTAGAAGAGAGACAATTTCTTTCAGTTGAAGGGTGAGGGATATTGGTGGTAAACGTTACAGACCGTAATCTTGCAAGAGGCATTCTGCCTTGGCCACAGCAGTCATTCTAGTTTCACCCTATGTGCATCAGACAAAATGGCACATTTTGGGATTTGTGTGCATTCATTGTGAATAAATACACACATGGCACACAAAGATTTGATATCAGAATGTTCAATAAATTTTCTAAAATATCTATGTACAAATCGAAATGTGAATCTACAATTGTATCATCATTTGGTGTATTAGAAATCAAGCAGAAAAATAAATCCAATCCAATCATGTAATGAAATCATTTCAAAATGATGAAGTTGTTGAAATGAAATCTTTTCCGCTACTAGCCCTTGCCCTTAACAAACATGCGTGTTAGAAATGTGTTCTCATGTGGATGCTACCATCATTGTGACTTGCCTTTGAAGCCCCTGACCTCCATTAACTCCTAGGTAGCAGTATCAGCTGCACGTGTTGAAGCCACAAGTCCACCATCTTACAACCCCCAAAGGACATAATTGCCCTGTGTCTAGCCAAGAAGTCACAAAAGCCCATGAATGTTAAGAAGGTGTTAATTTCGCCTTATTGCAGATGAAATGTCACGACTCGGCTTACAGCTGCAAAGACATGGCTTCTATCATTTCAAATATGCAGTGACATACCGTATGAAGAAAACATATTTCATTAAAAGTTTCATTCAAAATCACTTATTGCATACATTTTGTGGAGCAATTTCTGGAGATGGGCCTTGATGTGTACCACTTCAATGCGTTTTTGTTTGTTTAGATAAGACATATTCCTGTCTTCCTCGATATTTAACATTCACATTTCCACTCAGCAACTCTGGCCTTGTAAGGACATTTTGTTCCCACATCCATAAATAATTCCAAGTCCAAGGTGATTCATGTATTTGTCCATTTCATTGTGAAATGAACATTTCCTTCCTTCCGGTCCTCTTCTCCTTTATCTCCTTCTCCTTCTTCTTTTTCCTACTCTCCTTGTTTCTCTTCTGTTTCTCTGTCCTCACATAAAGGGTCATTATTTGCACATTAATGTAAAAAGTAACTTCTTCTAATTTCACAAAATAATTGAGAGAACTGCTCTCTGTCCTTGCCTTATACTCAAAGGATCTTCTGTAAAAGTCCTTTGTAGAGGATGAAAGGTTTTTCACAAATGAGACTGAATGTAAACATGACTTGCTATTGAAATTCAAAGTGAACTTTGCTGTGAATCTGTGAAGGATCACATAATCCCCAGAGCATTACGTATGCTTGCCATACAACAGGTAGATGGCAGGTCATTGCACCTCTCCCACTTTTTTCTCTTTCTTTCTCTTGTCCCACTCCTCTCTCTCTCCCATTCTCTCTCTCTCTCTCTCTCTCTCTCTCTCTCTCTTTCTCTTTCTCTCTCTCTCTCTCTATCCCTCTCTCTCTCCCTCTCTCTCTCTCTCTCTCTCTCCCTCTCTCTCTCTCTCTCTCACTCTCTCTCTCTCCCTCTCTCTCTCTCTCTCTCTCTCTCTCTCTCCGTCTCTCTCTCCCTCTCTCCATCTCTTCCCACCCCCCCTCTCTCTCTCTCTCTCTCTCTCTCTCTCTCTCTCTCTCTCTCTCTCTCACATTCACTCTCTCTCCCACTTTCTCTCTCTCTCTCTCTGTCAATGTTTATGCCTGTTGCTTTTTCCCTTTGTTTCTCTTTCACTTTATCTTAACGCCTCTCTGTCTTTTTCGCTGCTTCTCCCCTTTCTTGCTCACATCCCATTCGTTTGTTTGTTTGTCTGTATGTCTGTAAGTCTGTCTGTCAATCTCTATTAGTGTATCTCTCTCCTTTTGTTTTTCTTTCATCCTGTCTGAATACACCTCTGTCTCTTTCTCTACCTATCTCTTCCTCTCCCATTCTCTATCTCCATCTTTATCTCTTTCCATCTTTCTTCTACCTCTCTTTCTCTCTCCATCTCTGTGGTCTAAACATCTCCTTTCCCCTCTATCTCTCTCTCCCCATATCTCTATCTTTCCATCTCTCTGCATCTCTATCTCTCTGTCTCTTCCTCTGCCTCACACTTTCTCTCCATCTCTGTCTTTCCATCTCTCAGCCTCTCTATCTCTTGAGAGAGTGAATCTCGTGGTCCCTTAGCCCATGAATACACACAAGCCATCAACAGATCACTTAAGGCCTTACTCATTTTCTCCTTCACTCGTTATTTCCATGATTCCAAATCTCTCCACTGTCTTATCTGTACAAAATTCTCATGGTCCAATTTTTCATACACAACAGGTCAGTTACCTTTCTCTAAACTGTGTGTATGTATATGTGTCTGTCTGTCTGTCTGTTTGTATCTTTCTCCATTTGTCTGTCTGTCTTTCTCTCCTATTTGCACTGTCCCATCTGATGTTTTCACATTTCTCCTTTCAATTTAATCAATAGTTATTACCTCTCTAATGTTTTGTTCAAATTCAAATTTCCCCCTTGAAACTGTTCATGCTTTCTCACCCTCTTACTGATTCACTCCTATTTTCCTTTCTAATCTCTAATACTCTCTCATTTTGACTCTCTTCCCCCTCTCCCCTCTATCTCACTATCTTTTGTGTTATCTCTTATGCATCGAAATTCCGTGATTCTCTTCAAATTCTCTCCCACATGTATACATGATTTGATTTCCATTTCTCAACGATTCTTTCATCTCCCAATAATGAACATTTGCAGGGAGCTCTCATCCAAGTCATACACCTCACTCTCATCCTCATGAAATTTTCATCCTGCAGCACACTCTAGTCTCAAGACTCTCCCACTACCAGTCCTCAGCAACATGACCTCTGCGATGACTGCAAAGAATGACCTTCAACAACGCCATACATCCATTCCTACCCCACACTCTCGCACACAAACACACATAGCATTCATGAATCCACACATTCACCTACAACTATACATAAAAAAGATGATCTTCATACCCATATAATTACCCAGGTCCTTCACATGCACACCCACGAACCACAATGAACATGCAGACGTACACATATTCAAACGGCTTTTAAAGAAGCACCTGCTGTTACGTGTAGACGACTGATTAAACATTTTATTATTTGCTGAAGTTTACAATCCAGTGTTTCTAATGTAGCACCAAATATTCTACATGTAATCAGGGATGTGCATCTGGTGCATTCAACTGTTAAAAGCTTTATTGGCTTTTACGGACGGCACACTGTTTTTTCTGTTTCTTCACTCTGCGATTTAGATTTTTGGATGGTTACCTCTACCCGAATTTCTCTGTCACCTCGTACTTGTCTCTGTAGTGTTTCTTTCTTTACTTGTACTTTGTCTGGATGCCATCTTTTTATACTGTCAAATCGATATATGCATGCACATACTCGAACACCAGCGCACACTTGCACATGCCTGTAAACCCAAACTCTCCAAACCCAACACATACACATACATTGCCATATGGTGAATGTGATGTGCTACTGTGAAAAATGCCTACTTATTCCTTCAGGTGCGATAACATTACATTGCATGATATTTCTAGGAAATTTAAGTTTGCAAGGTGATATCTTTTTACATTTGTGTATCAAGCTCTAGCCCTCCCCCCCCCAAAAAAAAAAAAAAATAATAATAATATTTTTTTTTTAAAATAAAAGGAGAAAAAAAAGTAAAGACTTCATTGGAAAGTTGACCACTTTCTAGTAAGAACTTTTTTTAAATGGATTCTGCTGCATAGTGCTTAATACGACTTAATTGAACATTGCACATGGTACTAACAACATGGACTGGGATAACATTAAGAAACTCTACATGGTCAAACATACACTGTGATTCATTTTGACGTATTTTTCTTTCAATGGCGGCCCCATTAGGGCTGATTTCTATACCAATTTGTGGTCGATTTGCTGTCAATCAGAAGCCATTTGTGTTAGCCAGACCACTCAACACTGGAATACTTATACAAATATCTGGGAGAAAGGGGATTTTACTTTATCATTGATGCACACCCACACAAAATAACTGTGGGCTCACTGTGTTTCCTCACAGTCTTTTTTTCAGTGTTTGTATCAAAAATACAGGAAATGAGGAAATACAGATGTTTTTCAATGTGTACCTTTCAGTGATGTTGATTTTACTGAATGTCGTTGAACGAGATCTTCATTCCACAGTGCCCCATTGTGTATGCAACCAAACAAAACCACGTTCTCCTTCATATTGACTCTAAAATATATTCACCCTGGACCTAAAAATAGTGCTGTTTAGATATTCAGTACTTTCTGACTTTCATTCTCTGATCACATGGTTCGCTCTGTGCTCTGGTGAGATACAACACTTTGTGTACCCCATGTTCAGAACCATGTTATTAGATTCTTTGAAAGTGTTTTTCAATGTGTGAATACAACTTACTTCTTGAAAGTTTGGTTCTAAAGAAGGAGCTTACATAACGTTGTCTGTCCGTCTTTGAAAGAAATCTTTGTATCACAGTACACCCATGCATGAACAACCAAAAGAATCTCATTTTTATCACTGGTAATACGGACTGTAGAACAAATGCACTTTGATGAGACTTTCAAACTTGACAAAAACTTTTCTGTGAGAAATCATAACTCAGGAATTTGACAAGAGCACATCACCATGACTGCCAAATGGAAGTGAAAAATAAGCTTCGGTCATGCAGAATGTGAATGTGACGATGTCACAAAAGGGAGAATGAGAGAGAGCATGGTGTTTGCTATAGCATGTCCAAGCTGGCATAAACATGAGGGCATGTGAAAGTTGGATGGGGTGTAACATACTTGAGGAGAAGGAGGAGGGGGAAGAAAGAGTTGTAGTTATTAGATTACAGCACATTGATCTGACAAGGTCACAGGCATTACCACGTCTAATGGATCCAGAAAAAAGTTACATCTGCGAGGATAGATCCTGCAGCTAAAATTGACACATTTTTCTCCTTCTCCCTCCTTTCAATCTCTGTTCCCATCTGTATGTCTGTCTGTCTCTCTCTGACTCACTCTGTCTCCCTGTCTCTTCTTGTGTGTGTGTGTGTCTCTCTCTCTCTCTGTCTCTCTTTCTATCTCTCTCTGTCTCTCTCTTTCTATCTCTCTCTGTCTCTCTCTATCTTTCTCTGTACCTCCTTGTCTCCTTTTTTCTCTGTCTCTCTGTCTCTGTTCATCCCTGTCTGTCTGTCTCTCTCTGTGAATCTCTCTCTCTCTCTATCCATGTCTGTCTTTATCTCTCTATCTCTTTCTCCCTCTGTCTCCCTCTGTCTCTCCTCGTCACTCTCTATCTCGATGTCTTTCCCTTCTCCACTGTTTCTTCCTTGTCACCTCCTTGTCACAAGAACTCTGATTAATCTGCTCTCTACAGAACATCTCCCTCTCGCTGCTGACCACCTCGTGCCTGACTAACCTAGTTGCGGTCCAGTTATACATACACAAGTTATTTATGAGTTTAGCCACTGCTACAAGCATTACCTTCATGCCCTAATTCTCAATGGTCTGTATTTTGAATAAAGGTTTAACGCAAACAATGTAGTCAACCTGGACTAACTTTATGGGGCGCAAAATATATGCACATTATTATTGATTTAATATAATTGATTTTGTCCTGGGAATCACTATGGTATATTAAGTTTGTTCATGTAATAATTACAGGAAATAGTTAAAAACATCCACTATTGCGGTCCTGTGGTGATAATCAATGATTTTGTGACAGCATCAGATGATTAATTTTGCGACCCATAAAGTTAGTCTACGTTTCGTAAGTAGTTAAACCCCCGTTGTTGTGCATACCACCCAATGAATGAATGATATATGGAGAGAAACAGAGAATCTAATGAAGTTCTATTACTCTGTGAGTGGCAAAAGTGACCTCGGATGGCATGCTGAAAACATATTTAAGTTTTGACTTAAGTATCAAATTTAGTCCCCTATGATCCACAATTCTGATTGGCCTATTGACACAGTTTGACTTAACTGTTGATGTGACACTGATGCATTTTTGCATAAGAAAGACACACAAATCCAACAGAGCAGCATTTTGTACGTCATATAAGTCAGTTTTCAGAATGCCAACTGATTAAGCTAAGAATATTTTACATGTTAAACTCTTTTAGAATTCCACCACGGGTCATTGGGACCAGCCCTGGTCATACAAACACTGCACATACTAACTGGCTTATAACAAGCCATTCTTATCTATATGGGAGACCTAAGGTCAAAGGTCGTAGGTCAATAAACTCACCAGGCCCGAGATAGAAGGCGTGTCATCCGGTTTCAGCATCATTCCCTCGGTGGTGAGATGGTATTGTAGCGCCTCCTTGAGTTGCTCCGTGGTACAGTTGATGTGCTTGTCTTCCTCTAGATACCAGTTGTCAGGGTACCAGCCAATCAGGAACCAGACGATCTTGGGCCCATACAGCTTCTGCTTGTAAACCTGTGGTAGATAACCCAAATCAGAAAAAAAATGCTACCTTGTCATGTTTTGATACTTTTTGTTTTGTTTTAAGGGCTCCAATGACAAACATACCTCTGTGTTTTTTTGTTTTTTTTTTTTGGGGGGGAGGGAATCAAATAATATGTGTAAGTTTTGGCAATGCTCAAATCAAGGAGCACAACATAGTCATAAGACTTTCAACTTCCTTCTTTATTTGCCATTTCCACTTTCAGTGTTTCCTCTTTCTCACTTCACACCTTGTATCTATATCTCTGTTTCTCCTCTATCTAACTTCTCCATTTAAGAATTTCTCTCTTCTTTACTATTTACATTATCACTCATTGTTTGTCCCTTCCTTCCTTTTTTCTTTCATTCTCTCTAACACGCAATCAATCTTTACTTCCGTTACTGTATCTTTTAATCAAACTATTTTACACATTTTCATGTGCAAAATTCATTCAACTAACATGATTTCTTTTAAATTCCATCGCTCAATACCCTGTCTTCCCCACGACAAACCCAATCTCTGCTTGCACATACAGTCAGCTTCAATGTCTTTCATCGCCCAATGTCCACACCAGATTATCAATATTTGAGCCTATCAATTTTCTTAATTCACTTTTCCCACCTCTCTGCTTGTTTCGGACCCACAAATCTGGCGCTGCCTTAAAAGACCGTCAACACGGTGAGCCTACATCCATACCAATTCTGAGATTGCATTTGGTCTTCAAATTGGGAGTGGCAAATGCAAGACGGCAAACGGCAATTTGTGAGAAGTTTTCTTGCATCCATGTGCGAGCTGTGTTTGCCCCGCCCTAATTAGACCCTGCTTTTGTGCGCGTCTCAACACGTCATGGCACCGCAAAAAAGAGCCGACCCTCAAAAGTTACACCCATGAAAGGGGAGGAAAGAAAGTGAAGATAGCTGGTACCGTATATGGGTCTGGGGGGGGGGGGGAGGAAGGGGTATTATCAGAAAGGAATCTTCATGAATATTCATGCTCACAGCTAAATGTGCTGCTTTCTAGAAGTCGATCATGAATTTAAGCCAGGAATACCATGCCTAAACACTTCAAGGAGTTTTATAACATCTCATGAACAACCTTGAGTATGGGTTCATCCCCTTTCAGTTACACAAACCATCACTGTCTCTTTACTACAATGCACAACTGCAATTTGAAAGTGAGTGGTCATTGATTTGTAAAAGTTTTAGAATTATATTGTATCACCTCTCTATCAACAAGTTCTCTTTGAAAGTCTTTCTTTTATAAGATGCAGATAGTTAACATAAGAGGTGGATTACAAGATGTTTGTAGGACTTGTAGCAAATCAACTCTTACTCCTCAAAAACAAAATGAATAGATCCCCCCATACCACAGCCTCGTCGATATGGCAGTGGCTTTTGCTTCCTCAAACCCACACCACAAATCCATGAGCTAACACCTAATTTTGTGAATCATCTCACGTGAACATGACCACAAGCAGAAATGGAGGGGAGACATGGCGACGAAAAGGTTTCTCGAGAGCTTGACCCCTAGGGAGCTGCCAAGCTTTCAAGACAGATGGAAACGACTTCTGATGGGGTGTACATTACCCAGAAAAGAACATTAGCAGTGACATGGTGATTAGGTTAATATCCGCCATGGTAGCGGGGAAAACGGATTTAGCGTAAAGGTGATTACTGGTGGGACGAGGGGAATAGACTGGCGTAATGAAAACAGACACAGAAGGTGGGGTGAGTGTCACCTATCCATTACCAAGACCAATCCCTGCACTGCGTGGTGCCATGAAATACTATAGGTGGGACTAAGGGAATCTTTTGGGAAAGGGGGGAGGGGGGTGTTATCTTACTTATGTCAAGGCCAATCCCAGCGCTAGTTGGAATGAAATACTACTGTTAAGCAACAGAGATGTCTGTTAGGTGCAGACACCTAACTAAGGATGTCTGGATGGAGCTACCGTCATCTGTATCAAATTACTACTCCAACTAATATTACATGTAATAGCATGACATTACTAATCTTACTAGGGGAGAAACAGGACATAAAGAATACTAGGAAATGGCAAAATCTTCTATTGTAAGACATTTCTATTTGCACATTGATCATAAACAGTGGATTTTGTAAGCAGATGGGACACACCCAGTAGTAAGGATAGTATGCTCCAACGTGTACATTATGGAGAACAGCAGATTTATTGTGGCGTGACAGCTTTACAAGTGCTGGATTTGTGACTGGAACTGCTTTGTGGAAACTGATCCCATGGGCCAGTGCCCAGTCCCTCCTTACATTCTGAAACTGGAGATTGATTGGGGATAAGAAAGTAGAGCGTAAACCATGCACAAGGGGGATAAGCACCAGCTTCAAAATATGGTGTTTGTTTGTTTTGGTTTCCCTAGTGATGCGGATTAGAAGACATGGAGGGGCTGCTGTGACAACAAGGTTTGATGGGAGATTAACCCTTTAGTGTGCTAGATACCTTACAGCTCTGTGGGAATTATGTGTAGTACTTGTGAATAAAGTAAAAGCACACAAATAATTAACCCCTTTTCAATGTGCCGCAGTGGTGGTTGTGGCTGCGCACTGGTAATCCACACACATCTCATATAGCAGCATGTTGCTTGACACAGAATGGGTTAAGATGAGTTGATGGTGGAAGGAAGCAAAGGATGATGGGAAGGAGAGCAGATATTTCCGAGGAATGATCCATCACACCACGACAATCCCACATTAATAGTTTACATACCATTGTAACAAAGATGCATACCATTCTTAAAGAGTGTCATCGTGTCCGGTTCTGAATGTGCTAACAATCTAATGAAGATGTGAATTAATTGATGCTCCTTATCATCTCAAAGAGCAATCTACAAGTACATTTCTGATTAAGACTATGAAAAGAAATACCTAAACAGTGATATAGGGTTATTTTTTTTTATAATGTGGTTTAGATTTGAAAAGTTTTCACCCTTTGAATATGGACGTGCTAGAAAATTATATGCTATTGAGAATGTTGTAGACACTTGTATCTAATAGCCACTGTGATGGTTTCTTCTGAATTTGAGTGATTAAACACTTTTATGAACATAGATATCTCTACATATGAAAGATGTACATCATTGAAAATCAGACCCTAAAACATCAAACAATCCTTTTGCCTGGCCTATCACAAACAAATACACATCACTCACTACTTTTCCATCGAAACATACATCTACTTATTCACAAGACTTAAGCTATCCAGCTTAAGCCGACGCGTCCATGCTTAGCGCCATCACTGTCAGAATCTAGGGCAGTTGCCGAAGGGGGCGGACCTCGGCTAGGTTTCCCCGCCATTCATACTGACAGCTTTTGTGGAAACACACCCACGCCATGATGTGGGAGATGATGAGAGAGAAATAGCCTGCTTGTTTCAGTCTTTTTGCATGGTCACATCAAATTCATGCATCACTTGTAGCATAGTACCTGCAAGCGGACGATATCATGTTTCATCAATGCAGGTTCCGGTGAATAATCAAGCAATCATTCATTCAATACTGAGATACTTTGAATGAATGATAATACCTGTATCAAGGTATTACATATTTTCAGATATGTAAATTAATCTATATCAGAATTTTGGTTAAAGATATCATTTCATATATTATATGGCTCCTTCAAAACTTTGATATCTTTTTATTACAACAAAGCAGCTAATTTTAAGAAACTTATCTTGTTTCATCATATTTGCTTGCACTGCAATATCTTAAACTTACTCAATCTTTAATAATCGCCCACAATCCAAGGGTTACCTCAAATTCTTCATACTTAAATTCTTTTGGCTCATCTATATCCTGGTATCATAAACTCTCTTCAAAATTTCAATGTCTTATTTTGTAGGACTTGCGGGGGAGCAAGAAACCATTTTGTCTTGGTGTTACTGTGGAGGTTTACAAATAAACCTTTTATAGATTCCTATTAGGTATTTGATAGTCCCATGTGTATTCATGTCGTGATCAACGTTGGCGTAATGTGAAAGGTAGATTACTCAGCTCCATTACACTTTCAGTTTTAAGCACCGGAATACTGATTTCCTTTTCAGATACAGCATGTAAATCTCGTTCCATTCCCACGTGATCTATCAAGTTATATTAAGTTGAGCATGCATACTATCCCTGAACAAAATAAAACACTTCATCAGTTGATCTATTTCTGTATCTCTCTCCCCCATGATACCTCCGACGCCAATGCTCTCTCTGAATTCTTGTTGAAATTCTGTATTTCTTCTCCCATGTTTTTGATTTTACATCTCTCCCTCTCGCTTATGATATCTCTCTCTTCTGCCCCTACATGTACCCCTACCTATCATTCTATTTTTTTTTCTCTTTAAGACTTATCTCTCTCCCTCCACCTATCTTTTCTTCTCACCATACTTCTGTCTGTATTTCTCTTTGCCCTCTCTCTCCTCATCTATCTCTCTCCCTCTCCCTCTCCCCCTCTCTCATCTATCTCTTTCTCTCTCTCTTTCTCTCCCCCCTCTCTCTCTCTCCCCCTCTCATTCTCTCCCGCTCCCTTCCCATCTTTTTCCTTTGCATCTATCCCTTCTTTTTCTCCATACCTCTGCCGTCCCCTACTATTACCTCACGTCTCCCCATCTCCCAACCTCTCAATCTACCTCTCTCTCCCCCCACACTCCACTTCTGTAACAATCCAAACCACACCACAATTACTTAGCAACACGGGACTTGACGTTTCAATTGGCAATGGACACCCGCACACTTCCTCGACGGCATTTCGGTCAGGATTCCTCAACGGCACATGAGATGTGACGAGAGGCATATGGTTTCCACTCACGTTACTCATTCTTTGTGAATGACTCCTCAGCTTTTTCCAGGTCATACTACGACTGGAAAGGCAGATGATACATAGATGTGATTAATTTGGTTACCGTGACAAAGGAAAGTCCACTGACTAGTGGGATTAGAATGTCTTGCTTCCTTAAAATAGATTCAAATCCTGTTAACAAGTAGCTCTGACATAGTATACTCAATCAATCCAGAAGAATTATTTTTTGTTAAAGTACCCCTCTGAGAGGTAAGACCCAATGCGGGTGGAAATCCCAGCTCAGTTATACCTAGTGGAAGGTGAGAGTATTCTTAATTAATTGGTGGCATTTACATGAAAAATAAGATGCAGGACTCATGAAACAAGATGTAAAACATCTTGAGACATTGAACTTTGCATTAAAGGGCTGGCAACGAATAAAACCATATTTCTTCTTATTATTATATTTTGTATGCATTAGCAGTTTAAAGAAAATGTGAACCACCAATGACAAGTCACAAGTCTAATGCTTAGTTTTCCATTTTACATGTTTATGAAGATCAAGAATGTATGTGAAAAGAACAATTGATTTAGCTTAAAGTTTATACTTATGTTAACATTTTATGACAAATGCTTCTTTGGCAGTGTTTCCTGCTTTTAAGATCGAAAGTGTGACCAAAAAAACCCAAAACAAATGCAGATACTTTCTTCTGTTAAGTTAACATTTTATGAGACATATAAACTGAAATATCTAACAAGTTTCATTGAAAACAAGGTATGACATACCAACATGTAAAAAGGTAAATTCCCTGCCACGAAACAATTGCTCTCAATGATTGTACTCATACCATTATATGGTGTATTACAATTGAAAAATAAAATGCTGTAAAAAAAACATGGAAAAGTAAAGAAAATGCTGTGTAATAACTTCCCTCCAAATGATAGAACTTGAAACTGATTTCAAGCAGAATTATAGCAATTGCTAGATTTTGAGGAGGTTTTGGGTGTGTGCGCCCAACACCTCGTGATTCTTGTTGCCTGGAGACCGGAGGTCACTGTCCGCACAACAGTGCATGAGCTCATGCAAGAAATGCCCACTGCCCAATGTATCGCTCAATGACAAGGGCAATATCTCTATGAATATAGACAATGGTTGCAAGGTTTTAAACGTAAACGTGGGTATTTTTTTCTCTATTCCTGAAAAGATTTGTAAGACAATGACAATGGGATTCTATACACGTTGTTGCTGCTTTTTGATAAATATAATGGAGGAAACATTATGGTTCTTGGGGCACATAGATTATACAAAATAACGAACCCTGCACTCCAAATGTTAGAACAAAATACTCAAAATCACCTATTCAAATCTTGTGCAAGAAGGATAAATGGTCTAGAATTATTTTGTTGAAACAATTCTAGACCATTTATCCAAAAATTTGTTTCCTGTGCCTGTTGCATAAAACTTACTATTAATGGTAACTCTGCCGTCAATGGCAACTATGATGGTAACACAGCTCTACAGCCAATCAAATTCAAGGATTCCATAGCAATTGCCATTGGTGGCAAAGTTACCATCAATGGTAAGTTTTATGCAACAGGGCCCAGGATATCACAAAAAGCTTGTAAAAATCCTTCTTCATCCTCCACTCCTTCAAAAAAATCTCTTAAATCTGTTAGAGAGAAATATAATATCCACAGCAGACAGAATTCAAGGTTCTACACATCTGGACTTTATGGTTTAAAGATTTGAAAATCCTGAGATTTGTTTCCACAAGAACAAAGAAGGGGAAGGTGCATCTTTGGCGAGAAACTGGACATTTATGGAATGAATATCACGTTATTTGATCGGAGTTGGGATAGGACTAGAGATTTGTTGTCGCATCTACAAAGCCGCCCTAAACCAATGTCGGCATGAAGCATTCCGAGGGTGTAAGGGATAGCTGCTCCTGACCTCCAAGAAAGGTCTTGTCATTGTCTGGAGGGATCGCATATGTAAGATATAACTCAAACATACAAACTTAGGACAAGAAAATTATATAAACTTTAGGCCAGAAAAACGTTTAAACTAAGGACTAGAAAAACATATTCTGAAGACCAGAAGAACATATCGTTCTGCGGAGAAGAAAAACATATAAATTAGAATTAGGCTAGAAAAAAACATTTTAACTCAGGACTAAATAAATATATGGGATGTCGTATTTGAACATCTGAACTTTGATTTGTGTACTTTGAACTCTCAAAAGGAGTTTCTAGATCAGAACCTGAACTTAAAATGCATCGCAAAAATAGATTTTCTTAATGAGTTTTGTGTATATTACTTGTGCAAAATGCATCAATGGCGGAAAAAGATTTAATTAAAATTGCAAGACTATTCCAAAGTGTAACTGAACCATAAATTCAGGATCACTTTAATTCAGTGCTAAATTAAACATATGAGCAACTTCAATATTTCAGGTATTATAGTTCTGTACTGCACGATTCTGGGTACAATAATCATAAAAATGAATCTGTACAGATTGATTCGAAACTGGTTTGGAGCGTGATATTGTCCACAGATGGCAAAACTTTGTAACCATCACTTTCGGCATGGAGGGAGATTTTGTCCGTCTTATTCAATGTTAGTGGTCTACTGTAATCCCACGAGATAGGAAATGGCAATCTGTAGTAGGCCCACCGCATAAACCAGACTGCAGTGGAAATGGCAACTCAATACTCGTCATCTGCGGCATTCTCCAACAGAGATCCATGCCATCTCAACCACAAAATTGGTGAAAAAGACAGGAAATGTAAGGTACTCTTTGAGTAGAAGTACTATGTGACTGTCATGTAAACAAATTAACTCTAACTGTTTTGCAATGTGCCAGACCAACACCAGTGCATATTGGCGAAGACTACTAGTGTAATATTGAGAGTGGTATATATTTCAGGGTTAATTGCTTTTCAGCCAGACAATGTGAGACAGTGAGTCTTTATGACCAGTGCGAGCATGCAGCAGTTGACCCTGGAGAATTAAATGGCATTAACAGCTGTACAAAACTGTACGGAAATTATCAAAACCGCTAATTTAAAATAAGAAGATAGACATATGGGAGACAAGTGTAGGGTCGTACTGGTATACGTTTAGTAGATGTTACATTTTACCACAGAACTAAATGATGTAGAAGGGAGCTCCCTTCCTTCAAGCCAGACTCTCCAAATGTGGAAATAGGTTATACAGATTTGATGTACAATTTTTCATGAATAAATACTTTGCCAACAGGGTTTAGCAGGTTGATATCAACCTACGATGATTACAGAGCAATGATAGAACATGAAAGTTGATCCGTATCCCAAAATGTATGAATCTTTGTATATCTCTACATATAAGTCCATGTCTGTCTGTGTGTCTCTTATATCTCATGTCTTTTTTACTATTTTGAATTCTGCTTCAGTCATTCACCTACCTTCTCTTAATATTTTCCCATGTGGGTCCATTTATGCCCAAAATTGTTGACAAATGATGAGGTAAGCTCAAAACAATACTTGTGATTCAACACTGGAATGTTTGTATTTGTTGGAAGGTAAGAATGAAATCATGTACGGGCCTGGGTCTCTTTAATCAATTCTAGCACACTATGGATCGGGCAGAGGTACATCTCAAAACGGTTGCACTTTGGTCTCAGCGACTATCTGGCCAGGGGCCTGAATTGTGATGAGCAACACATCATCACAGACCCAGGAGCTTGCTGACAGGAGTACTTCCCCCTCCCCTCCCCTCCCCCCCCCCCAACACACACACAAACACACACACTCATAAATATGCAATATTGTGAGTACACATCCTTTGAAAGAGGTGGGACAAATCTCTTCAACCACTCGAAGATGCTCTCTGCTAAGTTTAGAAGTGAATTGCAATGAATGATTTGTTTGTTTGCGTTGGAGTGCGTCACAAGACCCTTAAAATAGCTCCGGATAATCCAAGTGTTTTCCTTTAGTCTATAAAGTGTGTTTTTTTCCAAAAGATGTAACAAATTTCTGAATAAACTTATGCTTTTTAACCTTTTGAATGTAAGAAGCAAGTTTACCTGGATCAAGGCCCTGTTTTTATACAGAATTGTAATTGATTGCAACTAGACTTGCGATTGATCACCCTCTACATTACTGATAGGGCATTGGACTTGTGATGCGATTCAGATCAATTACAAATCTAAGACAGGGCCCTGGTACTGTGTACTTAAAAAAAGGAGCTGGGTTTACATTTGGTGGTTATACTGATATATTTCATATAAGCGTTTGTTCATATTACAATATTTTGCACTATCGCCATGGTTCTCCTCCTCTTACCTCGCAGAACACTCTCCTCGCCATGGCAACATAGAAGACCCCGATGATGATGCGGGCGTCCTGTCGTTTCAGGTTCTGTACGGCGTTGTCGGGGACGGTGAGGAAACTCTGTCGGCTGACGATCTCCATGTTGACAGCTTTGACCCGCTGCTCTAGATCCTCAATGGTCTGCAAGCAAGATCAAGGAGCAAAGACATCAAGACATCATCGTCATCGTCAAGTGCCGTCCCTTAGAAAGGGGTTGGCGGCTATGCACCTCCATCTACTTCTGTCCCAAACAATTGTTCATACATCATTATAAGTACAAGATCCTGTCCATTACTTGATATAATCAAACCAGGTGGTTCGCTGTCTACCTCTCTCCGGTTTGCCTTCATTCTCACAAGGACTCAAACTTTGGGTTACCTTGAAGTTTTATAACAATGTTTTAAAGTTTTAAAGTTTTAGCAAACAATCGAGGTCAATATTAACAGTGGTTTAACTTAGATTTTAGATTTTTTAGATTAACTTAGGTTTTACTTAGATATGGACTAACTTTATATAGGGCGCAAAATAAATCATCTGATGCTGTCACAAGCTCACTGATTTTCATCACGGAATCACAACAGGTGGTAACTTCAATTCTTCACTGTAATCATTACGCAGACAAACTCAATATGCCATAGTGATTCCAAGGACAAAATCAATGATATTGAATCGATAATAATGTTTCATGTTTCATATAGCATCCCGTAAAGTTAGTACCGTCTTAGTACACGTATGAAATTAGAACCACCATTGTGCATACGGGCCTAAGAGTCTTCGGTGGTTTGCATGCGCACACTAGTAGTTTTGTGCCTGCAAGGATATAATTAAGCATCAAGTTTCTAACCACCTATAGTTTTTAACCCTTTGAGTACCTGACAAAATGTTACCGTACGGGATTCATGCACATAATTTGTGAATAAATTCACAATAAGCACTTGAAGAGTTGATGACCTCTCTATATCAAGGCCTTTAGCTGCACCCTACCTAGCTGTGCTGCATGTACGACTGTGCCTAATTTACGTTACATGCTACTGATATCCTAGATGCAATTCACGTGCCTGGCCGCTTGGGCTACTGTAGCTACCGGTAGTTGGGTATATCGTGTGACTGGTTGCCAGGCCTGCAGGGGTTGACAATTGCATGGAGACATGAAAAGTGTCCACGATGTTTGCCTAAAATATTTCCCTTTTCTAACAATAAGCACAACATGCTATTTCAACTATGAGCTGTTGTTACTTCAGTACATAGTAAGAACACTACTCGTAGTTTTTAAACTTCAAGTCATCAAAACTACAGTGTATGATATGATATGATATGATATGATATGATGTGTAGCCATATATGACATGTTTATGTTTTCTACTTTCTATTGATATGAAACACTTGCACCTTAAATGAATACAAACTGGTCAAACTAAACGCTATGCACACGCAAAACAGGAAATACGGCCAGTAACATATTGAAGCAAACACCTCCTGTGAGTTTTATTCAATTTTTCAGACTCATTTTTAACATTTTTTTTCAAGGATAAATCTACACAAATATGATGCGTAGCCATATATGAAATGTATACATTCTCCACTCTTCAGTGATATGACACACTTGAACCATAAATAAATGAAAATTAATTAAAATAAACGCTATGGGAAAGAGGAGAATTGGAAATACAGCCAGTTACGTACCGATGTGAACACTTCCTGAGTCTCCTGGATGACCGAGATCCGCTTCCAGTTCCACTTGTGGGCCAGCTTGATACGGGTTGGGTTCTGCAAGACAGCCGAGGGGTGAGTCCGGAAGAATGTCTTGAAGCGGTCGCGGTTAGACAGGGCTGGGGAGCTAGCTCCAAAGGCAAGCTGCAAAGAGGAGTAAGTGGTGGACATGGTAATAAGTGGTCGGGATACCAATTTTTATATAAAAGTCAGGAAAGTATGGATCATATTTCCCTAAAGGCAAGCTGCAAACAGGGGTAAGAAGTGGACATGGAAATAAGTGGTAAGGGTACCAAGTTTGATGTAAAAGTCAGGAGGGTACGGATCATATTTCTCCATATTCTGTATGAACATTTAAGCTTAGGGCAGAGTGATACACCCATATTACCTGAGGTGAAAGTTACATTTGTTCATGATTTGTGTATTACACTGATTTAGAGCTATATTTGTTTAAGGCAAAATACACTGCTATACAAATTGTGTATCATTCAAGCAGCATTTTGTCTGTCATTTCCACATGAATTACCCTCTGAATACCATGCCATGAAAAGTCTACTGAGTCAACTGTACAATTTTCAAAAGTCAAAAGTCAAAAGAACAACAGTACAAAAGTCAACTTGTTTAATTGAAGATATGAATTGAACCCATGGCACTGCAGGACAAAATGCACCTTATGCTCTGTCTGATCATTGTGCAAGAATAATGTATGGCTAACTTCAGGCAAAGACTGACATAGTTACGATTTCACATCACGCTGGTAAGCCAAGGGAGTCCGTAATAAAGAGCGACTCCAAAATCAATTTACGTAATAGAATAATGGCAGAGGGCCAGCCTCTGCTAATACTTTCCATTAAATACTGTTATTCTTCAAATGATTAGATTCGTGGACTTAAAAAAGTGGATAATGAATAAATGACATGTACAATTAAGTAGGGTTTTAGTTATATCAGAGTTCAAATTATGTGGCCTTGGGACAATATTATTGCAATTATGTGGATGAAGATACTTGCTTAGCAGACATATAAGTCTTATACGTCTTACATACTTGGAAATTTGACATCCCTTCAAGAACTTTACTCATACTCTATACATCATACTCACACATGAAGCTTGAGTGTGAAGGTCAATGCAAGTATTTCTACTACTTAGGGGTACATATGTAGGCTAGTTTTGCAACTTGGGACATGTTTCCAGATACAAAGAATGTATTATCAAATAAATAACGAAAGGGTACTAGGTGTTTGCAGATTATGGCAATTGGTATAGACTCTCTTTCATTCCACTTCTATACCAAAAAGTGATTTTTTACGTAACAGCCACGAAAAATACAAACTTGTTTTGGGAAGAGCCTTTTAAGAATTTGTTTATTGTCTTTATTATGATGTTTTGCATTTTAATCCAATTCCACAATAGGAATTACAAATCAGCTCTGAACCTAACCATTAAATCTGAGCAGGGCATATGGACTAAGACACGCATGCTTACTGGAAATACTTTGTCCCATGTACTGAGGAGAATATACTAAATATACAGCTACTAATATATACAACTTGGTAGACAATATCCTTGCCCTTTATTTTCATGAAATATGTATGATGATAATAGCTGTATGGATTAGTCACTTGGCACCTCCTGGCAGACTTATATGCAATAAGGCATACTATTTATAGCAGGGGTGAAATGCTGTTGCTAAACAATGTCAGTTTGCAATTTAAAAGAGTTCTAAAAAAGGAACTACAAATCATGGATTTCCAAACATAAAGATCAAAGCAGGGGGGGGGGGGTATTCCGAAGACGAATTTAGGAAAAATTTATTGAATCTCAGGGACTTCAGAAAAATTTTATCTTTTGGTATTCCGAAAAGCCAACTTACAATAAAAGATAATTTTTTTATTCAAATGAGCTAGAGATAAAATTTTAATGCAAATGAGCCTCCGAGATAAAAATGACCTTAATCGGTATTCTGAAACGCACTTAGGAAAAAAAAGTTAGGATAAAAGATAAAACTGCTCCCAAGCAATTTTATCTCCAGATGTACGCGCCTAGACCCATAGCATTACGTGCAAAAAATAATTCACGCATTCAACTTTTTGCACATGGGTGCATCAAATGCAATTAAGGCACGCTGATAGACATTGATGCGCAATGTCCCTTTCAGTTTCATGACATCACACCATCAGCTTGATGGTATTAATGTATGCAAAAGACATGAAAGGACGTTTATTACTGGCTTTCTCTGGGATAGGAGCGCAGGGCACGCGCTCATCAATATTGGTTAAAATCTTCCTAAAATATTTTTCAGAATACCAAAGATAAAGTATTTTAAGGACATTGTATCTTAGGGGAGATAACATTTTTATCTCTCTGGATTTTCGGAATACCGCCCCAGGCCTTCGTATATCGTGATTAGTCAGCTGCAACTTCTAGCAGACTTACATAAAAGAAGGCACAGTTATTTTTGATAAGTGCAGGGGTGACATGTTACTTAACAAAGTTTTTTTTACATTCTAAAAATGGAACTACAAATCACATATTAACCCGACATCCAATTCTGGGCAGGCCTTCATATGGATACAACCATGTGTGGCTTCATCATCACGCATTTTCAGGCAGACTTATATACAATAAGGCATACTAATAAGTGCACGGGTGAATGTTGTTGTGAAACAAAGTTTTTTAGCAGTCTGATAGAGTTCTAAAAAAGGAACTTTTAAATCATGTATTAACCTCACATCCAATTTTAGAGAGGCCTTCATATGGATAAAGACATGCACGACTTAGTCATCAGGCATTTTCTGGCAGACTTACATACAATAAAGCATGTTAATAAGTGCAGGGGTGACATCTTGCTGCTAAACAATGTCGCTTTGCATTCTAATAGAGTTCTAAAAAAAGGAACTTTCAAATCACATATCAACCAAAGATCCAATTCTGGGTAGGCCTTCATATGAATAAAGATATGTATGGCTTAGTCATCAGTCACCTTCTAGCTTACATATAATGAGGCATACTAATAAGTGCAGGCCTGAATGTTGTTACAATGTTGTTTTGCATTGTGATAGAGTTCTAAAAACGGCACTACAAATTACACATTCATGTGACATACAATAATGAGCAGGCATCCATATGGATACAGACATGTCTGGCATGGTAACCAGGTAGCTTCGAGCAGACTTACGTAAACAAGCGGAAAACAATGATTACTTGCTCTACTTTAAAAGCTGTGTGTGATTAAGAGATTTCCACCACAGCATGTGGATATTTCTGTCAATACCCCAAATACCATTTTAATCCCAAACTGGGTAGACATATGATGACAGAAGGTAAATAAAGAGACTAAAGATGACAAAACAGCGCGAAAGGGTCTATATGTGCCTATAACAAATAAGTTGCCTAGACTTAAAATGTGACCTTTATCAGAAGAGCTCTGAAAAAAAGTTGCCCCCTAAATATTGCTGGCAAAGCAGCACCATCAGATTCCACATCCAAGCTGCCTCTGCCACTGGCATGAAATTTCTACCACAAATACTTTTCTACCACAAAAAGTTTTCTACCACATAAAGTTTTCCATCTTAAATATTTTTCTACCACAAACAGTTTTCTTCCACATTACGTTTGCTACCACTTTAAATTTTCTACCACTTAGAGGTTTTTTTTATCATAAATAGTTTTCTACAAGTAATATTTTCTACCAAAAATTATTTTTTACCACAAATAGTTTTCTATCACAAGAAATTTTCTACCATAAATAGTTTTTTTTACCACAACTAAGTTTTTACCACAAATACTTTTCCAGCACAAACCATTTTCTACCAAAAAAGTTTTCTACCACAAATTGTGTTCTTCCCCAAACAAAGTTTCTACCACAAATTGTGTTCTTCCCCAAACAAAGTTTTCTACAACAAAAGGTTGCTGCCACCACTTACCACCACTAGATTCCACATCCTGGCTGCCTCTGCCACGGGGGTGGAGACGCTGGAGCAGCCAGTCAGCATCATGATCTTGGTGGGCGGGGTGTAGAGCAGGTTGTAGAAGATGTTCGTTCCCATCCCAGGGTTGCACTGCAAGGCACAAGCAAAATAACATTGATGAATGGCAATGAAACTAAAAATTGAATATTCAATATCCATTACAGATACAGAGCCGTGATTGGTCCACAGCTGGTTATGCCATAATGATTGTGAGGATCAAAATAAAGACATAAAAACACACCAAACACCCTGGTTGGGAATAATATAAATTTCTTTGGAGTCTACAATTAGATGATATAGAATAATGTCAAAAGAAGAATTCATATGAGCTTAAAAATACACAGTAAAATCATTTTTACTGATCACCTCTAAAGAAAGACAACACATTTACAAAATACATTTTCCCTGTTGAACAACATTTATTATTGAAACCTGCCATAAAAAAGATACACCAGAGTAAAATATTCAACTTAAATCATCTAAAGTTGGTTTGGTTGGGTTGGGTTGCTGATTAGGGAATATAAAATGGTGATCTTGCCCCAAATCTGTCTCTACTGTATAAGTGTTGTCACGTCTAAAAATAGTATATCAATAGTATCATCGTTATTTTAAAATTCTGATCATAAGTAGAATGGATGAGTCACTTCTCATGATAGAAAGTGTCTGATTTCACTCTTCAATCTCTTGCAACTGGTTTGCATAGCCAACTATTATTCCATGCATGATCCTGTAATATACATGATAGATATTCTCCGGCCAAATTAACTGAATCAGGGAGAGGTAATATTTTCTGCCTGCTACCGCACGTGACTGTTTAGAATATAATGGGTGCATTCTTGGTGAATGCTGAAACTGTGCAAATGAAGTAGCCAATTTTTAATTTCAAAAAAGAAAGGAAACACCATGGTGAAATATTTAACTTAGCAACACTAAGAAATTTGATATCAATATTTCTGGCTTTAAATTGACATTAAATTGACTGTGTTACATTTGACATGCTTAATATTGCTATTTCTTCTTTAAATTGGTGTTAAATTTTCTGCATTGATTTTAAGTTGATATATCACAAAGAAGTTATCACTTTCAAGATATCACTTTAAGCAGTAAGTGCATCAATTGAATACAAAATTTTAATGAAGGATTCAACAGTGACAGAAATAGTTTGAAGTTGCAACAACGCACATTTTAACCTGTGACAATGCTAGGTAACTTGAACTTTAACTTTTAAAGGTCTGTAGTTTTATAGAGTACATAATTTACATTTCTCGAATCCTATCAAGTCTTCATGGAACACTGGTGGTTTTTGCAAATGTAATACACACAAATACCATACAGCAGGTATTCCTCTTGCACACAAAAGGTTAAACCAGTTTTAGGAGTCTCTTTTTTTTGTTGGCAGACTCATGTCTATGCATTAATATTGAATATTACACATACAAGCCACTTTTTTTTATACAATAAAACCTTGTATTAATTATCCTTCCAGAGGCTTGCTTCTGGCATGCAATATTGTTAGCATATTAGTATTTTTGTATTTTATGTTACCAGTATCAATAGGGAAAATGAGTGCATTATCGTTACAATATTCAACTCTCGCCATGACAATTGCGCATGGGTTTGATTGCGCATGCGCATTTTTTAACATGCGCAAGGTAGATTTGATACAGGTGACTAAACCCCTTTTTCTCTTTTTCTTTTCCTTTTTGTTTAAATCTAATCCATTGCTCTTTTCGTGGAAAGTGGTTTGTATGTATAATAATATTGGATTTCTTTCATGGTATATCAGATATATTGCATTCATCAGCATGAATACTGCACGAGACTTTGACTCGTGCAATATTCATACTGTTGAATGCAGTATATCTGATATACCACTCAAGTGCATCCAATATCATATAAATATTGCTCAATATTATCAAGTACTTGCATATTAGACTCGTAACAGGATAAATGTGTGCACAATCAACAATGCATACCCACATAAAAAAAAGGAAATGAGCAGATTCATTGGGTCAAATTTCTTTTTTTGATTGCTAGTAAGAAGGTTACTATTTCCTTACCTTTTTCTCATAAATCGCTTATGGTATGTCATTGAAATATCCAATGGATGTGTGAAATAAAATATTGTAGTAATTTTACAAATATTTCATTTTGGGTGTATAAAGATCTTGCCAGCTGGCAGGGAAGTATTTTGGTCACGTAGATCCATGGTGTCACCCAGCCCTATCAGTATGCATGAGGCAACATGATGGCTTCTACTCCTCCTAAGTTCTGACAACCACGGAAACCTGAGCATGGAAACATTCACATGCAAACCGCTTCAAGGATCCACCAGATAGAGTTCTGAGCACGGCCAAGAAGGGTAAGGGAGGTGTAGATGGGGTTGAACCGACCACTCCTTCAACTTGAGCATCGAAACATTCCCTTGCAAACCGCCTTAAAGGGTTGGCCAGATAAGCCAGTATTCACTATGGTGGTTTAACATAGACCGGTTTAAAACTGAACTTAGATTAACTTTATGGGGCGCTAAAACAAATCATTAGATGCTGTCACAAAATCAGTGACTTTCATCACAGAATCATCACAGTGGGTAATTTCAATAATTCACTGTAATTATTGTGAAGCAAACTCAATGTACCATAGTGATTTTGAGGACAAAAACAATGATATTAAATGAATGATAATGTTTCACTTTGTTTTATTTTGCATCCCATAAATTTAATCCAGGTTTAGTGCATGTATTGAGTTAGACCACTATTGGGAATATGAGCCATGGAGTTCTGAGCATGGTCAAGAAGATAATGGGAGGCGTGGAGGGGGAAGGAGGTGGAAAGGGTTGAACCAGGAAGAAGGGAACTGGTGTGTAGAGAAGAGGAGGTGTATAGAAGTCTAGGGTTTAGTCTCCACATGCCCTTGAGTCTACAGTTAGGAGTTCTCATGCAAACTGCCCGCCCCAAGGGACAGCCAGATATGAGTTCTGAGCAAGACTAGGAGTTCAATGGGGGATATGGTAGACCTGACTATCCCTTAAACTTCAGCGTTGGATGAAAGAAACAGCACAATACAGCTATGAACTTGGATCACAAAGAGAAGAGAATGCTTACATGAGGGGGAGAGGTGGGTTTGTAGAAGGCTGGGATCACGGTCATGTTGCAAATAGGTTTTTTAACCTACAGGAAGCCTACCCATACAGACCAGTACATTGCGTTCGACTCTCACCACCCCACATCGGTGAAGAGAGGGCTGGTAAAGTGTCTTTTTGACAGAGCATCACGCCTCGTGACAAACCCACAACAGCCAAGCAAAGAACGGACTCGTGTCCGCAATGCCCTGAGTCTCAATGGTTACCCACGCCGTTTCATACATAACACCAAGAAGAAAGCCCTAGAACAAAAGGATCAGAAGGAATACAAGTCGTTCGTAGTCTTGCCTTACGTTGATGGAGAGTCCCCACAACTCAGGCGCCGCCTGGAAAGCCATGTCATCCGCACGGTTTTTCGATCAGATACCACCCTCCGACAACAACTAACATGCCGCAAAGATCCTATCCCTCAACACAGACGGGACGGAATCATGTACAACATCCCTTGCAAAGGGTGTGACCGTTCGTACATCGGTGAAACTGCCCGACCGATTTCTGAAAGAATTTCTGAGCATAAGAGGGATGTCAGGCTCCGCCAGACTGACAGCTCAGCAGTAGCTGAACATGCCTGGGATAACCAGCACCAGCCAGACTGGGATGGGGTTCAGTGCATCTCCCAAGAACGGCACTGGTACACACGTAGGGTTAAGGAAGCTATCAACATCCGTCTCAATCCCAACAATTTCAATCGAGACAACGGGATCGATATCCCCGATTTTTGGATTCGTACGATACGTCGCCATGACACTCCTCGCCATGACACTCGACCGCCTTTCGATACGACTTAACATCCCCTTGTTAGTCTATAGCCAGCCTTTGTTACCGCCCAACAATGTGCTGATTTTAGCGACCCTTGGACTTGTTGGTCGCCCGTAATTACCGGCCTGTGGCTTTGTCCCTTTTGTCCTTTGTCGGTAACTTGTTACCGCCGGTCAATGCGAGGCGCATCAACGGTCTATTGTTGGTCAAGTACCCGGATACGCCGGCTATTAGTATTGGACCATTTATGAGCACTTTCAGTTAGTGCGCTGCACTGACCATAGGGTATTTAAACCCCTGCTTACTACAATTTTGTATCACACCTGATGAAGTGTTGCAGCGGCACGCGAAACGTCGTGATCTTTTTTGATACCGTTTACCTTACATTGCGAGACAAACGATTATCAATAGCCAGGTTTTTTAATTATTGCAACTTATGATCAATGGTAACTACCATGGCAACAGGTGCAATGAGAGTTTTTAGGCTGTTGCCCTGCAAGTTACCATTGATGGTCATTGATGTGTTGGTTTACAGGGACTTATACCTAGTACCTCATACAAGTTATTCTGGGAGGAGCACAAGTGCATAATCCTTGGTGTGCTTTTGGTGGAATATTTTACATGGAGAATACTGTACACTGGATTAATGAGAATACAGATTGCCACACTTGTTACAATTATGCAGCAAGAAATGAAACATCAAACTGTGACTTTTCAATTCATAATATAAATGAAAACAATTCCCTTGTTCTAAAAACAGCGAGTAATGAAAGTACTTGTATGCAATTATGCAGCAAGTAATGAAACATCAAACTGACTTTTCAATTTATCAATATAAGTGAAAACAATTTCCGTGTTCTAAAAACTATTTTCATACTCTGCTATTACCTGGAGATGTTGTTATTACAATTTATATCTCATTGTAGGATTCTATTACATGGTAAAAATTACTTTTTAAATGGATTTTCATGCACTCACATTTACCTATTGCCTTTTAACACATTAACCAACAGCATTTTGATTTTAATGCATATTTCATACCATCTATACTAGAAATACAAGCAATTTCAAGGTAGAAATTCTACATTGCAACATGAAGCTACACATGAATGTTTTGTATGTTGTATGCTAATGGGGGCATTAGTCGATCCAATGAAGATGTGAAACTCATGTATACGTGAAATCTGAGTATGTCAGTATGTTGTTTTACCAGTGCTTTGCTTAGAACGTAAATATCAATGACGGGGATATCACACGTTGTGTTACAAACATCAGCCTTTGCATGAATAAATAAACCGGAGAGACACGATCATATTCGGTTCATACCAATGCAAAGATAATGACAAGAAAATATCAGAAACCAGCCTGCAGATGTTAATCAATAGTGTGTGTATGGCTATGGGCTTGTCAGGATAGACATCTTAATAGAACTGGGGGTTACATCTCCAAAGAAAAGAGATGATTGCTGGAAGAGAAGGGTGCAAATAAACCAAAAAAAATATTAAACACCAAAATTTGTCGTCGCTGCCTCCCATTTCCGTGATTCGTACGTTACAGCCTCAAGCTCGTTCCTCGACTCTTTTCTGATCCTTCTGCAGGCTCTTAACTACTTTTTCTTCTGCGAAAAGTAGAAACAAATTTAGGCGGATCACAGAATGCCCAGCTGCACTGATGCAATTTCCTTTTGAAAACATGGGTAGATAACTAAGCAGAAGAATGACATTTGCTTGCCATCCATTCCAATGGGACATCAGCTAAGTTTATTTCAAGAGTGCAGTTGTTTTTTTATTTTTTTAATTAAAAGAATACCAGCAATTAATATCACTTTACTTTCATTTTACATAATTAAGTTGGTTTCAATAAAAGCAGAAATGTGAGAAAAAAAATATTGTTGAAGGTTTTACGAAAATCCATCAAAGGATAAGAAAGTTATGATCTTTTGAGTTGTCAATTTTGTGACATCATGTACAGGGTTTTTGACAACAGAATAACATTTTCAAAGAGGAACGTGTGTTAAAACATGTTTCTAATGACGTATCAAATGAACAAGTAAAAGGATGCATATCTTTTCAAAATAAAAACAAAAAATTGTACACAACATGTGGGGGAGCACCTCACACATGACCTCACAAAATCAAAACTTTAAAAGATCATAACTTTCTTATCATTTGACAGATTTTCATCAAACCTGCACTATTATGCTTCTTTCTGTGTCTGCTTTTATTGAAATCAACTTAATTTCCCAGTGGACTTCCCCTTTACTGAAGGTTTGATTCAATCCAAGTATGTCACTGTTGTGTTTATCTCTAGTTGTATAATACCAAATTATATGCATAATATTCATGGAAGTCAGATGATATAAGAATCAGTGGGCTAAGTGCAGACATAAAATGAGTTGTATCTTGAATCAATCTTATCAGGCAGACCTCAAAAACTCCAGCTTAGTACAGTACTAAAGCTTCCAATTAAAATCAAATCTACAGAAAAATCGTAATTATAGAAATGCATTTGAGCTGAATGAAATATTAAATATTTTCTGATGCATCAGTTTTGACGGATGATATTTATACAAAGCTTGACAACAGGTGTACTCATTTTATCCAATTAATTTCAGACCAATTATTTAATGAGACTGCATTCAATGTACTTGAAAATTGAAAAAAAAAAGTAATGTTGTGAGGACAATATCTGGAGATATCCTGACATTTACAGGCCTACTACTAGTTTATCTAAAAATAGGAAATTAAAATCCACACTTGTAAATTTGTAAATCTATGCGAATCGATGCGACCCTTTGCTATTAACTATCCCATCCTAGTTTCAGCCAGAAATCAATGCTGTATGTGAGATAGTTCAGTAACTCTGCAATGAAGAATAATTGTTGCACCCTTGAACACTTTTATCATTCAAGTGAACAATTTAAAAGGCTTTTAGTAAATGGAGCATATACCAATGAGTGACCTAATTACCTGACATGACACGGTTTATTCTGATTACCAGTATCGACTATAAAAGCTGCTAAATGGTATGGAGTGTATACGGACGATATAAACGGTGAAAGATAATTAAATCAGAGTTGATTTTAACTCTGTGTGGGCTATCATGGCTTTTTTTTTTGGCACAACGCATACAACTCCTATAGAGCAAGGACTTTCCTAATGCAGAAAGAGATAACGCTTTATGTGTTTCAGTTGAGGCCAGAAGTTTACATACACCCAGGAAATTCAAAGAAAAGTTGACACTTGCCAAACATCATGAAATTTACTGTATCTTTTAAAATATTTGTGCTATCATGACGAATTTGATGTCAAACATATGAGTATATCATGCCCCTTCATCACAATGCTTTGTCATCAGGAGTTGAAAAAATTTAGAGGTGTAATTTTTCCTCTAAAAATCTTAAAATAAAAATAACAACACTTTTTCCCCTTTCAAATTGATAGCTAAACCATATAAAATGAAGTATCGAATGATAAACAAAACAAAATTGTTGTCATGGTAATAAACGATGTAGTAAAATAACCTAATCAAAATATATAAAGGAGTGCTGCTCAAACAAAGTATGTACAACCCATAGAACAGCAGTTTACCGGGAACACAAAGGGTAAATACCTCAGGCACAGTACAAAAACTGTTCACCTACCTTTATTTTTTTATCTTTATTTATTACAGAGAAATGACAATCTTCGGATCAATTGCTGTACAAAACCATTTAGTGCATAGCGTAAATCAAAATTTATGGAGCTCAATTACACCTATATATGACATACAATGTTTGATATTTATAAACTTTACAAGACAGATATTGTATCTGGATGAAGTATCTTAATTCTAAGAAAACTCACTCATCTATGTACATGCAAGGTAATATTTCACATGAAGCATGTCTTGAGGTAGAAAATATATATCTCAACACAAATGTTAAAGCAAGGTCAAAGTATGCACCATTGCATTTCAGGAATTATTATGTAGGTCAGACTAAGCGAGCGAAGTTTGATATTACTTACAAAGAAGTCAGCATTATCACAGGAAAGAAAATAAATACCACCCATTTTTTAAATGAAATATTATCCAACATATTTAATCCATATAAAAATATATTTCTCCATTCTTACTTGAAGAGTATTATATAACAGATTCTAAAATGAATATATATATATATATATATATATATAACAACAAGTATATATTTGGTGTCAAAGTCTGCTAAATGGAACATGTGGAGAGTATCACTCCATCATGTAAGTACCTTGTGACAGACAGACAGACAAAACACACCCAAACCCTGCTGTGCGCAGACAACCATCACAATCACGTTCACAATCAGATGGAGTCAAATTACCTGTGCCCCCCCCCCCCCACTACTACTGACCCCGAGGATGGGGGGGGGGGGGTGTTGGAGGGGGGATGAGTTATTACAGGGGCTACTTTTCAATCGAGACATCGTGGAATAAACCTCCTATATCATGCTGAGCATATTACTCTATGAAGAATATACAAATTGCTTTCTCATGGGTTCTTTTTTGTTTTTGGCGGCCACTCTTCTTAGCGATGAAGGGTCCAAAGCGCCCGGAGCCCCCTGTATGTATTTTACCACCGATCCATCCATGCTTTATTATCTCTGTGAGTGTCAGACAGACAGCAAGTCTATGTGATTTGTGTGTACTATTTGTGCACAAATGCACCATTAGCAGAGAAAGGGTGAAGAAACACCAAGGATATCTTAGTGTGGGGTGTTCCGGTCAGATCCACAAATATCATGATTACACAATCCTTGGTAGACAGAATATATATGCATGCAGTGATTTTGCAAATATAGCACTCTTCTAAGTAAGACCTTGCACAGTTACGATAATAATCACTGCATCCAGCAGCGCTAGCTACATGCCATTGAGATTTACCAATTTTGACACGTTTTGAGCCAGAGGCATAATTTCTTGTTTTGTGAAATTGTACTCTCTGATTCAAAGGTTTTGGAAAATAGATGACAATCACAAGAATAGTCGACATTAACTCTACACGTGGCATTGATGCATGTTTTTAATGCACACAAAACCCACAGCAATTAATTTAGCATACAATGGGTGAAGGGACTATGCAAGACACTCTGCAGGTACTCCAAAACCATTTTCTTTAATAATGATTTCATGAAGGTAAAAGAGCTAACATTAATACTATCAATAGCTGTGTAATGTTTAGCTGTAATCCTAAACTTCAAACATACATGACTGATTGGTTAACCCACTCAGTACCAGACAAAATCTACCTCAATAGGATTGGTGTGCATTAGTTGTCACATATGGGGCACAAAGACTTAAAGGGAAAACAAAAAATTAAAAGTTTTTGAACCCCTAGTGTACTTAATTAAAAGCTGTTGTGTTGAGCCTTCGTGTGAATTTCTGAAGGTAATTTGTGAAAGTGGTGCACACACAGTTTATATGGCCCTATCGATCACTGCTCAAAATTTGGCCACGAATAAAAACAAATTTATATTCATTAAAAATCAGCGCAGGGACACCGGAAATTGCTTTAAAGTTGTACAAAGCAAGCAGGATTTGTGACATTTCACGACCCGTGTGAGCTCTATATCTTCTACATGGACGAGACCCAAATCTGTTCATTGGAGTTTAAGCGCTTGTGTTACTTCTTCTCCCCTTTTCTTAAATTATCTGAGGCATCCATCTCATGAGTAGCTCACGATCGCTCTAAGAAAGACGAGAGAAAAATGAAGTGAGTCAGAGCTTATGAGAGGAAGCCAGGTGAAGGCAATACCACCAACAATGGGCTCATCACCGGAGTATATCCGGTTGGCACGGACCGCCCCGCGCCAGCCGCGCCCAGGTCACTCGTGGCATATCAGGGGATAGGAAAACAATGCGGCCGTATCAGAGAATGATTGTGTGTTAATTGAAAGAAAACTTCATTGCGATGGAAAGAAAACAAGAGAGCTTGACGGCAATCACGAAGAGCTATTGATTGTTTGTGGGGCCGATGGATGGAACGGGGGCAAGCCCTTGTTCTCAGAAGTAAGTCAAGCGGATGCTTGTGATTGCAACGCTCTGGGGCCAAATAGATCAGAAATGTATGAATACGGTCACGACTTCTTCTTGAACCAGTAACCCAATAGAAACAAGGTGTGTTCTTTTATCAATCCTGACAGTTTGCAGTACAAAGATTTCAATAAATGATGTACCAGGTACATGTATGCCACTAGGTACTGTGAAAATGAAATTTTGCTTGATAGATTCTTATGTATGTTATTGATGAGAGACAAAAAGCTACTGCAAAAAAATACAAATCTGCTAAATAGAATTCTTATGTATATTACTGATGAGAAAATGTGAAAGTGTTTTATAAAGACTGTTGTTGTTCTGAGAAAAGTTTTTCCTCAAATGAGAAGAATTGATTCCTCATGTGTATTCATAGACAATATTTCTAGTCACTCCTTTCGGCGCTGGATAAGGCTTTGTTCTATATACATAATATTAGTGTACTGCTGGAGTAAAGCTATGCCAGTGGTACATCAGGAGAGCATTTCATGAACATTTTTTGTCTGACAAGCTGTCTTTTTCTAACAGTTACCATAGTAATAGTCAGAGGCTAGTGCCTCTCAGCCAATCAAAACCGAGGATTTTACTGAAGTTGTCAGCACTGACCATTTGGTCAGTGCTGACAACGTTCATGAAATGCCCTCCAGGAGTTCAGTTAATATGACATGAGAATTCATCTTTCCTTACAAAGTAATGTACATCCCCATCAAAATATGCTTTGATTAAAGAGGCTGATGCAATTCTATCAATCAAAGGCACTTAACTTCCAACCAATGCTTTATGAAATGTTCCTACATCAGATATCCTCGTTCTCATATTCTATGGGTTAATACACTCTATCTGGGTCACTCAATTTATGCACTTTCTAGGCTGCTCTTAATTCTGCCATGAAATTTTGACTAAAACAAAATGCGTTGCCCCAGGGTACATCTAGAAAAAAAATGCACATTCAAGAATTTATTAAATTTTGATAAAATAAAAACTGGGAAGAACATATTGAATTGGATGTATTTGAAGGAAATTCATAACTACTGTTCCAATTATCAAGTTATATGAAAGCCGTCTCTTTTCATTATCCCATGATGAATGTTTTATGTATGAGCCAGTTATATGCTTAGTGATATAAAGCATTTATAAGCTGAATGCAGTTTGGGTCTTGTGTAATATCAGATTTGTTATACAGGACAGTGATTTACACAGCAATGTTATGCAGTAATAGTTTTTAAGGGCCTTGAAATGTATGTGTGGTGAGATGTGGAAACCAAAAAAGAAGAGATTATTTCAAGAAAAGATATCTTCATGTAAGTGCAAGAGGAATTTAAATTTATTCTCCTTTTTCTGTTTCTTTCCAAAAGGCTTTATCATTTTAAGAGCTCAACACATCTACTTGCTGTCTCCTTATCATTAAACAATATAGGAACCATAAAGGAAATGGGTTTTAAACTTCCATTTTCCATAAAAACGTGAATTGCCACAGGTCAGAACCACACAACAGGTTTCCAGTGGTGACAATTACCACCACGTTTTCAACATGCTCCTCATCAAAAAGTAAAGAGGATTCTTAAATGTGCATTGAGAGTGCCTCTCCTATGCAACCAATCTCCACTTAATGTTCGGTAAGTGCAGAACATTTTCTAAAGGGGATGGGGGGAGGGTGGGTGCTGCCACACAACACCATCTCATTTGCAAGGACTTTTTGTGTGGGATGACAACTTAAAGCCGCGTTTTTGCATGAAAAACTACAGCTCTTTTCCCATTTTTACAAATGAAACAATTCTTTAAATGTTAAACTGTTCTTCATACCGTTCTTTACCATTATTTACAGTGATATTCTCAACCACATGCACTTAACCACTGCCGATGCTGTCCAAAATACACATGAAACAGGACTTGCTGACAACCAAAAAGCGATGAAAAACACACTTACATCGGGAGAAAAAAAGGACACCCCAAAATGAAATTATTCACAGATGTAATTCAACACCCAATGACCTACGTCAAATAAAGGCGAGCAAAATATATCAAGGGCCTGGAACATGGGCTCGATGAGATGATCTGAGGAGTGAGGAGAGAGGGAGAGGGAGAGGGGAGATGAAACGATGGAAGGAGTGAAACCTGAGACGCAAGTGGCTGATTCTGGGGGGTGATGTAGAGGGGGGAGGGAGGATTGTATAGAGAACCGCTCGTGCACAGAGAGGATGATGGGAAGGGAATCTCACGGGCAAGGGCCACTCGACGGACAAGAAATGATGGCCAAGTACCGTTACCAGCGACAACTTGACACACAAAACTGGGCGAGCGGTGGGTGGCGGAATCCTCCGTGGTACCACCGATAGACCGGACGAGACATTGTTGCTGCGTCGTCATGTCCTCAATTGGGACTCAACTCTCTCTGTTCCAACAGCCCACCAATGGTTAAAGGGAAAGTCCACCCTGAAATTAAGTTGGCTTTAATAAAAGCGGAAACATGACAGGAGCAAATTAGAAAAGCTTTGACAAAAATGAAGGCTTTAAAATATCATGCTTTTTTATCCTTTGAAAACTTTTGTCAAACTTTTGTCAAACTTTCACTGATTTGTAATTTTCATGTTTCTGCTTTCATCAAAACCAACTTAACTTCTGAGTGGACTCTTCCTTTATCATACAAATGATTCTTCAATTCAATTTTTTCAATTCAATCTATCAAGAATAATCTGTGCAACTCTAAACATGTGACCCCACAACCTGCCTCATTCATACAGCACATTGTGTTTGATGGGAACAGGGTGAAATTTCGCAGAATCTTGTTTCCGTAAAAGTCAATTTCAGACCCAAACAGATATTTGTGTTGCTCCTCCAGAAAGGCCGAAGACCTGCAATCATGACACTTGAGACGTTTAGGAAGTGTCTTCCAGGAAAAGAGGGTTATTGTTTCATTCTTCAGACATGTCAGCCTTTTCTTCCGACAGTTTCTGTTTGTAATATCATGTCTTTCCTAATGCACCCTTCCTTACTATCAAGAGTAGCTGTCCATTTTGGTTTCTTTCTCTTTCTCTCTCACTATTATTTAAGAAAAACTTACACATCAATATTTAATCCATCTCTATCTCTCTCTCTTTTATCTCCAAGAGTATGTAAATATTGTTCCTCCCTTTTAACACTCTCTTTCTGTCCTCATACCCATCTCGCTCCCTCTATCTCTCTCTCTCTCTCTCTCTCTCTCTCTCTCTCTCTTTCTCTATCCCCCCTCTCTCTATCCCTTTCCATCTCTCTTTCACACACACACACACACACACACACACACACACACACACACACTCTCTCTCTCTCTCTCTATCTCTTTCTCTCTCTCTCTCCTTCTCTTATGCGGGCTGGTATTTCAACTCTCACTGATGGGGGAAAAAACTATTCTTCTTTTATCGGCCTCCTTTCGGCGCAGTAATGTGGTTACTTCAAAGATATGTAGTGTAAACGATGTCAGGTCTTGTCATCAGAAGTATTTATTTGCTTGTGGAGTGCATGGAAAAAAATAGCTGAGAAAGTCAACAAATCACGTTTGCACTTGAAGTCACAAAAAAATTCTGAAGTAGACATGATTATGTCTATTTCCTTGTAAACATGGAACATAAACTTCTTGTTCTTGAAACTGCTGTGGGTATTTCCCCACTTACAAATCACAATTTTCATTCATTCTTGAGATAATCATAAGACGCCCACTGAGTTTGGCTATTATCTGTATCAAGAGGGGAGAGAGGGGGGAGGGGGAGAGGGAGGGGGAGAGGGAGGGGGAGAGGGAGGGGGAAATAGTCCAGACTCATGAAATTTGCGAAAATAAAAACCCTGCGTAATAATGTGTATACAGTACTATATGTCATATCAATCCTTCTGCATTCTTATGTTACACCTTTGTACATATATTTTACAGGAACTCCTTAAAGAACAGTGTTCAAATTGCAGGAGGAGTTGCCCTGTGAAAACAATAGCGTATGTATGGGGGAGAAAAATAATGTACTGAACTATTTCGGAACTTCAACTATGAACTTTGAATTTAAAAAATACTGCCCACCCATGTATTAGTGGCACAAAATAATTTGATAAAGAGATGTGTGTTAATCAATGTAACATTGGCACAACAAGATTGAATAAGCAGAGATGTCAATCAATGAATCGAGGGCATTAAGATCTCATCATAGATGTGTCAATCAATGGATCACTGAGATTTGATCTACAGATGTATGTTGGTCAATAATGATGGCATATACAGATCTAATCTTAAGATGCGTCAAACAACAAATCAATGGCATTACAGCACATATATGTCAATCAATTAATTGATGTCACGATAAGATGTAATTCAGATACTTTTCATCAGTGACACAGTAAAATTTGACCGATATATACCTGTATATCTATATCGATCAATGCATCAATTGTGCAATAAGATCTAATCAATAGACTAGTCAATATTCCATCCCCTCTTTCTTTGTCTCCCTCACTACCCATCCTCTATCCTCCCTGGACATCCTCTCCACATTTCCCTTTCAAAACTTTGGTCTGCAGCACCGAAGCAAAACCATTAAGACCTCTCCGCCTTATTTGATTTATCCCCCGTGAACGTGCCACCTCACACATGGACAGTCTTTTCTGGAGCAATATCTCTACAAATATGAAATCAATACATACCCACCCCAACCTTGACTTAGAAGCTAAATGCAATCTATGTCTCTCTCTCTTTCTCTCTCTCTCTCTCATTCTCTCTATCCCTTTCTCCCTCCTTCTCTCTCTCTCTCTCTCTTTATCTCTGTCTCTCCCTCTCCTTTTCACTCTCTTTCTCCCTATTTCTTTCTCTCTCCTTATCTCTCTCTTTTTATCTCTCTCTCTCACTCTCCCTCTACCTCTCTCCCTTCTATCTCTCTTTCTCTCCCTATCTCTCTCTTTCTCCCCCCCCCCCCCTCTCTCTCTCTCTCTCTCTCTCTCTCTCTCTCTCTTTCTCTCTCTTTTCTCTCTCTCTCTCTTTTTTTTCTCCCTCCCTCCCTCTCTCTCTCTTTTTTTCCTCTCTCTTTTTCTTTCTCCCTCCCTCCCCCCTCTCTCTCTCTCTCTCTCTCTCTCTCTCTCTCTCACTCTCTCTCTTTAACCCTCTCAGAACCAAACCCTGAAAAACAGATTTAATTACCACACATCTTTATGCCAATAATAATGAGGGACTTAAAATAACAAACAGGAGAGAGAGTAAGGAAGAGGGGGGTGGGGTGTCGCACCAGCATCCCAAGCTGGCAATTGAAGGTAAATTGTTCCTAACGACATCTCACGGTAAACAGGAGCGTTTGTTTGCCCTGGTGCTCCAGTGTTCAGCCATGCGAGGGGAGAGAGTGGTGGCAATCCCATCATCGCGCCCTCTGCCGTATCCGCTGGAGTGAGCACTTAGCGCAAGAAATAACATCGGTCTCGATCGGAACTCTGTGCGGTCAGATGTTGGGGTGGGGGAGGGGAAAGTTTGAATGGGGAAAGACGGTGATTCATTAACTCAGTCCTTTTCCTGTGGACAAACATGCATCCATTGGATAATGGAGTGAGAGGGGAAAAATATCACTGTATAACAGAAAGAGAAATATATTGGTTCCCTATTAATAGTAAAGGGACGTGTATGAATATCAACACTCACAGACCAAACCTTTGAAGCCCAATTGACTTACTGTACATCATCAGTCAATGACTTAATTATTTTTTTTCTGCAAAACCCAAGATTAAATGAATCAATAAATATTTTTTTCATTTTTTCATTTTTCATATTTTTTTTTTCATTTTTCAAGTAGAGGGGGAAATGAGAAAAAGACAAATACCAAATATTATATATGAAAACATGATTTCATATCAAGACACACAAAAAGTATCCCTTGTAAAACATTCATAATAATTATCCCAGCCAGGTCTTCACTTTACATAGAATATTTCCTTTTCTTCATTGAAACTATAGGAGCTATTTTTACTCCAAGAAGTTGATTTCATGTCATTTGTGGTAGTGTACTGCCTCCCATATTCATGGTCACAGTCAATGCAGCAGAATCCATCACTTCTTCCAAGCCTTCTAAGGAGCGAGTCATCATCCATTGCCATCTCAAACAAGCAGAAAATTCAGTATACAGATTTCATGCCCAAGTCACAAATCAATCAGCTTAACCATTTCTGTGTCGTAATAAATGTTGGTCTATTAGATTTGTGTGTATTGCTTGGGACAAGTGCATATAGGGCATTCATAGAGTCAAAGTTTGACCATGTGGCATGATGCAGAGATCTGAGTCAATTATAGAGTACCGAAGTGATGTCGTCATATCCATCGTAATGCTGGCTTCTAGCTCTAAAACAACATCACTCAAGGGGGACTTTAGCAGATCTGACAGTGTCAAGCAGGCTAGTGTCAGGCACACGCAATCAGAGTCCCACTATGATCACTGCCGTTTGCTCTGCCCTCATAGTTCAGAACCAGTTTTATATGACGTCACACTTTGGTGCTCTATAGACCTAGCTCAGTCTTCACTGTCATGTCCCTCCTTGAAAAAAGAGATTAATGGAGAAATTATGCATGGGGAAACAGAAAGAAAAACTTGTGCTCTCTCAATCAATGAAAACTGCATTGACCTTCTACACATCTTCATGACAATAGTAATGAGCAGTTTCAAATAAAAAAGGGGGGGTAGATTCACCCTGACACAAAGACCTGAGTCAGCTATGAAGATACTTAAGTTGTTGCTGTCATGTCCCTCTTTGTAAAAGAGATTAATGGACAAATTATAAATGGGGAAAGAGAAACATACTCATGCTCTCAAAATCAATGAAAACCTCATTGACTTATTACACATCTTCATGACAATAGTAATGAGAGGGTTGAAATAACAATGAGGAGGGGGATGGAGGAGTCACCATGACGCAAAGACCCTGAGTCAACTATAAAGCTAACCTCAATCATCGCTGTCATGTCCCTCTTTGAGAAAAGATTAATGGAGAAATTATAAATGGGGAAAGAGAAACAAACTCATGCTCTCAAAATCAATGAAAACCTCATTGACTTATTACACATCTTCATGACAATAGTAATGAGCGTTTTGAAATAACAATGAGGGGGTGGGGGAGTCACTGTGACGCAAAGACCCCGAGTCAACTATGAAGCTAACCTCAGTCATCGCTGTCATGTCCCTCTTTGAGAAAAGATTAATGGAGAAATTATGAATGGGGGAAAAGAAAGATAAACTCGTGCTCTCAAGATCAATGTGGTGCGGAGGAAAAAAAAGTCCAACATGGAGAAATAATTTTCAAGGAAAACCAGCAGCATCATTGAATTTTCCAGCCATGAGATGACGTAGGCATCCTTGTGGGTCGGAGATGATTAAGGACATTTACAAGATTGATCTCCAGGAGTACCTTTTTGATTAAATGCAAACAGAAACGGAATGAAATGCATGTAGAGTGGTTGTAAAGTGTGTGTAGGAAAGAGGGGAGGGGGAGACTTTTAGGCGATTTGTCACGCTTCGTCGCGGTTCATAATATGAAAGACGGGCTTGGTCAGGGTCAGCGCAAAATGGATTCCCTGCCATCTCAAGAATCATGGTGTTAATTGCAATGTCTTACTCTGGACATCTTGGCCCAGACAGCACCATGAAGAAATGGACTTGGGATGACAAGGGATGCTATCTCTCATTATCTCATCTCCCACTCCTTGTGTGCTATGTTCTATTAAGCACATTGAAACTTGCAATTGCACTATACCAAAACAATTCATTATTCCTTAGTATCATTACTATTCCCCTCTCTTCGTATGTTACAGAGAATATCGGGGCCCAATCCATGAAAACGGGATAAAATGGCCAGATATAAACACTTACCTTATTCATTAACCTCCTCCCCCCAGTATGTGCATCATTTCAATCCCTTACTCATAGAATGTTTCAATTTATATCAATGTGCATGGTTGACACTATTTTTAGGCTTAAATCAAACTAAATCCCCTCTCCTACCCTAAACCAAGATGTGTCTCCCTGGATTTTATATCCACCACCTGTACATGTTATCACTTACTTGCATATGATGCTCCAAACCCTCACCTACATCCTGAAAAATTCTCAAGCTTGCATAATAAATTGATTTTCTTAATCACTGACACCCTGTCATCCACACGCACACATACAACAAAACATTGTGCATTGGATTCACAAGGCTACGTCGCCCTCTCAAGATATCACGTCCTTGCCTGTAGTCATGGCAACCCCTCCTCGTCTTCCCCCAATCCACGGGTAATCACGCTGAGGTGATGAGAGAGACATTGGCGGGCCATTCATCTCCCTTCATTGATGGAGAATGAATGGCCAGATGTGCCCCATCGCCATGCAAACAGTCTCAAGTCACCAAATGATAAAAGGAAAAAGGGATCCCTTTTGCAGGTAAAAAAACAACACTTTGTTAAAACCATGGATATTGGAAGAAAATACTGTTTAAGAACTTCCCTCACAATATCAGAACTTTGCACAAAATTGTAGAGATCATAAGTGATAGAGTAAGTATTGGACGTGTCGTCCGAAACTTCTGTAGTTCCCATAGTCTAAAGACAGAGACCACAATCAGCACACATTGCGATTCTCCACTCCGAACTGTGTCTGTGGTAATGCAAGCAGCATGTGCATTGGGAGCTGTGCACCGGTGGCCTCTGCAAAATAGCATACGAATGTAGACTATGGTCACTATGTTTCAAATAGTTCTTCACTTCTCCTGAAACGGTGCGTGAAGCTATAACTGTGAGAGTTCATACACATTATCCTGCTGAGTTTTCTGTCATTTGCAAATGGGTTACCCTATCTTTAACCTCCTTCATACAGACTTACAGAATTTGCATTTCCAATTTGATAGTATCACAAAATAGCCACAAATATCTAACTAAATTTTATAACTGGGATAATCTAGTAAAAATGTTCGGTGCGAGGAATTAATCCTGACTACTTGGTAGTGGGTAACATGATATGTTGACACTTTTACTACACTACTGTCAGATTTCATCTCCACTGCTCTCTCATGAAAACAATAAAAAAAAATAATACTGCTGTTAGCAATTGAATAATTATTCATCTAATCATATTCATATCTTCCCTCCTGATTATGGACTCGTATTTGAATAAGGCTGTCAATCTGGATTTTACAGTGTGAGACATGCACACACGTGGGTGCATCCACACACCCCTCGCCAAATACTTGAGGTGCGCCTGCCGTCTTCAGCAACCTACAAAGCACCCCCGCGAGACGGCAGCTGCCACAACTCCTCCAGCTGAGCCAAGTCTGGTCTCTACCAAAGACTTGCCCGAGACTCAAGACAAGCATGTTTCGGTTAACGGTCGGGCTCGTGCGCTAACGAGAGAAGTGGGGAAATGCCAGCTATAGGCACGGTGGTGGTGGAAGGGAGAAGGAGTGCCATGGGAGAGATGGTTAAAAGGGGTTGTCTTGGGCACTGGGGAGAGACGGTCTCCATGACAACAGGTATCTGGTGTGTTTTGGGGACATGTGATGGTTGGGGGGGGGGGTTGTTTGAATCTCCAGGTTGATGGAGGACATGCAGAATTTGTTGCCAGGGTATTGAAAGATGATGCTGGGAAATTGGGCTAGGTTTCCGTATGTGTCACTCTGATGGACTAATGCAGACCAATTTTCAGCAATTTTCTTTATGATTATGTGCGATGTAACCATTATAATCACGAGGTACATACTTTGTACCTCAACATTTTCTCATTTCCGTGGGCTGCAAAACTGTGTTCATCTGCTAGCCTGACATAGCGCATTTTGCCACATTTATCGCACACGAACCAATAATGGATTGAAGATATCAATGAATCACCTTAATGGAAAACATTATGTATTCATTGCCATTTTTTTCTATATTTTTTATCCTAGTAAACTTTATTGGTAGCCACAAATAAAGTGGAGATGGTACACATACTGTTTGCAGGTTTGAAATGTGTCCATACGCTATGTGTACTACCTGTAAGTGTGATCTCTGTCTGTAGAAAACTGCTTTGCCCTCTCAACAATAAACAGTGACAGTCCCATGTCAATTACATCATGGATTATCACATATGGGACTGGGGGGTGGGGTGGGGGTGGGGTGGGGATGGGGGTGGGGATGGGGGTAGGGGTGTGTGTTAAACATCAGGATGAAATGAAATAGCGAGGGAGGTGCACGCATGTTACTGGCTTGTCATTTCTAGGGCAATGACCGGGCTAGCATGTGAATGCATGGGCTGTCTGTCTGAAATTACATCATAAAGTGACAGGACTTGTCAGTTGATCGGAGGTGAGGGGGAAAGAGGAGACGCAGAATGAGGCAGTTGTCATGGGAACAGGCTAACGGTCAGCCGTAAGTGGAACATTCTCGTATGCGCACACTCTGTGTGGTGGGGAGAGCATGAGAAGGGAGCTGTGCGTATACCTGGGTGGTGAGGGAAACCAGGGAAGTGGGTTAACATATGACTGTGGGTAGGCAGGGAGAAAGGAGGGAGAGGGAGAGAGGGAGTGGAAGAAAAGGCCAGGGAAAGAATAGTTAACATATGACTATGGGTAGGCAGGGAGAAGTAGGGAGAGGGAGAGAGGGAGAGGGAGAGAGGGAGAGGGAGAGAGGGAGTGGAAGAAAGAGACAGGGAAAGAATAGTTAACATATGACTATGGGTAGGCAGGGAGAAGTAGGGAGAGGAAGAGGGTGGTATGGAGGGAGGGACAGAGGGGGACAGAGGGAAGGAAGAGAGGGAGAGAGGGAGGGAGAGGTAGGGAGAGAGGGAGAGGGAGAGGGAGAGGGAGAGTGAGAGGGAGAGGGAGAGGGAGAGGGAGAGTGAGAGGGAGAGGGAGAGGGAGAGAGAGAGGGAGAGGGAGAGGGAGAGGGAGGGAGTGGAAGAAAGGGACAGGGATAGTTAACATATGACTATGGGTAGGCAGGGAGAAGTAGGGAGAGGAAGAGGGTGGTATGGAGGGAGGGACAGAGGGGACAGAGGGAAGGAAGAGAGGGAGAGGGGGAGAGGGAGGGAGAGGGAGGGAGAGGGAGAGGGAGAGTGAGAGGGAGAGGGAGAGGGAGAGGGAGAGTGGGAGGGAGAGGGAGAGGGAGAGGGAGAGGGAGAGGGAGAGGGAGAGGGAGAAGGAGAGGGAGAGGGAAAGAAAGAGGGAAAGAAAGGGGGAAAGAGAGGGGGGAAAAGACAAACAGAGAGAGAGAGGGGGGAGAGGGAGGGGGACAGGGAGAGTTGTTGGGAGATGGAACAAATATTGAATAAAAGAGGTGGAGAGGGGGGGGGGTAAGCACAAGATGTTGAGAGATTGAAATTGACAAAGAGAGAGAAAGAGAGAGGGGGTGGTAGTTTAGCTTAACAATAGTTACTGAATACTGAAAGGCATCCATACAAAGAAAAGAGGTTGATGGAGAGGAATCACTGGAGGGGAGAGAGAGAGAATGAATGTGCTAGCTGCAAATTGGACTGAAAGAAATGTAAAATTGATGAAATCGTGCTAGAAATTAAGACATGATCTTTCATGAAATAAAGTGGATAACCCAGATCTGTATAATAGAATGCTTTCAGGTAAATAAACCTAACCCAGTTTGAAGTGAAGTGAGCACATAGCACTTCATTTTGTGGCCAACTTTGATGTTAAGCATATAACAGACAAGTGAATACACATGAAAGTTTAACACAATATGAAAATCTATGTTACATTACATGAGATGGTTTCACAATGTAACCGCTGGGGTTAGTGTAAAAAATATGAAAGAAAATATATCATACTGGTTCAAGGGATCACAAAAAACAATGCTTCAAGTTGATGATGAAAGTGAAACATTATGTATAACATATACATCATATATGACATACACATCATATACGAAATATGCACCATATCGACATGTACATCATATACGACATATATATCATATACGACACATGCGGCATATACATCATATATGACATATACATCATATATATACAACATGTTCATCATACATGTCTTCATATTCTGGGTTACTGCTGGCTACTTAACCACAGGGAGCAGTTGAGAAAAGATGTGCAAAGGTCAGCATCATTTCTATATAAACCCTCAATATTGGTATTTCACTCCAACTATCACAAAGTGAAATTTCCACCAAATAATACACCCGAGAGGGAGGAAAACTTGACCTTATGTGCATATATATCGCATCAATCACGGCCACTCACTTGCATACAACTTCAACTAGATAAGGATAAGGATGGACATAAGAATGCAATAAGATATTGATGTCATAAAGTGATATTTCCCCTGAAAAATCACACCCTAGAGGGGGGGGGGAACTTGACCTTATGTGCATATATATCTCATCAATCCTGGCCACTCAAGTGAAAAGAACTAAAACTGAATAGGATAAAGTGGACATGCAATGCAATAAGAGCTTGAAGGAAACAAAGCATATATTGCCAATGGAGCGTGCATTATTGTAATGTCCGTGTATCACAAACTCTCTCTTCCCTTCACACTAGACACAATTCTCTCCGTTTAATTGAGCAAAAATGGCCTTCATGCATTTAGGGATGGGGTCAGTGCAGATGAATGGTACTTTTGTGCTGGATGGCTGGCCTAGCTGTCCCAAAGCCAGGACTAATAACGGTTCTGGGTCATCCAAGTGGGAAAGGGTGACATGGTGGATGAAAGTGTGAATTATTAAACGAGGCAATACGAGGAGGGCAGAGAGCTAATATGTCCCCTGCAGGGAGTCTACACTGTGAAAATGAAGGTTTAAGATTAAACACCAGTGTACGCTCTTGCATCTCTGAATATAGAAATGATGGTTTAAAATTCAACACCAGTGAATGTCTTTACAAAACTTATGCAAGTGGATGACTTGGCATCTACCAAAATACATTTGAGGGTTAATAACTTGTAAATATCACCTGTCTATAAAGACCACTGTCTGCAAAGATCACTGTCTGTAAAGACCACCTGCTTCTAAAGATCACCTGGCTCTGATGACTACTGCCTGTAAAGACCACAAGTCCTGTATATAAAGACCACCTGTTTCTCAAGACCATTGTATGTAAAGACTACTGTATGTAAGATTCCACCTGTCTGCGAATACCACACAACTCAATTCAGTTCAAGGCAGTAGGCATTTTATTGCAAGTACTGACCATACAGTCTCCTTTAGTCTCTCTCCCCTTGTGGTGATGTTTATAGATAATTTTAACTTTATATTGTATGCTCTGGTACTCATTTTCATAAGCCAGCACTTTCACACGAAGTGAAGCCTCTCGATGATGCCCCCCCCCCCCACCCCACATAATTAGCAAGCATCACCTATGCTGCTGCATCAGACTCCCTCAGGCAAACTACTTAAATCAGGACTTCACCAGAATGAAACAATCGACTTCATCCATCAGAATGTCATAATAACTAATTTCCTGATAAGGAGTTGAGCAACCTCCTATGATGTAGGTTTAAATTGCTCGCCCGAGGGAAAAGAGCTGATACATTATCAAGCGTGACAATATCAAATGATTAATACAGTTGTAATGTATAAATAGCCCAGACTATAATCATCCATTTTGTCTTCTTCAAAAAAAAGAGAGTTTCTTTGATTTACAGAAATGTTTTTCATTCATTTACAGGACGGAGCACGCTATCCTTGCTACTGGGTGTATGCCTAAAATTCTTTGTAAATTGAAATTACCCCAGAAAGCACTTTCACTTAAATCTAGCAGAAATGGTGCTGATTGAAATCAAGTACTCCATTGATATGAGATAAAGGAGAATGTAGTACTTGAACAGGAGAGGAAGAGGACGACCACCAATGGAGTGGTTGACCAACATAAAGCAATGGACAAACATCAAGAAGCACTTGCGAGAAAAACACAAGCCCAAGAATCCAGAGGGTGTTTCACCAAGCTGTTCTAAAGCTAAGAAGTTTACAAATGATACCTTCTTAATGAGAGAATGAGAGAAATTTGTTCCTGTCTTATCATAGTGGGAGTTAACGTCCAATAATCCTAATCAAATTAGGACACGTCATAACTTTTTTTTATATATTTATGTGGACAAGTCATTAACTTTGTTTTCAGATGCTTGTTAACAACAAGAATTTTAGTTTACAAAGATCAGATTTCAACTTAAGCTGATGGGAATCAAAATCATTGAGAATCTGATTTGGCAGAAGAAATAAGGGTCATCAGTCATGCGTAAAGTCATTCTTTGCTTAAAGGGCATATACTGTACTGGGAAGGCAAAAAAGCCTTCAAAAGGTAATTATTAGCAATATTCTTGCCAATGGTCTTAAATTCATGTATTGTCCATTTAAGAAGCTTGCTGAAAGTTGTTTGCCCTCAAATGATCTACATTTGGAGTAATGAGTGATTAAATCACAAATCCTCAAAATGTCCGGCCCAAACATTTTGAGGATTTAATCATTAATCATTAATTACTCCACTTGTGGATCATTTGAGGGCAAATAACTTTCAGCAAGCTTTTTAAATGGACATACATGAATTTAAGACCATTGGTAAGAAGATTGCTAACAATTACATTTTGAAGGCTTTTTTGCCTTCCCAGTACAGTATATGCCCTTTAACAACAGCTTGGTGAAACACTCCCTGGAAGATTATGGCAGCCAGGCTTCACCTTGAAGATGGCACCTGATGATGATGAGTACTAAGATACCTTAATCTACATAAAAGCAGCAAATCAAATAAGAAAATTACTGGTTGGGGGAGGTAGTGATGAGTTGCGATAATAAAAACATCACAGGAATTATGAGTCAATCTAAAGATCAAATATGGATCCACTCATAATGGGAATTTAAGCTTCTCTAGTAGCTAAAAAGATTATATGTTTTTGTAAACATATAGTAATACACTTACAATCATACATTCCTGCTTCTTCATGGTATGATTTATTCTTTCATACACATTATATTTGAAATCTGTTTGTGATTTATTGAATAATCAAAGAGCAGACTTCAAGGTCAAAGTTCAAACAAAATAATCACTAGCTCTGAAACCAGACTAGTTTTTACAAATTGATGGAGGTCACTTCTCAGTGTTTCATTTCTGTAATTCCTTAATAAGAATCAGGCTGTTGCTATGTCAGACAAGCACTCTGGCAAGCCTTTGCCACTGTGACATTGCACGACAGCAATGACTTAAAAATCCACACATAAAAAAATCAACATGTATGGAGAACATTATTTAGAACACAATTTAAAGGGATAGTTCACCCTGATATTAAGCTGATTGAATAAAAGCAGCACATGAAAGAAACATATTAGGGAAGGTTTGATGTAAAACCGTCAAAGGACTAGAGAGTTATGATCTTTTTAAGTTTGTATTTTGTGACATAATGTGCAGGGTGCTCTCCCATATGTTGTGTACAATTTTTATTGAAAATGTGCATTCTCTCAAAAAGAAATGTCTCCTTTTCCTTGTACATTTGATACATCGTTAGAAACAAGTTTCTACACACATACCTGTATATAAAAAAATAATTCCATTATCATAAACAGAAAAGGAGCAATTTATGGAATTATACTGCACACAATATATGGGAGAGCACCTCGCATGTGACCTCACAAAATTGAAATTTCAAAAGATCATAACTTTCCTATCCTTTGATGGATTTTTGTCAAACCATCACAAATGTTTCTTTAATGCTCCTGCTTTTATTAAGACCAACTTATCTTTAGGAAGAACTATCCCTTTAAGACGAAAGCCAAGAAAAACTTTCTTGAACTCACGAGAGCACCTCCCGACCAGTCACGCGGTCACGCTTTTGAAGGGAGATGGTGGAGATAACCGTCACCCAATACGTGCCGCGTCACACTCCGCCGCACACAGGAGATGACCAGTGTCGCGTTTGGGTGCCTCTCCCTGGGGAAGAAATAGAGGGCTCCTGTTCCCTTCTGCTTACCCCTTTATGCACCAAATCAACTGCTACTCTATGGGTTTTGTGCGTAATACTGGTCCGAAAATGCAATAGAAGCACATAAATTGTTGATAGCCCTTTTCCCGTCAATTCTATTTTCTGGCTAAAGCCTAGCGTAAGGTTACTTACAGCTGGGGTAGGAGAAGAAGATTTATGAGGTTCATGGAGCCTTTTTTATTTATTTCAGACTGGCCACCATGAGGAGAGTTTGTTTACTAGTATAGCAATCTGTCAAATTATATTCTAGCTTAACCTCTTATGTGCAAGAGAAAATACTTCTCGTTTGAATATGTCTTAGGTGTGGTTAACTTTATTCTTATATTCTCAATTGGTAAGCAAACACCATATGATGTGTTATATGTATGTGTAACACAGGGTAGCTATTTGCAAACATCAAGAATCAGCAGTGTACTCTAACAATAACATATATGAAATCTCACCATCAAAGCTTCATAAAAATTTCCAGCGAAAAAAGCAAAAAACTATTCTTGTTTACGTTTAAAACGTAGCAACCACCATAGTCTGCAGGTATAATCGTATTGCCCGTCAGTGTGCAATGTATCGGGCAGCGGGCATATATTGCTCGCATTGAATGCATGCGCTACAGTGCTGACCACGGCGGCAGCAGTCTCCAGTCTAATGGCTACGAGGAGGTTTTGGACGCAGCCAAAATTCCACTGAAAATCAGTTTCCATTTTTATTTTCGGGAGCGAGTGTTTTCTTCCATTTTCTGTGGGTTTTACAGAATTTCATTTTTTTTTTACCTGCAAAAGGGCTACCCTTGCTTTAAATGTTCCTTCCCGACCATACAACCTCAGTCATAGTAAGCAGACGCAGGGATAAATTGACAATGCTATTTTTTTCCAATATCACGTTTGAACATGAATAACAGATTCCCTTACTTAAAAACATTGCACACATTTACAATGATACCATGAGAAATGCAAAAAGACACCTCTCTATCAGCTAGCTCACGTCAAACTTGATTTAGAGGGTTTGTTTTCCTTCTTTAATATTTCATTGAGTGATTTGGATATCTCACACATACACCAATCATTGAATGCATGAATTTTTCCTTGAAGTGATGTGGAAATGGCAACAGGAATACACAAAACACACAATGTTGTATTTTGATATTGCCTTTCATGGTGCAACTTGTTTTAGCATGTGTTTTTTTCTCTACCCAAAACACTTCAGAACGACTTGGCTTCTCACAAATTCACATGTGAGAGAATTAAGGACGAGTGAATGACTCCACATGTCCTCAGCTGGGGTGGTTGAATCACAAAAATAGATGTATTGGGATGAATATTTCAGATTAAAGGCCCTCTGGCCGGTTAGTTGGAGCATGAATAGAATGCATGAAGCAAACTGGGAGCTTATAGAGAGAAATCTTCCCTTAAGCTAATGGCTCTGCCCCTCTACCCCCCCCCCCCTTTATGCCTTGAACACCCCTATTCTACTCAGCAATGACTGCAAGTAAACCCAACAAAACTTGCACGTAGACATGAGTTCTCAAGATGAATCTGTTATACTTAAGGGCCACTTGTCCATCTCTTTAAATTTAAACCAATTACCCCCTGACCCTCTCCAATCCATCCCGCTCCAAATGGCTCTCTAACTCTCCTTCCTTTGTCATTCTCCAATTCCTCATCCCCACATCGATTGTATCCCCCCTAACTACCCCCTCATCCATCCCTTGTAAATTCCTATGCCCATCACCATCCACCCCAGCCCCCAACCCCCTCCCACCCTACAAGTTTTCTTATCCCATCCCTCTCCCACCACACCCCTAACTTACCCTTCCCTTCTTCTCTTCCTATTCCTCTCCCCCTGCCATTTGACTTCAAACTCCCCCTCTCCCCTCCATCAATTCATCATCACATAAAGTGCTCCCATATGTCAACCTTCCCTTCTCCAATTCCTTCCCTACACTCTTAATAACTCACCCCTTCTTTCTCTTCTCTCATTCATTTTTCTATGTCCCTACCTATAACTTACCCCTCTCTCCTACTCCAATTCCTTACCCATCCTCCATCTCCAATTCCTCCTCCAACCCCCATCCCGCCCTTCCCGACACACCCTCTAAACTCCCTATCCCCTCCCCATCTCATTGGCAATGTTCCATCACATCCCAACAAACCCTCCATCCTCTGTCTCCAATTCCTCCTCTAACCCCCATCCCGCCCTTCCCCACACACCCTCTAAACTCCCTATCCCCTCCCCATCTCATTGGCAATGTTTCATCACATCCCAACAAACCCTCCATCCTCCATTTCCATTTCCTCCTCCAACCCCCACCCCTCCCCTCCTGACACACCCTCTAAATTTCCCATACCCTCCCATCTCATTGGCAATGAACGCAGATGAACCCTACACCAGAACCGCTTGCAGACTGGGTGGCTTGTTGGTGGCGTCGCTAAATCCTTTGTCGAGTTTGCTCTCGGCAGACAACTCTTAATGTCACATGACACGTGAGACGTAGCGGGTCTCCGGGTGGAGAGAAAACATCTGGTGGACATAGGAAAATATGACGGAAGGTTTGCGGCAATGACTAGCTAGGAGACAAGAACGGAGGAAATGGAAGAACGAGAGGGGAATTTTGGGGGTAAACAGCAAGAAAATGCGTGTTGGTGATGCGGCAAGTTCATGCAGAAAAGTATTCACAGCATTATTCACGGATGAGGTTCATGTCGGGTTTGAAGGATCACAACCATGTTTCTCTAAACCATGATGCAACACCTGTGGTGAATACAAAGTATAATGAATTCCATTTGTGATTTGTATCATATTTTGAGCAAGCATTGCACAAACCAAGCTTTCTAACTGCAAGAGTGTCAATCTCAGTGATTAAGCTAGAAGGCTAAGTACACATTACAATAAGTAAAAATATACAACACTAGATGTCCAAAATATATTAATTTGGAACTTTATTGACAATGAACACATTAATTGCGTAGTATGAGGGCTAAAATTATTTTTAAAAACACCTAAAATTACCATAATTAAAAATCAATTGCAACTCAACAACAACAAAATAAACAACCCCTAAAAAAACAATGTTAGTTGAAATAAACAGCTACACAAAGAAAAAAAATTATCATTGCATCTATAGACTCTACACAAACATATATTTCATTGAATAAATTAAAGAAAAAGTCAATACAGAATTACTATATGTGTTTCAACATAACTCAGAGACACATCATCAAATTATAGCAGAATGTTCCACCATTTTCAAATCAAAACCTCATGCCCGTCAATCACTTTATATTGAAAAAAGGAAATAAAATTATCAAAAGTCGGTATCTAAATATGGTGACTCAGATCCCTTATTGGACTTTCCGAGAAATAAGCTTTTAAGAGGGTTGATTTTACGGTCAAGTTTTTTCATCTCTGCAACAAGCTGCCCCATACAGCTCTCACCCCGCTTCATGCATGTATCACTACATTCACTCAACCAAGATAGCCAAGCCATGTGTAATTGATTCGGTCATGTCACATGACATTGAAGGAACCATGCAATATTTCATATGGACGGAAGGTTTGTTTGAGTCAGTGGCTGCGAGTATGGAAATAATTGTTTGTGTTTGGAGCTTGTCTGCATGATAGTATCTACGTATGTTCAAGCATGATTTAATGTAATTCTTCGTGTGCCAAATATCATGGAAGTTTTTTTAAAGTCCAGATAAACATGCAAACAGGTCGTTAGGTCACTTTTGGCGAGAATGGAAATCATTTTGTGTGTCGTTCTGATCTTGTCTGTATGATATATTGTTTATGGTCAAGCACACTTTGAATTTACTTTTTATCTGCCAAGTTTTATTAAGAGGTATTTTCATCAAAGTCCAGGTATAAAAACGAGCCTGAAAAAAACTAAACAGGAAGCATGATGGGTAATGACTTGGAGAATGACTGTTGTGGATTAAGGAGGACAAACATTCATATATTCTTTAAGATTGACTAGAGACACATAAATACCCGGCGCGCTCGTTAGTTTCTTCGAGTTATTCTCCGGATGACGGACAGAGCACACTGCCTGAAACGTCGAGACTGATACTCCCTCTTTCAGATTTTGAAAGAAACCTATAGTTAGTTGCAGAACTGACTATAACTTTTCTACACTTTTCTCATTTTCTTTTCTTTCTTTTCTCTTTATTACTACTTTGTGACTAGTTCACAACTCTCAATCAACACCCACCCTCTTCTTCTACCTCCATTCCATCCCATTTATTTTCGGTTTAAAACACCGAAAACTAAAGCTAAAAAATAGTCTTGTGAAAGTGTTATAAAATAAAAAAAATTCACCTCTCCTTTTTTCACTTTTCACTTTCCTTTCCTTTCTTCACCCCATAAGTGGGCCAATTATCCGAAAGAATACAACCACATGGTGTTACCGAAAGTTTTGCTATTTTCTAAATAGTATTTATTAGTACACTCTCACCATGGAAACATTCAAAGAACATTTGGAGACACTTTGTTAAAATGTCTGCATGTACATAATGCATGTTGGGTTAATGTGAGATGTAGTCTGGATTACCTATCTTCTTGAAAGGTGTAGAGCTGTTAGCTTAAGGGGATAGCATCGTAGAAGCTCTCTCTTTGCTTCATGTGTTCTATTCATGCTCCAACTAACCAGCCAGAGGGCCTTTAATCTGAAATATTCATTGCAATACATCTATTTTTGTGATTCAACAACCCCAACTGAGGACATTTGGAGTCATTCACTCGTTCTTAATTCTCTCACGTGGGAATTTGTGAGAAGTTAAGCTTTTGTGAAGTGTTCTGCAGCAAGAAGATGAACACAAGGTACAACAAGTTTTACCAGGAAAGGCAATATCAGAATACAACATTGTGTGTGTGTGTGTGTGTGTGTGGGGGGGGGGGGTGATGTGTGTGTGTGTGGGGGGTGGCTTAAACAAGGCTTTCATGAGTACCTGTGTCTTTCAGGAAGTTAGGTAATCCACACATTGCTTCCCTCTCCCCAGGAGTACAGAATAGCTACCTGATTGATTGCTAAAACATCCTACAAGCAATCGATCAGATATCGCGACATGATACTGCTTTTAGGACGTTTACTTCCGGTTTTGCAGCCCGCCAGTATACAAACATTCTGAACGCACAGAACTCGACATTCCGACCTCGTGAAACTCATAATACCTCTTCTTACACTTGCCACTTGGGCTGCTTAGCAGAAGAATTTATTAAATGAAATGTTATACATTGGAAAATAACTTTATCATTTGCAAGATTATAACTAGATTTTGACATGATATATAGTATGACTTCAGAGTTCAACATGCAGAAAGCATACAAAAAGAAAATGTGCATTACAAAACCGGAAGTATACATCCCAAGAATTTAAGATAAAAAACTTAGATGCCACAGGTGGTCAGATTCAAAGAGCTCTACGTGATAGGGAGAAGAGATGGTGCACAAACTGTACATGCTGTATCTTGTTAAATATTTGCCTGCTGTAACATTCCATGTTTGTTACGGAAGAAGTTATATAATGTCTTTAATTTGTGCATTTACATATTCATGTTATTGCATATCATTGTATATATGTTGAACTCGATAGACTTAATAAGTTCTTACCTAGTCTTACATATTATGTTGTTAAATATGTAGAATTGTTGTGCCAGTGGAGGCCAGATTTGTGTGATTTTAAAGTATGGACTAATGATATAATCTGAATTTTAATCTGAAAATGGGCAAATGAGAGATCCCTCAATCACATTTCAGAGAGATGTGGGACATATAGTCCTTTCTGAGACGTCTTCTGAGAAAAGGTATCCCTCTACAGGTGGTCTTGTCTTACAGCTGGGAACTGAAACCAGGTTTGACTTCCGCCAGAGTGTGACAGAGGGTATCTGTCACTGCTCCTCAGGCAAAAGATCCACTCAATGTATCTCTTGATTCAGTGACCTATCCATTGAAAATAGCGCTATTCACACTGGCAGCAGAACATTTGATTTTTCTAACATATGGCCAGCGAAAAATTTGAAGTTGCTGAAAGCTCCCCCAAAGATATTTTTTAAACATCTACCTTGGGGCGTAATTTTTTTGTAACATTTTCTTAAAGGGCATATACTGTACTGGGAAGGCAAAAAAGCCTTCAAAAGGTAATTGTTAGCAATCTTCTTGCCAATGGTCTTAAATTCATTGGCAAGAAGATTGCTAACAATTACCTTTTCAAGGCTTTTTTGCCTTCCCAGTACAGTATATGCCCTTTAAACATCACAATTTTTCCCCAGCATAAATGGTCCCACACACAAAAAAATTTTTTCCATTGTGATTTTTGCACATGACTGAAGCAAGACCCACACGTTTGAATGGCCTTGCGAACAAAACTATCGACAGAGTTTCATTGGCAGTCAAACATCGCAATTTTTTTAGACAAGTACGAATGGTTGGATGACAAGTGATGGGGTTTTCTTTGAGTGATTTTTTTTTAGTGTAAATGGGCCTCCTGTATGACAGTCTTCATTCTGCTAAATGAGTTTCTGGTTACGAAGAAGTCCTGGACAGTATGACAACCTGGCATGGACACAACAGGATATGGGTCAGATTATCTGGGTGGAATTCCACGAACACTTGGGCAACAAAATCTCCCGTTATTGATTAACTAATGGCAGCTCTTTTCTGATACAGTAGATTGAGTATTATTTCGTGATGAACCGTAAAAATATGATTCTTCACGATGATAAAGTACAATGTCTTAACCATCAAATCACTTTAAAGCAGGAGTTGAGATACGGATGTGTCACAGGGGATTTCAAATTTTCACATAATCTTTTTTACAATTGCATTTTGTAATCCCATAAGAATTTAATATATTTAAAATAAAAAGTGAGAGTATTGCATGATATGATATCAATGAAAACAGAAAAAAGGTCACACCACAAGATGAGCACAAAGTTTGAAGATTAAATATATATCGAAATCAGTCCCAAGTCTAAACAGAAATCAAATCTCTATAATAGAGAAGACAGGACTGGAAGAAATCGAGAATGGACATCATAGCAAAAATGGAGAAGAGAGAAGAGGTAAAAATGTATGCAAACATTATATTTTAAAATCTGATCTTCCTCCTTCCCTTATTTCCCCCACACCTTCCCCCTCTCTTTCAATCTATCTCTTTCTCTTTCTCTCTCATATACTCTCTTTCCCTCTTATTGATTTTTTCTTTCTCTCATTCCCTCTTTATCCTCCTCTTCCTCATTCCCTCTTCCTCATTCCCCCTCTCTCTCTCTCTCTCTCTCTCTCTCTCTCTCTCCAATTTCTCTTTTCCCACTCTCCGCTTAGGTGATTGAGAATTGCATCTATAGAGTTCCTTTCAAGCCGATCTTTAACAAAAAAAGAGAGACATCTATCTATCTTTCTAGAATATCTAGGTTACTCTTCATATGTCTTTATATTCACTTTATTGGGTTGGATTCCATCTACTCTTGTGATTCTGTGCCAATGATTCCTGGAGAATGAATAAACATCTCTCTCTCCTAAATGCTGTGAAAAGGCTCACTTTGGGAAAGTTGTGTGCATCATTTCCTGCATTCTCCTCTGTCCATCTCTCTCTTTCTCTTTCTCTCTCACTCTGTTCAGTCACTCCATACTTCCCCCTCATTCTTCTCATTCACTAAAGAAGGGCATTATTTCAATTTCGGCTAATACACAGTTGGCCTGTTTTCCGAGCCTATGTTGCCGCGGGGCTTACGATTCCAATCCCCCGCCCGTCCACGCAGACCGAACATTCGCGCTCCCCAAAATCCCCGGGCAGTGCGGGGCGTACCAACCCCATTCCCTAGCGGGAGATAAAGCAGTGTGGCGAGGGGGGGGGGGAGATTTAAGTCTTTGCGAGTCAGACTCTCTGGGATTTACTTGTGCATGGGTGTACTAATGGTATATCAACACTTAATCACGATGTCATTTATATCACTTTAACCATTTGTGACGTGCCAGACAAAATGCTGCTCTATGGGAAGTACTTACGTAAAGGTGTTCTAATAGTACATAAATATTCAGTCATGTCATTTATAGAACGTTAACCCTTTGCGTGCCAAAAAAACTATTGATCTATGGTGTTTGTGTGCAATACTTGGGGATTAAATATACCATTGACTTAAAAACTTTATATCACGATAGATCGAGGGAGGAAGGGAATAATTCCATCCACATGCACCAATGGTGTAATGAGCCTATTGGGCAGGGGACAAAAGCTGTCACCAACGTGTCAATGAGGATGTATGGTTTAACTCTTAGCTCGCTTCGTTCGACTCGCGGCACATACAGCGGGCTGCCAAGTTCGACTCAAGTCACATTTCGCGCACAATGCATACGGAACGCATTTAATTGTATTGTGCGCACACACATACAATAGCAACAAACTGCTACCTCCCTATATAACAATAAGAGGATCAAAGTATCAATAGGCAGGAAGTCTCCCAGGACAGGAAGTCAATTGAGAAGTACCCAGGGTCAATTTCAATAGAGGAGTTTAGTTCATTGTTAGTTTATTCTTTTTGAATGCCCCATTTAAATCTAAATCTAAAGTGCTTGGCTCATTATTCCCATAAAGACATGGGTTTGGTATGTAATGAAAGCTAAAGAACACATCTTTTCTATAAACTAACTTAAGAGAATAACCTTCATTAGGAAATATTGAACATAAGAGGTATAAGTTAGCCTCCACAACGATAATTTAGACAGAATGTAAAGTTATCATTCTCAGAATCTATGATATTATACATGAAAAAAATAATACCATTGGCAAGAGTATTAATTTCTCTTAGACTTTGCTACACATTTTTTTTCATCACGACAAGCCAATAAAAAGTTATTGCAAGTTGAGTAAGACAGGGCATGCAAAGCCCCTCTGAATGTGGCACCCTGAAATTAATGTGGCGCAGGGGAGATAGTGTGCGTGGCGGGCAAAGAGTTAAAAAAATGAGAGACTTTCTCTTCCAATCTGGTTCTCCTTGTCATCTTTTTTAACGCTAATGTCAAACTCAATTGGCCATCACTTGTCAATCGTAAGTGGGAGGAACAGGGGGGCTTAATCAGCCATGTTATTGTCAATATTTTTCTCTGAAGGTGTAAAAAGGTCAAGCAGAAAATGGGGAAGTAAAACCAATATTATGGAGTGCTACTCAAAAGAGACCACCTGTCAATCATGATATAAACTACATTAATTTCATCTTATCAAAAAAATTGCATGATTGCAATTATAAACTGTAAAAGGGGCACCATTTCCATTTGCCCAAATGTGACTAAGTAAAGTACTATTCCTGAATTTGGGAGTTGGCCTTAGAAAAAGGTGTCATTTGACCAGTACACAGCACTCATTCACGTTTACATGCTCAAAGGAATGGTAATATCACTGATCAAACTCCACAAAGTTGATGAAACCTACACAAAAGGTTTGGTGATGACTACGCTGCCGTGCTCACACACACAATTTTATCGCACCATTAGAGCTCAGTTGAATAGGCCTGTAAGGTTTGGGGAATTAATTCATAGCCTTTCGTCTATTGTCTGAACAACAGATTACATGAGAATTGTGCCGTTTAGTCTCTGAGTGGAGAAAAGCCATTGCAGGTGTAGTAAAGAACAGGTTACAAAAATAAATCAGGATTTGAGGAGCACAAACGAAAGATAAAAATGGAGGTAGGCCAGTCATCTAGTCCAGATAAAAGATGACAAATGGACAAACAAGTGATCAAATTGGACACTTCTTGCTGATGCACCAGAATAGGCAGACAATACAGGAAGTGAACAGAATATATTAATCTGTTCTTCACTGAGCCTGGGTGTGTGCAGGCTGATTTTTCTCCACTGAGATACTGAGCAGTAAGACTCCCGTGTCATCTGCTGCACAGGCAATATAGGACAGGTTATGAATAATCTTCAAATTCCTTATAGGGCACAATTCAGCCACCCCTTTGGTTATGGTGGATCCATGTAAAATTTTGACATCCTAACTGGACCAGGGTTCTTAAAGCCCCCAAAATCTTACTGTAAGCAATGGGTTAAGGAACATGGTAGTGTTGGATAGACAAGAAGAGCATGGGACAGGGAGTGGAAAATTGATAAAGAGGTCTCACTCTAGCAGTGGAGTAGATAGATAGAATATAGTGCTATCATCTTGAAAAGCAAACATTTAAAAGTACAACAGTGGATAAATTTGCATTTTACACTAGTTTATGTCTTTATTTCTTGAAGCTTTATGGCCTGTTGAGCAATTTTTTTCAGAAAAGTGCATTTTGAATACAACAAAATGTTAAGGGACCATATTGATCAACAGGGTGAAAAGGGAAGCATGGTTGGACTTTGGGCAAACTTGGGGAATCGACTTTTCTTATGAGTACCACTATCCTAGTGATGGATGGGTAATGTTGAAGCGATGCAGAGGGAATGTGTAATGGACTAGCAGTATTGTTAAGAACCTCCTCCTCCTCCCCCTCCCCCTCCCCCTCCCCCTCCCTCCGTTGTCAAACATAAGTACTTGTATGAAGCACAACACCAAATAAGGTCCCAACACAGGTGCTTTCTTCCTTTCGAATGAAAAAATAATGTATTAATAGAAAAGGAATTTGTGATCTACAGATAAATTATTAATTAATCATGAAAATACAACAGACAAAAATCACTTTCACAAAAGGAGTTAGAAAAAACTCAAAATACCTATGACATATACTAGGTGCTTTCTAAAATGATTGCTTGACATCAAAATGATTTCCCATACATTCGTATTTAAAAATTCAAATTGCATTTTCCTCTCAGCACGTCATAGCATGCTCATTCTTTCCTGCCCTGCCATAAAAATAAAATCAAGAAATAAAAGCAAAACACAAAAAAAGTTCAGAAAGTGTGGAGCTGCCATATACGTAGCTAACTTTCTTGCCACTTTGCTACTTGGTTTGAAGCAGGATATACGTTTTCGTTCGATGGGCTCGTGAAGAAGCATGCGTCCTCAGCCGTCAAGTGCCTACCGCTTTACGTTTCAATCGTGACACGCGCTATAGATATGGCTCTCACAGGCTCGGACATTATCTACGTCATTACTGCCGCTGTTTACACCCCGTAACCAGGGTGGAAGGACAGGTCTATTAAGAAGGAGGGGTGGTGGATAAGATCATTTTGTGGAACTCAGCATTGATTTATCTTTCAATTTGTTGAGCTCGTCCACACCTTCTTGGTGATTAAGGCCCTTACAGTCACTGATTGCAGCATTAATAAAAGGCCAGGATTGTGGGATGGGGTAGTCTCGTCTACACCAATCGTTCTTCATTTTTTGAAGAGAGGGAAGTGTGTGTGTGGGGGGGGGGCATGATTTGAATAGTAAAGGACTAGAACACCATTTAATCATTAGAATGTCACCGTCTCATCTTCCCAATGTGCAAGAGAGTGATTTCAACAAGACAGGATCCAATCTAACAAATTTTCCTTTATGTCAGTCTCCGTACACATACATCTCTCCCTCTTTTTATATTTTTCTCTCTTCACATCCATTCCTGCCTGTATGCCTGTTTTTATATCAATATGTTTTTAATGAGTCTGTCTGTTTATATGTATGTATGTATGTGTGTACGGATGTATGTATGTATGTATGTATGTATGTATGTGTGTATGTTTGTATTATGTATACGTGCATGTGTGTATGTATGTATGTATGTATGTATGTATGTGTGTATGTATGCATGTATGTATGCATGTATGTCTATTTGTGTCTGTCTTTGTCTAAGTGTCTCTCTCTCTCCATTCTAACCTGTCTGGATACATTCCTTTGTCTCTATCCCATCTCTTTCCACCTGTATCTCCTCCTCTTCCCTACATATCTATCTTCCTCCCTTTTCATCACTTTCACGATTCCTGGATTTTGTCCTTCTCTCTGTGCATCTGACCTGCCCTGTCTTTTCTTTCTCCATCACCTCCAACTCCCTCCTCTTTCTCTCCCTATCTCTAAATCAGCCTCCGTCTCACTCCTTCCCTTCTATCCCTCCTCTTCAGAGTGGTCCAAGTGGATTCCAGTGGGTATCACTTTAACACGAAATACTTATCTCAAGTTGGTCTCGCGCGCTGCATCTCGATCCCATGTCCCCAACCCTCCGTATCATTGTCGCCAATTAGCCCCGACCGTCGGGGAGAAAAACATGGTCTGCAGCAAGCCAGCAACCCCCAGCCCAAGGCGCTATCATCAAACAACCAAAGCTGCACCGCAGTACGAAACTAGATCACAAAGGGGAATTGTCTGGTGTGTCTCCATGGCAACAGACATACATCCTGCTCCTCCCACTTCCCCCCATAGGCGTCGCGGGCGGCAGGGCAGGGGGGAGGGGCGGGATCATGACGTAAAGGTAGCCGCGGTGATTTGTACGGCGTCATATCGCTGCAGAAATGTTGCAGGCAGGAATTAGAATGATGTTTGCCATGCAATATTGCCTGGAGATATTTTCATTCCTTTTTTGTTTTTGCTTCTGCAGCGTACTGTGGCCTCAACTAGTTCAGCATAGTGTATCCTATGATGTACCCATCGCCTTCCGAAGAGTGCAGTATGCCATTATTGATCTGAAGAGATACTGTTTCCTCTACAATACAGGATATGAAGCTTTAAAGCCACACGGCCCTCACTTATCACAAAACTTTCATCAATTCTTTCTTGTTTTATCTTTTTGCTTTGTAGTCATTCGTTTATCTAGGAAAAGTTTACCTCTTCCTGTGTCAGATGCAATGCTGCTCTACAGGATTTGTGGTGCTTAAAGCATGAATACTGTACATACTGCTAGATCTAATATAACATGGACTTCAATTCCAAGTAACATAAGTAGCAGCAGTAATAGTAGTACAGTACAGTACAAAGAAGAAGTAGTATGAGTAGAGAAGTAGGAGAAGTAGAAATGGGTGTAGTAGGAGCTGTTGTACTATTAGAAGTAATAATAGCAGTGGCTTTGTGATAATGGTAATGTGACGTTCTACTACTACACCCCTTCCACTTGCTACTTCTATAACTACCACTTCTGATATATCTTCTTCAAAAATTTTGATCAAATCATCATTACTAAAACAAAAGAGCTTCTGAAACTCTCAACAACTACTTCTATCTACTTCTTCTGTCACTACCACTTCTGATATACCTTCTTCATAAATTTTGATAAAAACATAATTTCTAAAAACAAAAGAGCTTTCAAAACTCTTGACTGAATTTCCAGGTTAGACATTTTCCAGCACCTACATGTAAAGATGATACTGGCCAGAACATGGCTAATCTACTTAAGCATTCCCTATGTCACATATACCCCTCGATATTCCCGTTCATGGACCCTCTCCGATCCGCTAATTGGATGGGGAATCAATGCAGGATCCATTGTTGAATTATTGATGGTGGCCTAGTTAGATGCTTTTCAAGAAAGAGGCCAAAGATCAAAGAGGTGGTTATAATTACAACTTGGAGGAATCTGTCTCTCGTCACGCCTCGTGCAATAAAGAGCAAAGACGTGCCTCGCGAGACAGAGAGAAAAAATGAGGGAGAAAGAAGAATAATAAGGATTGTAGAGAGATTTTAATTTGATTGGCATGCCGAGTTTGAGGCGATGATCGTTCGGTCAGCGAGTTTTGAGGGGTAATTTGCGGGAGGATGGAGAAAGACATGATGTCATAGCAACAGGTGGTTCATTTATGACAGTTTCTTGGCTCTTGCTGGAGTGTGTGGGGGAAAAGCCCACAACACCTCAGTATTTTTGTAATTTTGCTACTGAACAGTTTATCATAGAGTCTGTTTACACCACAAGGAGGGGCTGTGGGCGGAACGTGCAAGATCATGTACTAGACCTCGCTGGCTATTTCTACCAGTGTAAACAGGATCTTAGTTTCTTATCCCTTAAAGTTTCTCATGTACTGTACATGGAATAGAGCTTTCTTACAATGAGGCCCGTGAGAGGGAGTAATGCAGTCATACATTTGCAATGAAGAGAAAATGATCTATTTTTGTGGCTAGAATTGCAAACTCAATCTCCTTACCTGATTATTGCAAGATATGTGGCCAATATGATACCAAGATGATGTCAAGATGATGTCAAGATGATGCCAAAATAACACAAAGATGATGTCGAGATGCATGACGTCAAGATGATGCCAAGAAGCGATGAATGCATGAATGACAGAAAAAGAGAGAAAAACAAACATTAACAAATTAAATCAATGAAGCAAATAAACACATAATCTCCTGAAGGATCAATTATTCCTGTCAGCAAAGAGTTAACACGTAATTCCAAACACTACCTCTAAGGCAACAAGGGACCTGGAAAAGCCTGAAGAGTTAATTTTGGACACAAATTTTCTCAAGGTTATTTCAAAAGAGTTCATCTTTAAGTAGGTTTAGGGAGGTGTGGCACACTGTGTCACTAAATAATGTCATACTGCCATTGACCACAGCTTGAGATCCTGCTGTGGTATGTGGATGATTTTCTCCTGTAGCACTTTAAAGACTGGCGTTCCATGCAACTCTGCAGAAATCAGCAGTATAGCTTCTCAACAACGTGTATGAAATCTCAGTCATAGCTTCACAAACATTTTCAGGAAAAGTGAATAACTATCCTTGTGCAAACGAGCATAGTCTACATTCATAACCGTATTGTCCTTCTCAGCGTGTAATAATCCCATTAAATGCATGCATCATGGAGCAGACCTTAGTGCACAGCGGTCTCCGGTCTCTAGGCTATATGTTTTGGATGAACCAGACCAAAACTTCCTCAAAGTCTACTGATTCTTATACTTTTGCTCTAAGTCATTTTTTACAGTATATTCTTTGATTTTCTGTGGTTTTTATAAATTTATTTTTTTTGATCTTCAAAAAGGGACGCCCTGTTTCCCGTCATAGTGACCACCTCATGGTAAAGGTTGGCTTTCCGACGTGCCTTTGTAATTCTGTGGTATTATGAGTAGTGTCAATTACTGGTGTTATACAAGTTTTATATGTAGTCGTATACGTAGAAGTAGAAGGGTTTTTATTCAGATAAAATCTACAATGGCAGTCCAAAAACTGAAATACTGTAGCCTGCAATGATATACAGTTCGACCTCGATTATCCGGCCATATTGATTTTCCGGACGGCCGCGGGTCCCGATGTGGCCGGATAATCGAGGTCCAACTGTAGTTGAAACAGCAGCACTGCTGCAGAAAAGTAAACATAGGAGAAAATGGGAATATATCATTACCATGAGAGGAATAAAATGCTCTCTTAGTCTTGAGAGGGAAAAATTAAACCCCACTGTATGAGGAGATGTCAAAGCTCATGACTGGTACTCTATAGAAGTTCTGTGCTAGTATCGAAATTGCTGCAGAAAAGTGACAACGGCAAAAAAAAAAACATATGGGAAAATATCACTGCCACAAAAGGAGAAGAAGTTCTCTTGCAGAAGCTTTGAGAGAGAAAATGAGACTCAAATGTAGTAAAGAGATGTCAAAGGTCATGACAGGTACTCTATGGCCCGAACTCATAAAGGAATTTTAGATTTGGACCACCATTTAAGCACATTTTGTGGTGTATAAGTACGCTTGGTGTGTACACTTTTGAAAAGCTTAAGTAGCGAATGCACAAGTTGCGCATAGGGTGCTAAATCCGTGCGAGTTACGATGCGAGTTATTAAGTCTACCGTTTATCTAAATTAATTTGATATTAAACTGTGGTCTAAACATAGTTTTATGAAATGTATGTGCTAAATCAAGCTTAATCTGCTAATAGGCCACAAATTTGCTTTAATTTGGTTTAAATCTGAAACTCCTTTGTGACTAAAGGCCTGTGTACACATCAGCACTGCTGCAAAAAAGGGACAATGCCCTCCTAAAGTGGGAGAACATCAATGCCTTGAAAGGAGTAGAGGCTCTCTTACAGTAGTTTTGAGAGTGAAAATGATACCTAAAAGTAGCGAAGGGATGGCGAAACCGCGTGTCTGCGCGTAGGTCACACCATGGCCTACATCTAGCTGTGGTCAATTCTTCTTGCGTTACACCCATTGGGACGCAACCCATATAGATGTCTAGGCATCAAGCGTGCTCATATTGGATGAGATACTGTACCCTCGAAAAGTTCAGACTTAAATGGTTCAACTCGCAACTTTACTTTCTTTTTATTACTAACATTCTACATTCTACTTAGATTATTCTCATTCAATGTTTCTTTTTGAAGACTGAGAAGTTAACCTGTTCAGACTAAAATGGTACTTGTTATACGATTTTGTTGTTTTTATATTTCTATGACGTTTGAGTTGATTTAAAATTATCTTATTGGGTTTCACATATGCTGATAATTGTATCTGTGGTTTTTTTTTCCAGTTTTTTTCCCCCACAGTAAGGCGTTTTATTCAATAAATCTTCAATTTACATTTACTTTCATAGTCAATGCATGCAAATCATCAGATAAGTGTTTACCAATGATACAAACAATAACTGATAATATACAATCTTGTCATGAAATAAATAATTTACAGTACAAAATACATAAACAAAGACATAATTACAATTTATGTAGAGAACTAGCGACAAAGATGTAAAGCTGTATGTAGCAAACCAATTACAAATCTTTTCGACATTAGTTAAAAAGATAAATGAAATTTGACCAACATCTTTCTGTGTTTTACCAGAAGGGAAACAAAGTATGTACAGGCATTATGCTATCACTTACCGTAAACTAATCCAGAACAGTTTAGATCCATGAAATGTTCAAGCAATTTCTTCATTTTCATTTTTCATTTCATTCATTTATTTTCCACATTCAAAATGAAACAATAACATAATGAAATCAAATGTAACCTGTAAAAAATACATTTAAAAAAGTACTAGCAATGAAAAAATAATGAACATAGGATATACATGATATATGAATAGGGGGGATTGAAATTATTAAAAAATCTTTGGAACATTTTTTTCCTTTTCTGTGGCTTCTCCCACCAAGAGTGCTGCTTATGTAAATTTGTAGACATAATAACTGAAAGCATAACTCATGCACTGGCACTTACATGATTAATACCTGTGGTGGCACTGAAAGCATAAATGAAACCATTGAAACCCCTTAAAGGGGAGAGTCCATCCCGAAGTTAAGTTAGCTTTAGCAAAATCAAAAATCTGAAAAAACAAATTACTGAAGGTTTGACAAAAATCCATCAAAGGATAACACAGCTATGATTTTTTAAAATCTCAATTTTGTGACTTGTGAGCTACTCTGCTATAAGATTGTGTACTAATTTTGTTGAAAATTTCCATTTTCTCAAAAGGATGTATATACCATTTCACCTGTGCATTTGATACATCATTAGACATGTGTTTTTAAACACACGCATCTCTGAAAAAGATTTATTCCTTCAACCAAAATCAGAAAAGGGGAAATGCATGTAATCATGCATCACAAAACATATGTGCTTGCATGTGATGTCACAAAATTAAACATTTAAAAAGTCATAACTTTCTTATCCTTCGGCAGATTTTCGTCCCTAATATGTTGCTTTAATTTTTCTGCTGTGATAAATAACAATTCAATTTCAGGATGGACTTTCCCATTAAAGCAGGTGGCAGATCAACTGATGGCCATACTACATTGGAAGTAACACAAGACAACCATTATCATAGTCCTTACTTGATATATATCATCTTAATAACATTGACTAGTTTGTTTCTGCACGAGGACTGCTTAAATCATTTACAGCGAGGACGAACATTTGCTATGTGAATTTACAAGCCTTTCTTCACCCGTAACGAGTATCTTGTGGATCATTTCACCATTAATACACACATTCCATAGAGCAGAGGTTTCTCTGACACAAAAATAATTAATAGATGACCCAAGGAGTAGGAGACACTTGGTCAAATCCATCACTGACAATGGAGCGATGCAGCGGTCGGTCAAAAGTTCATTTATTTAATGAACCATAGCAGGGATGATTGAACGTGCATCCCAAAATAGATATTAAATCTTCCTTGATCCATACGCAAAACGGAGCCAGCAATCACAAATGGAAAGTCTAAGGAACTCATTTTAGTGAATTATGTGTAGAGCTGTTAACCGCTTTCAAGAAAGACTGCACAATCTTGGGTCTTTATCCTTTAAGATATCTGATATCTTAGATACGAAAGACTTATTGGGATTTCCCCCCTTCCATCCCCTCACCTCTCCTTTTGCATCTTTGTTTCTCTCTACACCCTTGATTGGACTAAATTGCTCACATCTCCAATTTTTTACCCACTCCTACCAAACTTTTTCTCCAGCACCACCCAACATGATTCCAAAGCCCCCCTCTCTCTCTCTTCCTTTCCTTCTCCTTTTTAACTCCCTCTCTCTCTCTCTCTCTCTCTCTCTCTCTCTTGCTCTCTCTCTTTGTCCCTCTCCCTCTCATTCCTCCCCAAATAAAACAAGCCTGTCGCTTACATTCAACATAATTCCAAATCGCCCCTCTCTCTTTTTTCTCTTTCTCTCTTCTCTCTCTCTCTCTCTCTCCCTCTCTCTTCTCTCTCTCTCTCTCTCTCTCTCTCCCTCTCTCTCTCTCTCTCTCTCTCTCTTCCCCCCTCTCTCTCTCTCTCTCCCACTCATTCCGCCCCAAAATGAAACAGGCCTCTCACTTACACTTGCACATCGTGATCACATGCCCGTACAAAGTGCGTTGCTATTCTCCGCACCAGCGTTAATAGAATCCTGTTTGTGTTAGATCCACATGCAGCTTTGCGGCCGGATCGGATTCCACGATAGCTTTCACCGGTCGGCAAGCGGCACCTTAAGTCTTCCTCTGGAAAAAATGTCACTATTTGCATTCTAAGCCACCATGGTTATGGTCAAACACGCCTTCTTTAACCATGGTTGACAAAGAGTCAATGCGGATAGAATGTGATAAGAAAGATCTGATACAACGAAGCAAAAGGACATGAAAACGTTGTTGATTACAAAAAATACAGTACGTTGATAAGAGCTAGATATATGAGAAGTAGTCATTATTCATAAAAGTATATTTAGTTGAGTTTGAAGCAATCTCTACAGGGATTTGTTGTTTGTGATTTACTTTAGCGATTAGATATCAGTGATTGGAAGCCATATTCTTTAAGAAATCCCTAAAAGGCTGCGATAATATCATTGCTACACAAAACCATCAAGAAGTTTGCTCTTAAAACATTGACATTAAGTGCTTCACAATCATGATGTCTATGTCTTCATGTATGGAAAGTGAAGATCCCATAGAGTAATGCCTTCTTCAAACAAAGTTAATCATTTAAAGTGGCAGAATATTCATAATGATTCCTATTGCCATGTATTCACATTTCCTAGGTTCTTTTGTCAACTTATCAAATTGAAAAGCTTAAAAAAGAGAGGTAGAAACATATAGAAACATATATGAAACATATATGAAACATATATGAAACATATATATAAACATATATGAAACATACCAACATACAAATAGGGGGAGAAAGAGGAGAAAAGGCAGACAGACAGTAAGCATGAGAGATGGAGCAACGGATTAAAAAAGGGAGTAAAGGGAGAGGGGGAATGGAGAGATAAGGAGGGGGAATGAGGGAAGTGATAAAGAGATAGAGACATTATAGATAAAGATACAGATATCAAGAGAGATATAGAGATGAGGTCATAGAGATGCAGGCAGACAGATCGAGAAGTTAATTAGGAAGATAGAGAGAGAAAGGCAGAAAGACAAATAGAGATGGAGGAACAGATATAGAAGAGGGTGAGAGGAAGAGAGCAAAAGAAAGGGCAAGAGACAGAGACAGATACATTACAATGGGATACTGAGGCCAGCATGGAGAGACAGATGGAAAGATACAGAGAGATAGAGAGGGGGGAGGAGGGAGGGAGGGAGGGAGATAGTAGGAAAAGTATGGAGTTGGCAAAAATAGGAATAGACACCAAGCTATAAATATGTAGAAATGTGATGGAAAGAAGTATAATCAATCATTATCAGAACTTACAGAAAGGAGAGTGATCTGGTATCAGAATGGGCTATCAGGATTGTAAAAACAGTCCATTTTTAAGAACATTTATGATGAAGAGGATGATGATATGAGAAAATTGGATTCACAGTTGTAAGTCTTTACAATTGTTGGTATTTGTCCACATAGGCAGCAGGATTGCATCATTTCAATGAGCAGTGGAATTTAAAGACAAGTTTATAAAATTACTTGGAAAGCTGAACTTAGTGACTGATCACATGAAGATTTTAAGACAATTATGATCCATATAATCCCTTTGAGTGACGCTGTAGTCTGCATGAAATGCCTTGTCATGGATACATTTTTGTCTCAACTTTCGGCCATGGCACAAATTGGTACCGGGTAATTGGTCACATGAAGAGTTAAAATCAAGAAACCATATGATCACTTTCAATGACTCTTCAGTATAGTATGTATGAATCATTTTGCCAATGATGCATTGTCATGGCATAAAAAAGGATTGATACAAATAATCTATCTCAGATTCATGGAAATCCAGACAATGTCACTATCACACCTTGCCCTTCAAAACCTCCTTACCTAAAAAGCCATTTCCTCTTCAAACAGTGACCACTAGCACTATAGTCAGACCTAAGCGAGGTATGACAGATACACATCCAGAGAGATTGAGCCCGGACAAACAGACCGACGGACGGACGGACGGACCATCACAAAAAGGCAAAGCACTTTCCTCATCTCTTTGATTTATAAGTAATCTCACGCACCACTCTCGCTTTCACTTTAAGGACACGCCAGACCGCCTTTCTTATTTGCTAAATAAACGAAGCTAGCCGGCTGGTGGAGGGGTACCTCGGTCGGCATGTGATCTAGTTTAGTTGAGTCCCAGCTGAGTGTTACAGTATTGTGTCCTGTATGTGTTCTTCAATTTTCCACCGACACCTTTCTGAATGAACTGTTGACGCTTGAAGAGGAGAGAGAGAGTGAGAAGACTGGTTTTCTCTACCCTGCTTGCTGTATATGAGTCTCCATAATCAGGGGTGCTCAGTGGTTTCGCAATTTTCAAGAATGATGCATATTCTCCTGCATCAAACATGACACAAACATGGCTTTGGAGGTGGTGAATTCCTCTTTTTGCAGCCTTAAAGAGCTATAAAGGTCTGTAAATACAACAGATTGTAATTGTATAAGAAACTACTGTTTCAGAACAAACCTCAGCATATAGAATTTAGGAGTTACTTTTCTTCTCCTTCTGTTGGTTCCATTACCTAATGACAAAAGCAACCATTTTTTGCTCATTCCTTTCTGTTGTTTGTAAGATTTATCAGTTCTAGAGTGGAATTCTGTCTCCATTCCACAATTCTCTTGAGTTATATGGTCATGTTGTCTTTCTCTTGCTCTCTCTCCCTTTCAGAGTCAATTTTCAAGTCCTTCTTTTCACAGACAGTGTCCAAGGAACTTGAATCGATGAGTTCTGATATTTGTCAGCAGCTTCAAGTTGGTATTCGATCAAAACATTTGTGTTTGCTGTATGACTTGTCCAACCTCCCTTTACTTTTACTGTGTTTAACTTGATCTTTTATATTTCACGTGGATGGTTTGTTTAGTCATCTAAATATATTATCTAGTCACAGAAGATCTTTGCAATGAAACATTTATTTTAAACCTCATTATTCAAACAATGCTGTTATCAGCAACATTATATGTCAACTATTGTATGCCCTAAGAGCAATCTACAAGGCTGTATGATTTTCATGCTTCACTTGAAATCTATGTCAGTGTTAAGGTTCTTGATGTGCAAATTGGACCTGTAGGTAGTACTTATGTGTGTCTTATGCAATGTTTTACAGAACGAGAAAGATTCTGAAAAAAAAAGATCAAGCTGTAATCCAGTATCGTGGTTTCATGCTTTATTGAGCATACACAGAACTTGAATGAAAATGTTGCAGAGTTTCTACTGAAGCATTTGGGCACTAGCTTATCCAAATACATAAGAAAACTATGGGCACATTTCAGTCTTGAAAACCAAAATTTGAAGACCAAATACAATATATTTTTTGGCATTGTTATGACAAATTTGTTAAATTGCCATCCTTTATTTCATTCCAGAGACAATTTTTCATAAATATGCACTCAAGGTGAATTGTGCAGTCTTTGGCAATAGATGAGAGCCTTTCACACGCAGACATGGGGTTCAAATACCAACCTTCTACATATACTTTTCTGGGAGAATAGTACTTTAACCGATATAGCCACTCGATACGCAGGAGTTTGAATAGGCATCTCGTAATATACAATCACATGCATGGGTAATTTCTAAAAAGCAATGCAGTAAACCAAATGATTAAGTAAATGAGAAGGGGAATGAAGCGAGTTAAGATTACAAATGGTACATTTCTATACGTCTGAAAGGGGCCACCACAAAATTAATCAGAGAAACGTCTTGAAATATGATTCATGTCACATTGTCAAACAACACTTTACACTAAAAAGTGCATATCTCAACTTACATTGAAAATACAATCAGTTCTATGGATTGGAAGAAATGAGATGGTTATCAGAAAAAATACATATCAGTTAAAGTGATATCACATGACAAACTAATTAAAAGAGTTCTACTTTTCAAACTACAGAAAGTATCTGACAATGGATGGATGAATTGTAATGTGATCAAACATGGTGTATGACGACAGAACGATCGTACTGAGGAATCTGAGCATCAAATCTCAAATGTCATGTCGAAAATAGAAATATATCAGAAATGAAAGGGGTTACCAGACGTATACATTATAAAAGGAAATACAGTACCTATCAAAAGAACTTTACACATGTCATGCAGTATCCAACACAAAGCATATGGCTGATTGTGGGAACAAGTTTATTTAGGATGACATATATGACTTGGTGTATGTATGAGAGTTCTTCTTTCCAAGTTTAATAAGAAAGGACTACCAGACAGTAGGATGAAAGAAATAGGACACATCAACTGGAAAGGGAACAAAAGTCAATTAGCACTCAACAAAAAGATCACTTCTAGACTCCAAAAATACACTGTTTTGTAGGCAAGCACTTCTTGACTATTATGATTGTATGACCTAAAGGGTGAAATTCATCTTCTCCTCATCTTAAAGAACATGGAAGCAGACAGTTCCTGGAGCAGAGTGTCTCGAGTATGCCACCTGGACTTAATCAAAAGTCTCCCAATTGCAAACTAAACATTGAGATCAGTGTTCCTGCAGTATGGTAAGCTTAAATCATCGATAGAGACTGTAGAATAATGCTTGAGGGGAAACTATAAGTCATTTATGCAAATTGAATGGGGATTTCCGTTTTTGTGCATGAGAAGTCATGTGTCAGTGACTGTTTTGTCTAAATAAAAATTTTGCGCATCCGCACACATGATTAATAATTTTCTTGTTCACCTTCACCTTTCTTGAAAAGGGGGGGGGGGGGATTTCTGAAGTAAGTGTAACATGTTTTTATGAACATTGATAGGTAAACAGAGACTAGAATGTTCTTGTTGAATATATCACATCCCCATGAACCTCTTACAAGAAGATCAAGTGCAAGGACATACAGGTGAACTCAATCTGACAGATTGCACATTCTGCATGTCCTCTTCTTGTTTCTTGTTCACATGAGCTTGTTTTATAGAGGGGTGAGGTGCTCTCTTAAGATGTAACATGTCCCTTAGAATTTCATACAAGAAGATTGTGAGCAAGGACAATGGGTGAATGGACTGACTGATTGCGCATTTGATATACCTGACTTGTCCTCTTTTTGTTCACATCAGCTTGTCTTTAACCGTTTGCGTGCAATACAAACTTATTATCTATGGGACTTGTGTATATCAATAGTGAACAAATACACAAATGGCCTGTTAAGAGTTAAGAAGGGGTGTGTGGGTTGGGATGGGGTGTGGGATGGGGGGGTTTGGGGTACATGTTCTTGTGGAATGTAACATGTCCCTTTGAAATTCCTTCTCCATTATCAAGAGCAAACTTGTACATACACGTGCATCAAATCTGACAGAATGCGCATTTTGCATACTGTACCTTACTTTTCCTCTTCTAGTTCACATCAGCTTGTTTTTAAGAAGGGGGAGGGGTGGGGGGGGGGGGTTCTCCTGAAATGTAACATATGTCCCTTTAAAGCTCACATGAGAAAATCAGGAGCAAGTGCAGAGAGGGGAACAGAACCGGTCTCACACATGATCACATTTTCCACATGGATTAAGCTCAATTTTCCGCTACACCCCCTTTAATCCTCAGGCTAAGCCTAATCATGTGATAGCATGTAACCAGCCTCAAAGAAGGATTAGTTGTATACAAGCGTATCAACTGGATGGCTGCAGTAGATGCATACCTCAGGCAAAAGATCTCAATATATTTAACTCAGCAAGCATTAAAGGGAATACACTGTACTGGGAAGACAAAAAGCCTTCAAAAGGGTGATCATGAGCAATCTTCTTGCCAATGGTCTTATATTCATGTATTGTCCATTTTAGAAAAGTTATTTGACCTCTAATGATCCACATTAGGATTCATTAGTGATTAAATCACAAATCCTCAAAATGTTTGGCCCAAGCATTTCAATTTAATCTAATTTAATCACGAATTACTCCAAATGTGGATCATTTGAGGGCAAATGGCTTTTCTAAGCCAACAAATCAATTTGACATTATTCAGGATGGTGTTGGAAGTTGAACAATTGACTGGAGATGAACAAATTAAGGAGTGTGAATTGCAAATAATATGCCATGTATATCAAGCTTACATCATTTGAGACAAGCGAACTTTTCAACACACATATCACAACAGATGTTCACATTTGCTAGGTTTCACAGTTCAACTCATGCAGAAAACGTGGTGCTATTTATGGCTTGGGTGTATACACGGGGAAAAATTTGTGAGTTGGCATGTACAGATTGCAGTTGCATTCTGCCTAAACCTTCCAGTGCAAAGTAGCTGATGATATGCCAGGTATACCTCAGCATCATTACATACAAAGGCTGCAAAGACCTTAAAAGACGTTTGAAGAAACCTGAAAGAATGCAACTTCACGTTTGAATGCCCCTTCAAGTTGGAATGCAGCTGTCAAGTGTTAACACAACTTTCAACTATCATCCATGAATTGAACTTTTTATGCTTAAATACAACTTCCCTGAAAAATACAACTTCAGATAGGAACGCAACTGTCAAATGTGAACACAACTTTCAACTACTTCTTGTATGAATTTAACTTTCAAATTGAATACAGCTCCATGTATGACTACACCTCCAAGTACGATTGCAACTGGCAAGTGTGAACACAACTTTTAACTATCACACATATGGAACTTTCACACTTTAATACAATTTTGTTGGAATACTGCTACTTGATGTGTTAATGTAAATGTCATGTATGAACACAACTTCCAACTAGTTCATACATGAACTGAATTTTCTTATTTTTAAGCAACTTCATGTGTGAATGAACCTCTCAGTAGAAATATAACTGTCAAGTATGAACACAACTTTCATGCCTGCAGGTGTAGCCAGGTGGAGCTTGAGGATTAAATGTCTGATTATACAACTGATACATATCTAACTGCCAGTATCCATGGGTGGATTCGGATCTACATAATCGGATGAGGAGAGGTTATGCTCGGGTAAACCTTACGTTTGCTTGTTCTCTTGAAAAGCATCATATCTTCAATGGCAGGGCTTAGGTGGGATTCTACGTCATATGAGACAGACAGGATCAAAAAAGAATCATGTTTTGAGAGAAATGTAAACTGAGATCAGGGATGTGTTAGGAAGGAGGGACAACTCAAGCATAATGTATTCAAACATCTGTGTGGATACTAAAGCGTGCTAATGAATGTCAAAAGCATTCCACAATCACTGCAATGCTTTGAAGTCCCATGCGTGGCACCGTCATTTTGCTGCCGTCAACTTGGAAAGCAATATCTTTAATTCCCTGTTTTGTTTCTCGAAGCTGTGTTTCTTATCACATTTTTTTGTAATTTTCAAGAAAGTTAAGGGCAACACCTCTAAAGACCCTGCAATCGTTTTTCTTCTAAATAATTGTTGAATGATGAACAAACGGAGATATAAAATAATATTCTTACTTACGTAATTACCAAATTTCTTCACTTTCCGGAGATTTCCGGAAATGTTGGATTCAATCATTATTAAAATTCTATATTAAGCTGTTTATTTTCATTAACAGAGTTTGCGTGAATTTGCGTGCAGCTGAGATATTTTACTATAAAAAAACAGTTTATTTTTGTTCGCTGATATCTCTTTTCCTCACAAAAGTATTGATGCAATCCAACAGAAGTGGGCAAGCGAAATAAGACTCTACATTTCTTTTGTTCTCTCTGAGAAACCGTTGCTAGGCAATCCTGTTCGTTATTGTTAAAACATATGAAAAGCACATGCTGAGACCACATTTTTTTTCGGCGGTGCCACGCATGGGCTCAAAGAAAGAATGTTGTTTCATATCCTTTCCTAACACATCCCTGCTGAGATCTTGCCTTTTATGCTTTATTCATATTATTCAAATTTCTCTTTTGATTTTACTAACAATAACAAGATAAAAAACTTGAATGTATATATCCGAGTTATCAAGGAAAGAAAGAAAACAAATATTTTCTAAACCTGACTAGACTCTAAAAAATCAAGGATGAAGCATGTAACATGTGAAATAGCAGTATGAAAATTGTATTACAATGTCAATAACATTGAAAACTTATACCAATAATTCAATGCATATCTATGGACACTGTCGAGTCCTGGTTTATCTAAGGAGACATTCAACGCCTTTAGTATCAACCTGGCTAAGAGGAGAGTGCCTGAGGGAAAGAATGAACATTACTCTCTCTTCATGTGGTTTTCATCTCACAGAAATAACATGAATCAAGTCTATGAAGAAGAAAGAAACAATCTGGGAAGACATCAGTAAAATGATGGGCAAAATCAGATAATTTGCAATTAAGTTGCAAAATGAAAAATAAACAAGATACATGATAATGATAATAATGCGGAGGTTTTTCATGTTTAGAAAAAAATGGATCACTATTTTCACCAAGTCTTTCTATGTCTCATGGAGTCATACACAAGTTAAAAAAACTGTTAATTGCTTAAACTCTTACTGTTTGTTTGCTGCTACTTTTAAATGAAAATTAACCCTGATAATAAGCTGAGTTCAATAAAATCAGAGCAAAACATTGGCTAAAGTTTAACAAAACTCAGATATATCACCGGTTGTATTTTTTTTTTGATAATCATAAATTGTTATCATTAACTAGGCGTATCATTAACTTTCATTGGCAACTTCAATGTGCCTAAATCAGGTACCATACATAAACAAGACAATAACCAGAGCATCACTTGTCTATCTTAGACTTGCAGAATAACACAATTATCATGTTTAAACACTCACATTTTTTCCAAACATTACTAAAGAAAGCCAATGCTAATGGCATTAGCACCTTTTCAATTCTTTACTGTTTTATCTTAAATGCCCTTATAAGGCTCTCAACCGATTGATTTTAATAAGAAAACATTCCCAAACATTTGTCCACCTGTTTCTCTGATTGTTCTGTTTTTTTTTAAATTAAATTCACAGTATGATCAGAGTTGTACATCCCTGGGGGGCTTACACCACATCACCATATCACACTCAGCCGCAGATTTCTCTGGTTGTAACTTGATCACAGAACAGATTTACAGATGGAGACATTGTGGTTTTTAATTAATAACAATGCCTCTTCACTTGAAAAACCCGCTGCACGTATCAAAAGAAGATATGAAATCAGTCATTTCTATTAATAGATGCAAACCTTTCCTCTCAATGCTTTTAATACCAAGCAGATGTTTCTCACATAAATCACAACACAGTTTATTGCCTATGGGACTGAGCAGGTTAACATCTGATCTATGCAATTATTACCATAATGCTGTGCAATCCAGTGACAATATGGTTGTGTTTGTTACTCTTCACCATTCCTGAGCCAAATAACATGCTACTCTATAGGATTTGCGTGTATTACTGGTTGAAAAAAAAAAACATATATAGCACGTTAAGGGTTACTGTGTTACATACCCATTTCAATTTACAAAGAAATTTTAGACATAAACCCAGTAGTAAGGATAGCCTGCTCTATCCTGTAAATGAATGAAAAACAAGTCAGAATTGGCTAAGTTGCTGCCCGGTAAGCAGTAGATTGCAGGTTCAAATCCAGTCTGGTTCCAAGATTTTTGTCTTTCATTTACAGGATGGAGCACGCTATCCTTCCTACCGGGTGTATGCCTAAAAAAAATTGTAAATTGAAATTACCCAGAAGGCTCTTTCACTAAAATCTATGCCCATTTAATTTCTACAGTAGTATACTGTGACACAGTAAGTGTTAAAATCTTTGAAAATGCTTAAAAAAATAGAAGCTCAAGAAACAATGCTCCCATTTTATATATTTTTTTATCGTATCTATTGTCACCTCATCTAATGTTTAATTTCATATAAATGTCAACTTGTCTGAATCCACTCTTATCTACACAAATAAAACATGTAATAATGATTTGCACTATTTTGGCCTAGAAGCAGACAGAAAGGCAAAAATATGTGATAGATTTAAACTGTTCTCTCGAAGCACTTTATTCACAATAATGTTTTACTGACTGACTGATCTCTGAAAGAATTATGGAGGATTCTTCTATTACATGAAAAACTCATGACATCTATATGTCAGAATGATCACCTACAGTAATTTTCATATATTTTTAGAAATGAACTTTAAATGAAATGTAGAAAAAGGGTAAAGACAAATATACATACATCAGAAGCACAGGGGGAACTGACCTTATAGCTCCTGAGAAAAAGAATCAACGACATATGAATTTTGAGAGAGGCAGAAATCAAAGATCATAAAATCCAGGAGGTGCAGAGCTTCGGTTCGATAATTCTGGTTTTGCGTCTTCAGACAATATTGATCTGGATTCTGTGGAAAGTCGCTGCTAAATTCATCTCTGCGATCTGGCTACATTCCCGCTGCGAGCGTTGGACATCTGTTAGTCACATCCGGAGATATGAAGCTGATAGATGATTTGTATACCCCTTTTCACACCAACATTTTTTGTATGTTGACCCATCTCGAGTCAATCCAAATGCTTCCATTTTCGATTTTGTCAAAGTGTTAACATGGTCCTGTAATATAAAAAAAAAACTAGCTCGCAGAGAGCAAAACGTGAATAGCAAATCAAATTCACCATTTATCAGTACCGGTATTTCCCTTTTTTTGCCTCAAATGTATCACATCTCACATCGCCCATCTCCCTCCAGCTTTCGAGAGGCCCTGTGTACCACATGGGTCTTGAGTCTTTACTGCACGAGCTGTTGATATAGGTTCATCCCTAATACAGTGAAACCTGTCTCAACAATCACCTTTATAGAAAGACCACCTGTCTTTAAAGACCACATTGTTACTTTCCACTTGAAAATGTTTTTCATTGAAACGTGTGTTAGATTATAACCTGATCATGAAGATTTACCTGCCTTTAACCCTTTGTGTGCCAGATGAACTCCTGCTCTATGGGATTTGTGTGTATTACTTGTAAAGAAAAAAAGGTACAGATAGCACACAAAGAGTTAAAGATCGCATTTCTTGTCTTCCTTGAGCGGTTTATCTCTACAGGTTTCACTGTACTACAACTTGGCTTACATCTAGCATTGATTTGCATGAGTAATGGATCAGATCCGCTCGAGAGTAGGACATAACTTAAGTGTGAAATGGGAATGGAACTGTCACCTTTATGTCTGATGTGCCACCCCCCCCCCCCCCAAAAAAAAAAAAAAAAATGTTCATCTAGTATACATTCATATGAGAAGTGAATCACATCAGCTTGAGAGTTGGAGATAATATGACTTGTGACATGGGTATGAACGGTCACCTTTATGACTAATGCATTAAAAAGAAAAGGTCCAGCTAGCATCGGTTCACATGAGAAAATAATCAGATCTGTTTAAGGAAAGGATAAAACTTGAGTATGAAAGGGATATGAAACTATCACCTTATACCTGATGCACTTAACAAAGGGTCCATTTAGAATGAGTTCACATGAAATGTGATTTAGATCTGTTTGAGAGGATACAAATTGAGTGTGAAACGTCAATGCAAGTGTCACCTGATAGCTGATGTGGTAAAAAAAAAAGAGGGTCCATTTCACATTCGTTGGCATGAAAGCGGATCAGATCTGTTTGACAGTTGGGTATGATTGGAGTATGAAAGGGGTATGAAACTGTCACCTTATGCCTGATGCGCTAAGAAAAAGTCCATCTAATATTAGTTCGCATGCGAAACGCACCTAATCTGTTTGAGAGTAGGGTATAATTTGAGTACGAAAGGGGTATGAATAGTTCACTTTTATGCCCGTTGCACTACAAAAGTCCATCTAGTATTAGTTCACATGAGAAATGGATCGGATCTGTTTGAGAGTAGAAGAGAACTTGAGTCTGAAACGGTATGGAACTGTCACCTTATGCCTGATGCGCTAAAAAAAGTTCTAGACAGACGGAAATTACATGCTCATTAACAAATGCATACACCTGGCTTTGACAACGAGGGATGGGTAGACCTTGGGGCGTTTTGTTATCACGATTTGTGGTAGTCAGTGAAAAGAGAATTGTTCGTTCCTGTCTCTTCAGAGGAGTGGGAATGCTATGCTATAGCCAAGTATGAGATAGTGAGCAAATCAAGTTCAATGTGCTATACACAATGTTGTATTCCTTTCTTTCTCTCTTCCTCCTTCTCTTGCCTCCCCACATCCCTCTTTCTCTCACTATATCTTTCTCTCTATCTTTCCTTCCCTTATCTGTCTCTCTCTTGCTCTCTCTTTCTCTTTCTCTCTCTCTCCCTTCTCTCTTTTTATCTCTCCCTTTCCCCTTACCCCTCTGTCTATCTGTCTCTCCCTTTATATACCCCTCTCTCCCTTTGCACAACTCAAAAAAAGATTTGATTTTCAACTTAGTATTATGATTGCTTGAATATTCAGATATGAAGATATTGGCATGTCAGCTATGAAATTCAAAAAAGATTTGATTTTCAACGTAGTATTATGATTGCTTGAATATTCGGATATGAAGATATTGGCATGTCAGCTATGAAATACAATTATTTCTCATATAATTCAACCCCAGCTTTCACAGGTTGCTAGGTTTATACTACTTTTGCTTCATAAAACGTTTTTCTCAAAAGAAGGTACTTTTTCTCCTTCTATAATTTTATTTTTCTCTTTCTATAATTGTACGTGGCATAATGTAAACCATACCTTGTCTCTTTAAATTTGCCAAACTGTTTACTCAACAGGAAGAAAAATTTTTTCGCCTTCATTAATGCTTCCTTCTTTTAAAATTGTCAATGACATAATGTGAACCATGTCTTTTCTGGACATGACTTTCATTATTTGTCTTGTCATTTGACGTCTTCCATGTCCTCATCTGCTAGTTATTTCTATTCAAGGCCCATTCTGTTACATACTTGCCATGCTTTGAATTTTATTCAACAATTCTTTCGCTGCATGTTATTTATTTCATCTGTCCCCTTTCCTTTCCTCTCTCATTGTCTTTCTTTTGTATTTATTGTGAACTACCAAGCTTAACCCATTGCTCATGGTTAGATTTTCTAGCTTTGTGGCCCCTGGTCTAGTTAGGATAGACCCATTTACGCTTGCTAAGATCGAGATTTTAAAATGGTGATTTTACGATCACGATCACGATTTTGCTGGCCAGTGGGCCTGATGTCAAAATTTGCCATAGAACTGCAGTAACCAAAGGGGTGTAGCTTGATTGTGTCCTGTTTAAGGTATTTGAAGTTTATTCACAGCCTGCTGTTTATTGTCTGAGCAGCAGATTGTATGGGAGTCGTGCTGCATAGTATCTGGGCATATATGTGGGATCAGCACAACAGCGGGTGAATACATTTTACAAACCTACTTTCTCTGATTTTTCATTCATGTGATGAACATTTCACAATTCTTATTATAAATATTTTCCTATTGGTAGGTGGCAAGAGGATAAACTCACTTTTGTAATTTGGTAAAAGTTGTAATTCTAAGTTTACAAGTGATACATCCTCAACTTGCATCAAGGAGCCTCTCCTATACAAGTAGGAGCATATGATTTCTGGATAATATCTGGAACATTTTCTTTGATTCTTTTGCAATCGAAATCAACCAATAATATAATTGAGTAAAAAATATCATAATGTATACAATTATTTCCAACAATTTCCAATCATTCCAATAATTCAAAAAATTGGTAAACACGTGACAAAAAATATATATTACATCTACATGAATGAGAATGTTCTATAAACTAGTTATTTGCATAATACATAGGTTCACTACACAAAGAATTTTAAACCATTTTAAGAACAATGGAAAAGTTAAACATATGAATGTAAATATAGGTTGTGGATCAATCATCAATACAGACCATGTGAATGAATCCATCGCTCATTTAATAAACCAATCTTGCCATCAAATGATCAATCAACTTCAACCCCATTTCTCTTCATTAACATTTCTTTTAACTTCAAACAAGAGACAATAAAGAGTGCTTTATATATACTTCTGGTTTATGGACAATTTCAACAAAGTTATTATTTCAGAGAAAAAATGTAGAACATTGTAACCTTGGGTCACCCCGACTGGAGAGGTCCTGCCCGCCGTCATCTTGACTGTTTCATTAACAAATCCAATAATATTCCCCCAGAAAAGGTACCTTTTGCCCTTCTCCATTGCGTCAGGTAGTGCCAAATGAGTTAAAAAATGCAATATGGGTCTCGGAATTGGTAATTGCTGCGCTGTCGTGGGAAATAGTGCACCCTGCGGTAGAAAGCGTCCCAGAGAGCGTAAGGAGAGTAGGTCTGGATGTTATGAGATACCGGTAAGGGGATTGGGGAGGACAGGGGCGGACACAACCATGATCTGGAGGCTGTTATTAGGGTGATTACAGTATACATTTGTTCTTTTTTTAAAAGTATATTTGACTGCAATTAATCGCCGATTCCCCATGTTTTGGCTTAGGGCATTAAATGAAAATCAAATCACAGCTGCTTTCTTGTGTTGAGCGAGCATGTCGAGACCTTTCCATTAGAGGCACATGCCTGACGAATGCGGTCACACGATTTTCTCCTATTACAGCTCAGGTTTGCGTCGCCTAAAATCATGACATGTTGTGAAATCATGTCTTTCATAATGTTAAATCTTAAACTGCTTATAGGCTGCCTGTAATGTTATATTTCGGTCTGATCTAGATATTGATCTTTTGACGATGCCTCATTAGAAGCAATGTACAGTTGCACACTTTTTTGTTATCAACAAGAACATTTCAAGAAGTCAGAAAGTCAGTAAGTCACATTTTCTTGCAGACTTAAATTTGGTAATAAACATAAAAATAAGAAATCCATCAAAACATTTTTTCCTCAAAACATGCATGAACGTGATACTGAATTATAGAATAAGCTTAAACTCCAGGCCTCCCTGATAGAACAGTGTTCAACCACTGAAGGGGCTACAAATAAATACATAAATAAGTGTTCACACGCACGTTTCTGAAGTCTGTCTGTGCCAGATGGAACTTTCTGTGCAATGTGTATTACTGGAGCATAACGCTACTTTCACACAGATACGTTTGCAGCAGGATTTTGTAATGAAAGTACATCACAAGTGCAAACAGCTACTTTCGCACCTTAAATGTTGTAGAAGGGTTAAATATAATGAAAGTACATTACAAGTGCAAACAAGCTATGTTTACACCTAAAAGGTCCCAGTAGGGTTAAATGTAATGAAAGTACATCACAAGTGAAAAAGCTTTGTTCACATCTCAAAGGTTCTAGCAGTGTTAAATGTAATGAAAGTATCTTACAAGTGCAAACAAGCTATGTTCACACCTAAAATATTGCAGCAGGGTTCATTATAATGACAGTGCATTACTGGAGCACAAAGTTACATTCACACATAACCAGTTTGCTGTAACATTGTGTTTTAATGTAAAACACTGGTGCATGAAGCAACCTTCACAGAAATAATTTGCAATTACAACGCGCTGTGGAGAAAAGGGATTTTCCCTTCTTGTACGGTGGTAGACCACCTGAGCATTTACAAATTGCTAATGCTCGGGATGGTCTTGATTTCTAGCTTTGTATATAAAAAGGAGGGCAACTACAGGCAGACAGTGAGCATAATGTAATAAACTCTGGCTGGCTACTCTCTTGAGGATGGAGCATTCAATAATCCATATTCCACTGCCCCCATCTAACCTTCAACTCTAATAGTGTGTTTACATTCAAGAATTGTCGTTTATAAACGCTGGTTGAAAACGTTAATTCGAACTTTTGTGGCTACTCCTCTCATGAGGATCTTGGGGGCAACTGTGAGCTTGGAGGGGGGGAGGTGCCATGATCCATATCTCGCTGCCCCCATCTTACCTTAACCTCTAAGGTACGTTTACATGCAAGAATTATCTTTTATAAACGTTGATTGAAAACATTTATTTTAACTTTTGTGGCTTCTCCTCCCATTGAGGATCATGCAGACAATCGTCTACAGGCATCTGTGAGCTCGGAGATGGGGAGGTGCCATGATTCGTATCCTTCCGCCCCCATCTAACCTTTTGCTTGATGGATGCATCTATCTTCAAACTTTCTAAAACTAAATGTTTACAATTGAGAATCTGCTGTCTAGATCAAATGTAGCGAATATTGGCTGGTGTCATTTTGCTAATTGACCAACCTCCATATCAAAGGTCAATTAAAGGGCGCACTAGAGCTATGTGTGTGTTCAATCTCACGCTAGTGGATACTTCACACTGGGATGATACTTGCAATACAGCTGCCAACATTGACATTGAAATGCTGATTTAGAACCTGAAAGTAGTATTTTTGCATTGATATCCATCAAAATCTCCACCAAAATCACATTAGAAATGCAGATTCCAGTGTAGAAAACTGGATGGGAACACATCCAACGTGTCTCTGCAACATGCACGGTCTGGCCGTACGTGCATGCCATGAGGATTTCATAATGCAGTGGGAACAGGGCAGGCTAGCTATTGGAAGGATGCAGCAATAATCCACACTGGATGAACACAGATTGACTGACAGTCCTTACATACACATCACCAACAAAGACTTGAGGTTTGAAGCGCATCAGGCAGGATGTGCTCTTGATTGCTTGAGTCACCAAACCGTTCAAAATGAAGACCTGTCAGAGCGCCTTTGTTATTACATGACATTTACGCATCATATTATGAAGATACAGAGACTGAACAAGCATACAATTACTACTGGACATAATGAACAGGGACCTGTTATTCAAAACTGTTTGCAAAATTGATCAGTGAAGGTTAAAGAGTATGGTCCATCCAAAAAAAAAGTACAAATAAAGTCATCAATTCACACAAATTTAAAGGAAAAAAGACAGAAAATCATACCCAAATCTCACTTGATTCTTTAAATTAGTGTTTCTTTCTACATATCAAAGTTGTCATCACCAGTATCAAGAACAAACTTTAAGAATAAATCAAACATATGAATATAAAAAAGAACAGACTTTAAGTCATGATAAAAAGATGAAAGCAAAAAAACAGTAAGAAACTGGACATGCTAGCTGTCATAAATACCACACATTCATAATTCCATATCTTCACATTCCTTCAAGGTATTCACAAAGTGTATATAAAAACCCTTTCAAGATACTCAACCTAAATAATACAATCTTAAATGGGGCATACATCAGTTGGGGAAAGTAAGAAGATTAAACGCGATATCTCGGCTATTCGTCACGATTCTCTGACCGCTCCTAACAAAATTAAACACACAAATATTGCATATTTCTTAGCATGTCATCCATCCATGCATCCACCCATCCATCTATCCTCCTGCTAATCCAGTATAGGGGGGGGGGGGGGGGACACTATATCAGGCGACACAGGGCCTCAAAATGAGCCACACTTAATGGATTGCTACAGTCCCAGGCCGGTAAATATTGATCACCGCTCGGCAGAATGCGTGCTATGTACACATGTCTTCAAAGGGACAAATGTCACAGCCCAGGCAAGTGTCCCCGTTTCGGGTTAATACCAAGAACACCAAAATTATGTGATTTTTTTTTTTCTTGTTTATCTAACGTCATCTCTCCTCATAAAAGCTTTGATTTAGACAGAATATTTCTGATTTGAGTCTCGGATGGAAGGTCAATGCCACAAGCTTGTCTGTTGTTGCATAATGCAAGTATATCCCCATTTTAAGTTTATACTAAGAAAACCAAATTTGATGATTATTTGACTTGCTTGTCCATCCATCTTAATCTTTTTCTTCTTCATGAAAGTTTCGATTTAGACATAATGTGAGTGTATGATGGAAGGTCAAGCTCACAAGCTTCATACAAAGTTTGTCTGTTGTTACAAAATGTGAGTATCCCCATCTTGCTATAATACTAACAACACCAAATTTTGTGATTTCTATTTTTCTTGTTTGTCTGTCTAAATCTTTTTCACGAAAGCTTTGATTTAAACATAATATTCATGATTTGAGTCTCTGATCAAGTTAATTATGGATTAAGAACATGTGACATGACATATAAATATCTTGAGAGAGTGATGTATTTCCTACTTGGAGTCTCTTAAAAGAGAAAAATAAATGTTAAAATGCTCTGAGGAAAAGAAGTCCTTGTGCTAATTCTCAAGTGGGTCTATGCAGAAATGACAATCGACATAATTGTGTTTTCCAAAACCTAAAGGGTAAAAAATGAAAGCATCTGCATGTTCACCCCTAGAGGGAGCCCTATTAAAAGGATTTTCCCCGAATAAATATTTGAGACCTGTAGGGGATTGGCGCAAGCTTTCCTGGCGCAACGGGCTTGCATCTCGTGTTGCCAATTTGCCTGCAGACCCGCTCATTGGTGGCAAAGCTCGATGGTACTTCAGGGTTGGCCGAGAGGTAACCCCACCCAACCCACTTGTGACGATGTTTGGTTGAATTTCTCGGCATCCCGGTCATAGTGTTACCATGTTACCGTTTACGCACCATCCAGTCCAATTTTTCATCCCCCAGTGCGAACTTGACCACGAAAGGCAGCCAAGTAAGGCTCTCCTTGCGCTATATCCGTAGAGATGAAACCAAGAAGGAAGAATTTATTTTTGTTGTTTTCTTCCTTCCTATAGGCCTTTTTTGTTTCTCCTTCTCCTGCTTTCTTTTTCATCTCCTTCTCTTCCTTCCTTCCCTCCTTCATTCTATTTCTTTCTCTTCCCCCCTCTCTCTCTCTCTCCTCCATCCTACCTCTTCCTCCTCCTCCTCCTCCTCCTCCTCTTCTTCCTCCTCCTCCTCCTCCTCCTCCTCCTCCTCCTCCTCCTCCTCCTCCCCCTCCTCCTCCTCCCCCTCCTCCCCCTCCCCCTCCTCCCCCCCCTCCTCCTCCTCCTCCTCCTCCTCCTCCTCCTCCTCCTCCTCCTCCTCCTCCTCCTCCTCCTCCTCCTCCTCCTCCTCCTCCTCCTCCTCCTCCTCCTCCTCCTCCTCCTCCTCCTCCTCCTCCTCCTCCTCCTCCTCCTCCTCCTCCTCCTCCTCCTCCTCCTCCTCCTCCTCCTCCTCTTCTTCCTCCTCCTCTACTACTACTTTCTAAACATTCCAGAAACAAAGTACAGTTTCTTCTTTATGTTTCCCCTCTTCACAATTTTACTACTTTGTAAATAGTATTTAGTACTTCTCTCACCGTGGAAACATTCAGCAAAAAAAAACCTGTCATTATATAACGTGGGCAGGTATGAGGAAGGCACATCCATCATACCTTAATATGCATGTCACATCTAGTTGGGGGAAAAGGTCTACAGAATCAAATGTCATGGAAAAAAGATCACTTTTCTTGGAATCTTTACACATGATCTATACTTGTGTATCTTTCACATCAAAATGTTCTATTTCCCCCATACATCAGCAAGACAGATCTAATGTTCAGTCTTGTTCGTACAGCCACGCAAAACAATTCATTTCAAAGAAACCTAAATAGAGAAATAAGTGAAATGTAAAGGACAGGTGAAAACTCACTTACGAATCCACACTTACTCTGTAGATGCTAGAATTGCATGGTTACCGGAGTTATTCCTGTAGCTCCTCTACAGGGACATGGTTTCTGGAATAGGACTGGTTAAGGAAGAAAAAAAGGAGTTCCTCTTTGCTCCTGGTCTACCATTGCATCGGATGAGAGCTAGAAGGGAGCTAACGCTACACTGCTGAGAAATGCTTTATTAAAAATTAAAAATTGATGGCATTGGTGTCCTTTTGATTCTCAACATGTTTGTCTCAAATGCCCTTATATGGTGCTCAATTGATTACTCTCACTCTCTTCTGCTCCATTTCATCTATTCTTGCCCCCCCCCCCCATATCTCTCTCTCTCTCTCTCTCTCTCTCCATTTCCTTCTCTTTCATTTCCCCTCCATCTTTGCACCGCCTCCCATCTTCCTATATCTCTCATCCCACTATCTCTCCCCTTCTCTCTTCATCCTTTCTGTCTATCCGTCTAATTACGTACACACCCTGCAAGAACCTACACCTACAAAAATCAAATTCAGCCTCGAGAGCTAACTACACAACTTCATCACAGATGTACGCAATACAAGAAAATGTCATGGGAAACCCATACTACAACATGAGGATACATGACAAGGCATTTGTATTCCTAGCTGAGAGGGTAAATTCCTCTCATTTGCATGGAAATGGTTTGCTACACCTGCTCTTTATACATAATACAGTGTAACCTACTTTAGCTGATAACTGTATAGAAGGGCCACTCGCATATATAAAGCCCACACTTTTTATCGCCCTTAAAATGTTTCTCATTAAAATCTGTTTTAACCTGTTGCTCACACCAACTTTTTCCATCTTCATGAACCGTGGCCCAATAAGGATATCATAATTTGTCATGGAAATGTAGTAACCAAAGAGGTGTGCCTGAATTGTGCCTTATAAAACTTTATTCATAGCCTGGGCCCGTTGCATAAAACTTATCATTAATGGTAACTCTTCCATCAATGGTAGCTACCATGGTAACATCACTGGACAGCCAATCAAATTCAAGGTTTCCATAGAAGTTGCCATTGATAGCAAAGTTACTATCAATGGTAAGTTTTATGCAACAGGGCCCCTCTGTCAGTTGTCCATACAGCAGATTATGCAGGAGTTGCACTGATCAGGATCTATGAGGAGAAAAGCCAGCCTGCAAATTCGCTAGCTAAGTAGAGATCAGGTTGAGGTAACCTGTACATAAAGACAACCTACTCAAAAAGACAGGATTTCTTGTCCCCCCTCCCCCCCCCCCCCCCCATGCGCTGGTTTCATTGTAGTAATAAATGGTATTTATAAATCACGATTATGTGTTCATGCATAGAGGAAAGAAGACTAGAAAAGATGGGGGAAAAAAGGACAGAAGAGAAAAATGTTCATGTAAAATAAACTCAGCACCTCAATGAAAGGGCTTTCTAGGGTAATTTCAATTTTGAAAGGAAATTGTAAGCATACACCCAAAAGGTGATTTGACACCATATAATCATGTTACATGTCCAATTCAATTAAGTTGAGTTAATTTTACATTAAAGCAACATGACATACGTGGACAGATAATTACAGAATCATATGGAAGGACCCCAAAGAAAGCAGAGCTTATTCTGTGGGGCAGTTAATCGAAGCAAAGGTGGGCCACCACTGCACGAGAGGGGAATCTGTGTAAACTGTCCCTTGTGGTTGCCATGGCAGCAAGCATCCATGGAAACCCCCTTCTAGTAAGTGAGTATCATGTTGTTCTTTCAGGAACATTTACATATCGATCACCCAGGAAGCAAAAATCTCTATACCCACTCAATCACGCAAATCTCCATACCCTCTCAAAGGGCATATTGGACAACGATATCATGACGATTAGTTTCATCGGACGCAATAGCCCATGCCCAAACAAATCAAGTGGCCAAAAGATTTACAAGGGTTGGGTTTATTATAGACTTTGTATGCAGTCGCTCGAGCATTTCTGTATTTGTCACTCTATTTGAAAGCGGATCTCACACTGATGGTGTAGGATATCTAACACTTGTAGAGGGAGGTCATAGGCTGCCGCGGACGACCAAATCCGATCAGTCGAACGACTCTGCGACTGGCTGAATTGCAGCTAGGACCCGGTCATTCTACAAGAATGTGATGTAGTACTCACGTCACACTTCAAGTCCTAGGCCCTTAAAACTGCCGAATCGTGGACAAATCGATTCATCTCCAGTAGCCCAAGGAGATATCAAAGATGTTGGGGGTGGGGGGGACAAGCTTTCCCTGAGGGAATGTTACTTCCCAATGAATCAGACCTGTCAAAATTGACTAAAACAGGACAGTAATAACTCTTTATAGCAATTTAGTCTATTTTCATATCTTCTAATTGCTGTTTACTTGAAACTACCCTTGAAGTAGACTTAACCATAACCCTATTTTTTGTTATTCCTACCATGATCTCAAACCTTAACCCTAATCCAGAGTCCTTACTCTAACCCTAACCCTTGGGAGTTAACACTCTATTTCATAATGCATGATAAGACTGCCATTAGGCAGTAGTGCCTCATTCTTAACAAGCGTGATGGTAAACGTCAGAAGCGAAACTACTTGTGACATGTAAGCCTGCATCTCATGTCACTTGCACAACGGTTACTCCTCATTAAGAAACATGTCTAAGCTTACAACATTCAAACATATTCAACAAAATGTGCAACAGTAACTGTCTTTTCCTCTCAAAAGAGCTCATCTCGATGACAAATTCAAAACAATTTCACCCCACTGGGATGTCACTGAGCAGTTTCAACAATGTCTGATGTTTCGAGACATGAATCCTATTCCCAAATGAACAAACACACTATGCCAGTCAATTTGAAGGATTTACTGAAGTCCGCTGTCATACACACCGTCCCTTGTTAAAATTTGAATTATAAATGTATCTCGCTTACAAATTCATGTGATTTTCACCCCAAATCATGATGGAACTGACTGGCAAAGCTGCAGTCAACTGAGGGCAAATGTTCACGAAAGAACAAATACTTTATTCAACTCAATTCATGAGATTTACAATCCCTTGTTAAAGTTTGAATTATAAATGTGCCTTGCTTACAAATTATGTGATTTTTGCCTCAAATCATGACAGAACTGATTTCCACAGCTGAACAGGAAACAAGAAGGAATGTCATCTCTCATCTCTTATCCAGCCAATTGTACATAGAAAAATTAATCAGTTATACACCCTCTCTTGATAAAGTTTGAATCGTGAATGTATCTCGCTTACAAATTCATGTGATTTCCACCCCAAATCATAATGAAACTGACTGGCACAGCTGAAAGGGACGAGGGGAAAGAAAGTCACAAATCATCTTGCGTTTCGTTCAATTGTAGGCAAATGCTCACAAATGAAGACATACCATAATCCAGTCAATACATGGGATTTACATCACTAGACGGTGCTGGATAACACACCCAGTCTCTTGTTACAGTTTGAATTAGGAATATATCTCGCTCACAAAATTCATGTGATTTCCACCCCAAATCATAATGAAACTGCTTGTAACAGCCGCAGAAGACAAGGGCAAGACAAAGTCAGTCTCATCCAGCAATTGTAGGCAAATGCTCACAAATGAAGACATACCATAATCCAGTCAATACGTGGGATTTACATCAGTGTTGGATTACATGTCTCTTGTTACAGTTTGAATTATGAATGTATCTTGCTTATAAATTCATGTGACTTTTCTAGGTTGAGCTGATTGGCACGGCTCAAGAGGACAAGAGCGAGAGAAAGTCAGTCTGATCCGGCATTCCAGTCAATCGTAGGGTTTCGCTGGCAGTGGCTGTAACGCACACTGTCCCCGCTAAAGTCTGGCGAAACCACGCAAATCAATGGTATGGATCTGTGCTCAAGTGGCGGGATGAAGACGGGTTCATTAGAATCAGAGACTTTCGGGGGACGTTCAATGTCCGACTGCGGCATTGACTTTCTGCGAGCTGCACGCGTCGGTAACAACCATGGCCTAAAGCGGAAAATATGTTGGCGTTTACCTCAAGTTTCTTGCGTCTCGACATGAAATACATAGCGGTGTATATGTGTTGTCCTCCTCATGTTATTGTTGTTTAGCAGTCTTGTAATCCACACTTTCTCTAGTAGATTCAGTCAAAATCAATAAAATCCACAAATTCTGTTAAGAGTATTCTTTCATATACACAACTTGATTGATCTGCCCAAATGTTGCTTGTGTGTTAAAAAGAATTACTTACATCTCAACTTGAAATATACCCCGTTATATATTTGTTGTCCCCCAGTTGTTGTTGTTTAGGAATCTTGTTTAGGATACTTTTTGTAGTAGATTTACTTGACAAAAAGTAAATAGAACCCACACATATTGTGAGTGTATTCTTTCACGTATATGACATATTTTATCTGTCTATAAGTGTTATCTCATGCCATGCTGATCCATCAGCTGGTCTCTAGTGCTTGTACAGCCGAGGACAAATAAAACCCTTTTGTGAATCAAAAAACATATCTATACACATTTAGGCAGGTAATTGTCCTTTCTCTCCCTCACACACACACACACACACACACACACACACACACACACACGCACAAGCACGCACACGCACACACATACACATACACACACACACAAATATACACACACGCACACATATGCACTAGCCCTCTTCTCACTTATTCTCACTCACGTACATTTCTTCAGTAAATGGGCAAAATGTTGACCAATGACCTATTTTTATCCTTTCCGCTTCATGTAGCAGCTTCACAAAGTTAATGGTCATAACAACTATTACCACTGTAGAGCAAATTCCTACATTGCCAACCAACAACAGTCCACATGCAAACATTGAATTCTACTCTTCGACTACAATCGGCGTATATATCACTTGCTTACTGATTAACATACCCCAGAAAACCTTGTTTTTCAGTAACTGTTTACACCTATCCTACATAAACTACTATCTATTCTCTGACCTTAACCATCTTGGTACCCAAAAGAGACAGTCATGTGTCAATAACAACATAGTTCAACAGCTATGGGACTAAAGGGGTTAACACAAGCACTGTGTGACATAGATTGCACGTGTACCTTGAATCCATCGTCCGCCCATCCAAAGACTCGCTTTCGGCTACCTTGTTGGTGGGACGCTCGCGAGCTGAAACAGGATTCTGAAGGGCCAGTGTCAAGTCTGACACGAGATCGCCTCTCCGCTCCGAGGCATACAACTCACCCTGCCGTCCTTCCCTCCTCCTTCTCTTTCCTTCTCCTCATGGTCATCCTCCTCTTTCGCCACCTCCCACGTCCTTCTATTAACCCTAGAGCCCTCATAGGCCAAGCTTCTCCACCATTTATCAGACGGTCAATGGATGGAGTCATTACAGCGGTAGACCTCATCTCTGTATCATTAAACTGCTACAATTCCGCACTCGTTTTTAACATACAATCAATTTTTTTCTGTCGTAAATAACAATCCAATATCACTATACAAGCAGCTGTCAGTTTTTACATCTGAATGAGGTGAACAGCATACTTCTGGTCCTGTCCCCCAACCCATAACGATTTGCACAGCCTGACCAATCCATGCATGCTTTTTCATGTCAAGCATATATTCAGCCACCGCTGCATGCTGCTCCCTACGTTGTATCATTGGTTGTGTGATTTTTTGCATGCAATCAACAAAGTATGCATTATTACATACGGTATAGAAATGGGTGATAGATCCAAAAGTGCCCAGTTCACCAATTCCTATCAAGAAATCCTGAAAAGGGGTACAGCACCATGCCTGTGATATTTTTTTATTATTTAGAATAGGGTAAATTTAAATTTGACCAATTCCTATTGAGAAATCCCAAAAAGGGATGTAGCACCATGGCTATGATATTTTGTTTTTATTTGGAATAGGCTCATAATTAATACAATAGCGATATCAGGTCCTGTCTTCAAAGGGATGTTGATTATAGCACCTTCTCTTAAAAAAAGGAAATTACAATCAGGAGACAGACAATCTTTGTAAACAGGTGCACTTACAAAGAAACTGCCCTAATGGGATTTCAAGGTGAGTCTTCATTATAAAGAAAAGGTGATCTTTATAGATAGTAGTCGCTGAAAACATATTTGATTATATTAATGGAGATGCTTGTATAGTAATGTCAATTTATACCATCATTCATCCCAATAACACATTGTACCCTACACACTATAATCAACATGACCTTAAAGGTTTATACAGTAGTTGTAAGCATGATGCTAAATTTACACTACACAGATGCGTAAAGGTCTCTTAGCACCATCATTCATTCCAATAACACATTGTACCATACTTCCTATATTCTAAATGCCTTTACATTTGTACAGAAATACTAGGTATGATGCTAAATTTTAAACTATACTGATGTATAAGGTCTCTTAGCACTGAGTGTAGCATTGTTTTCTTCCCATGAGACTGGGCCTCTAGTGTGGGGGTGATGGGGGGGGGGGTCAAAACCTACCATTGTCAAGGCCATGCCCACACCTGGCTACTTGTCATTCGCAGGCAGACAGCGACACTTCCCTCTAATGAAAGTGAAATGTCAAGGTCGCAGATCAAGGCACTAGTACGCTACGTCAGGTAATCACCTCGTAACATTAAAGAAAAAGCCTCCTTTCAAGCGAGTAGTATTGACACTAACACCCTGCTGCAAGTGAGTCACAACCATCAAGTCAATAGTGACTATGATGCAATGTCATGTGATTGCTCTGTTACATTAAAGGGAACTATTAAACAGATGCACACCTTCTTGAGAAAATGAAAATTTTCAAAAATAATTGTACACAACATATGGGAGAGCACCTTATACATGATGTCCCACAATCATCCTTTGACAGATTTTCATCAAACGTTCACTAATATGTTTCTTTCATGCGTAATTTCATGGTGAACTTTCCCTTTAAGTATTTCATGGAACTGAATACAACAAACGTGCATATGAAATTTGTTTTAAACCATGGGACCTAACAGAGACAATTAAAACCAACCACAAAATTATTAGATAATTGGGTCTTAACAATTTCTTGTCAACAGTGACCACAATGCCATATCAAGCGATTACTCTGTAACTATTCGAGGAAATATGCACTGCAAGTATTTGGGGGGGGGGGGGGAGGGGGATATGAACTTTGTTCTTAGCCTTTTGGAATTGATATAGACAAGCAAAAGATCACAAATGAATGGATATTCAAGGCACTTATTGCCTTTGTGCATCAAATACAAATGTAGTGTAGAATTCAAATCATCATATCATGTACACAATGAGCAGTTGATGGAATATGATTTAAGACTAGATAAATCAAACAATTGAAACAATTTCACCCATTAAAGCTCATACTTTGTTTATACAGTTTAATTTATTAGAGGTATTAATATTTGTCCAACCATACCTGGAGTTCAGATGAATTGAATTTATTGTTTTATCTTTACCTACTGATTTCCTCAAAACTTAAGTTATAGCATTGTAATACAGATGTAGTGCCAAATAAAATACTTTTTTCCCACATCATAGTGAAATATCATTCCTTCTCCCTTCCTCCCTAACACACAGATGCAACATCTGATTAATGCAGTTGGTAAGTTTGGTAAACTCCTTCTCTGCCGCACTGCAGACTGCTCTATGGGAATGGTGTTTATTACCAGAGCGAAAAAGCCTTAATGGTGTATAAGAGTTTAACAATACTCTTGTGTGCCTTTAACCTTTTCCTCATTCCAGCAGGCAAGATGGCAACATACTGAGACGGACTGCCTCCCCCTCCATGAGGGACTTCATTACTTGCTTGCTGCTTTCGTATGTTGTCAGCAAACTCAATGTTAGCTTCAAGGTCGCCAACATTTGCCTGCATATTGCTCAAGAACATACATACTGCAGACTATTAATGTTGCGGTTGCATTGGTTGACCAAGCACATAGGCCATGTACACTCCTCTCAGCCGGTTTCATTGTACTGTAGGGAAAATGTTATGATATTGAGAGCAATTAGGATGTTTTTTTGCAAAGATTATTAATGCGCATGACTTAAGCAAGTGCTCAGCATATTTATCTACTTTTCATCTCAGGAATCTCAGGAATTATGACCAGGAGGATTTCTTTAAGGCGGGGGTTAAGCAGGATACAAACAAGTTAGAGCTGAGGTGAAAATGAAGGTCATGGGACCTTTTCAGTCAGGGAGCGTATTTTTCTGCAATCCCGCCTCAAGTAGGCTGGTCGGGATATGCATAGCTGCATCTCAATGTGTACTTTGCATCCTTAATATAAATACTTAATATGCAAACTTGGAGTTTAGATTGTACTCCCCAAAGTAGAGCTGAAATAAGCGTTATCAATATCTGGAGAAACGGAACCCCATGCAATACCTCTGAATATTCCCCATATAGCTGTATTATTCCTTGTATGAATGTCCTTCATGCGATTGGCTCACTGCAGGATGGGATGTTACATTCAAATTGGTCTCCATAGCAACACATCCATATTTTCATTCAAGAATGATTTGGGTTGATCCGCTTCAGTTGAAGATATAAATTGTGAGGTTCTAAAGGGTAAGATATCGCTTTCTGCAATCAAACTCTCCTCTCTCCATCTCTCACCGCTTATCTCTCACTGCCTCCTCCTCTCTATCCTCCAAAAAATTGGGTCAGGCCAAAATTATCTGTCACAATTACAGGACTAAAATGACATCACAGGGCAAGGATGGAAGGGTGAATCGGGCAAAACACGGCTCACAGTCTGTCAAGTACATGACGTTGAAAGGCTGATCTTCGTGAAATGTGGTTTGATGAAACAAAGGGGGCGGGAAAGGGTGGAAATATAGTAGCCCATTCCATGGGGGTGATACTAATAAATGAAGAAGACAGGGAGAACGAGAAATCAATGGGAAGGAAATTGGGTTCCAGGAGAGTAAGGTTTGTCCTTTGGTCTAGTCAGTAGGAGATGGAGGAAAGGAGGGAGAGAGAGGAGGAAGGAGAGTGAGAGGAAGGGAAGATGGGAGGGAAGGAGCTGGAGGGGAGATGGGGAGAGAGAGAAGGAGAGGGGAAGAGAGGGGAAGAGAGGGGGAGAGAGGGGAATAAAGGGGGAGAGAGGGAGATAGCGATGGAGAGAGATAGTAAAAGGGATAAAGAGGGAGAGAAAGAGGGAGAGAAAGAGGGAGAGAAAGAGGGGAGAGACAGGGTGGGAGTGAGAGAGGAGAGAGAGGAAAAGAGAGGGGAGAGAAGAGAGAAAAGGGAAGAGGGGAAGGGGGGAAAGAGAAGAAAAGAAAGAGAGCGAGGGGGTAGCGAAGCTACTAAGGTGCTGCGCTTCGGGCCCAAATTTGGCAATTTACTGTGAAAGCTTGTCGTAGAGTAGAAATTACTTTTTGATGAGCTTTCTCACTGTTGGATGGGGTTGATTATGGGAAATACATATCTGAAATTGCCATGCATTGAAGAGTAGCTGGTGAGCCTAATGTTAGATGATAAGGCTTGAGACTTGGTTGGGACATTAGCAATGTTTCCCCTAGACCTTTGCGTTATACCACTTGATACATGGTTAATGAGCCATACCAGGCCGATGTTGCCTTGTTAACTCCTTCAGTCCCATAGGCAATGAATTGTGTTACTATTGACAAGGGGCTATCAATGGATGGTACTGAGACGGTTAGCTCCGTATGAGCCACTTATGCACAGGTGATACACACGTAGTATTACACCAAGCAACATTTGTGTGGCACTGGAAGGAAGAAAATAATGCAGACTACAGCATAGTGGTAGAAATATGAAATATGACATACTATTGGCACCATAAATTTTCCCTCTAGTTAAAATAATGATTTTTTGTAATGTTGATATATAATCAGCTGTTTAAATTTCCTTAGGTTTTCAAGAACTTTCAAGGTTTGGGTGAGCGGAACCTTACGAACAACTCCTCCAATATGCACATTAAAGCTACAATTATAACATGGTTACAAAATAAATAACCATCTCATTACATACATGCCAAGTTCTGCTCCCTTTCTTCATATTACTGTGATGAAATATCTTGTACCAGTCACAATATTTGTTCATGTGATGTTCATCAATATTACTAGATGCATCTTCTTCAATGAACCTGGGAGCACCATCTATAATGGAGACAAGATGGTTGATAACAAAACCCAACAATATTTAGATAATGATATGTTTTAAAAATGTGTTTTATCACACAAGATAATCATACGGAATAATCCAACCTCCACATAACGCAGACTGGTATATATCTAAATGACTTCTTAAATAGCAACCCAATAATTAGGAAATGTTGGATTATATAGTGAGAAATGAAAGATAGATAGGCAGATATTACATCCCAAGAAGAAGGCAGTCGCTGCAAAGGTAAAACTCAATGAGACCCAAGCAGTGACGGCATTTACCGCCGATCAATTTCAATCAATCATGCAGCATATCAGCCGGATTAGAGATGCTGAAAAAGAAAAAGAGGGCCGGAAAATGATTATGCCGACTGGTTTCAGTCCTGATATCTTTTGCAATCAGTCAAGACAGGCCCATCGCCCATCCAGGCCAGCTACGCTTTATGCTACATGACAGGAAAGAAAGAGGCAGAGGGTCAGTTCATTATTCAAAGAGTTATTCCCGTTTTACATATGGTTGAGTTTCCTAGGCGGGTATTAAAATGCCAGAGCGAGTTTGTTCACACTGCTGCATGTAAAGGAAGGCTCATCTATCATCCATCCAGCAAGTTGTTTACTTCAAAGCTGTTGCTATGGAACTTGTCATAGCAACTCGTGGAATTCAAGAGGATTCTTTTTTAGAACTAGTGCGCATAATGTGACACATTTCACAGCTTATATGCTGAATACAGCTGCAATTCTAGTTTTGTTGGGCGCATTGATATACTCTACATAGGCATAAGAATTTATGTAAACATACATTTTTATACATTTAATTTGTTTGGGGTAGTCTTTTTATCTGTTGTTAACCTATTTACCATGGGAATGGTTATACCCAGGTATCTCTTGTTTTGTAGAACTTGCTCATTATATTTCAATGCCTTTGATAAGTGCAATCAGTAGTAAAATGTTTAGCTTCCATTCAAGATCATATTTGTAGAACTACCTTGGAGAAATTTTCCTTAAGAAGGATTTTACTCAACATTGTTTATTCATCTTTGAAGGAGATCTGTATATCGCAGTACACATTCCGTGCACTGGTGGCACAGTTTAGTTTAGTAACCATACACAATCTCCAGTGAACGCACAAGGGCAATGCTCGCAAGCAACCAGTAATAATCAATATTCACCCTTTGTTTATCAATAGTGTGCATGCTCACGGTACACAGGTACAGGGGCTGGGTAGGCCCCCAAAATCTTGTTTTACGCTGTGAGCAAAATAATTCATAGCAAAAGGGTTAAATATTTCATTTAAATTCAATTCTAGAAACACAATTATGGAACAGAGGCAAGCTCATGTAACTGAGCGCATTATTAAAGTATATAGAAAAAAGGAAGTTTTATGAGCATTATCAAATCGATTCCTCTTTCTGGAAATGTCTAGAGATTGCTTGAATCGATACAATTTACACAGCACCATACTGGATCAATAATGCAGCATTAGTTTCAGTACGTGATCAATGTTCTCATGTTGCGGTATGCCTTGGCTGCATATCCTACGCAGGTCGTGGTTTCTTGATGGTCTCCGTGGTATTTGAGTACGATGTGGATATGTATCAACTGTAACTAAGAGGGGCCTTTGCAGGACATCTGGAGGACCCTTGGGAGACGAATAGCGCGGGGTAATGCTCTCCACAAGGTTGAAAACATCGGGAACATTAAGGCAGGTCTGCATAAGCCCAGAACTGAAAACATCGTAAGTTTTTGTTCTGATCTAAGGAATTAGCCCGATGTTGAAATTGCATCTCTATCAGGCCAAAACAAGCAAAGAATGTGTGTTATTGGGGCTGATTAGCAAACAACCGATATGATATATTGCTACCTTTTTTCTGATATGAGAAATAAGAAGTTTTTGTATTAATGGTATTCACAAGTTTTCCCAAAACTGCATTGTAATAGAAAACATTCACCTGTATTTCATAATTCAGTTTCAATGTGTGTGATACACCCTGAATCTATAAGCTATTGCTACTTGGACAAATCTCCGACAAGCTTTAGGGTTACCATTAGAAACATATTGTTTGAAGGACGTGTACAATTTGCATACACAATGAAAATGGCCTATTAGCCTAAGGTGAGAAATCATGACTCCACCAAAACCGTAACATAGGTTTGCGATCAATTGCAAATTTCAAAGACGAATTCTGCAACAATGATGTTGATTGGCCATTGCCATTTTGCAATTGATTGCAAACCTTTATGTTGTGTAATGCAGTAGAGTGCCAGCTCTACACTGTTGTGAAGAGCGAGATAGCAGACTCTGGCTAAATCCTACTCTGAGGAAGGAACACCTGGAAGTACCTCATTCTTCTGCCATCTAGCACAAGATTTAGGAGGAAGATATCCGAGCATCCGAGCCCCCCAAAATAGTTATATTGCCATTTCTGGCTGAATGCAGATGCCTACAGCATGCCTTTTAGTGAACGTATAGCTAGCTATTTTTACACTTTCAGCTGATGAAGATGGCCCTGTAGAGATCATTACTTCTAGCATCAATATCAGACTCTTGGGAAGAAAATGGCTGGCTAGTGACAATCATCATCCTAGAAATATCTCCTTCCACAGCTTCAACCTTCCACCTTCAGCTGATAGCACTCAAGAACATTCTATTCTTATTCACAAAATTCCAAGAATTTTGGTAAAAAATTTAACTATTAGTGGCGGGCTCAGAGCAATACAACCACATAGGAATAAAGAAAGAACCCCATCCCCCCTTTTTTTTTTACAAGAGCTGCTGCAAACGTTGATTTTTCTCATAGGATACACTGCAAATCATGGTATAGTTTGTTCTTTTCATGACATTATACTTGAATTATAGTCATCTCTCTCATTTTCTCGCCCGTTTGCAAAAAATGAAAACAAATGGTTACAAGGGGCAGCAAAAGTTTGAACATTCTTGGTGATAAAAAGATCAACCAAACAACAAGCTGCATATAATAAAAGCTGTTCACAATGACCCATATGATGTCAAATAAGGAAAAAAAACAGGAAAGTGAGATTAAAGGGAGACTTTACAGGAGAAATAAATTTCTTTAGTCACAAAGCTGTTAAGGACCAAAATCCAGGTGAGCTGGGGTGAATTTCTACAGAGGCCATTATGAGTTCACTTCAACCTTATGAAGTGTGAACATACTGTTGCTCATGTCAACACATCCAATCTGGGTTTGATATCTCTAGAGATTGCTATGTGCTGACTTCAACCGTATGAGAAGTCTGAACATACTGGTGTTTGTGTCAACACATCCAATCTGGGCTTGACATCTTGAGCTCCGCCTTGTGATAACCTAGACTGTACATGAAGTGTGAACTGGTGCTCATGTCAACACATCCATTCTAGGGTTGACATCTGAAGGTCGCTTTGTGATAACCTCAATCTAGGGTTGATATCTCCAGAGATCATTATGTGTTAAGTTGGATTATGTGAAGTTTGAACATACTGATGCTAGTGTCAACACATCCAATCTCCAGAGGTTGCTGTATGTTTGTGGTCACTACAACCACATGAGGTGTGAACACGCTGGTGCTCATGTCAACACATCCAATCTAGAGTTGGCATCTCCAGAGATTGCTATGTGCTATCTTCAATCTTATGTGGCTTTATGAAGTGTGAACACATTGGAGCTCGTGTAAACACATCCGGAGCCAGGATTGAAATCTCCAGAGGTCACGGTGTACTGACTCACACAATCAGAAGGCCTCGTATTGTTTGTTTGAGGGCCCTCTGGAAACAATTGACTGCTCCACTGCGATACTAGATAGCATCATGTGCCTTAAACTTTCTCAAGACCTTTCTCAAGACCTTTCTGAAGACAAAGAAATATTCAACAATTACGGGAGCATGCTCTGAAACTGAGATATCATCGAAAGTTTAAGATTTGAAAAAAGACGCCCTTGACTTACTCCAGACATCCTGGCTCGTATCAGATTCGGCAATAAGATCTTACCGGTATTCAATCTTTGTTCACACAAAAATTTAGACAAAAACATGTTAATCAAGAATTGTTATAAAACTGCATTCTCGTAACATGAGGAAGCCAAAATTTCCAGTTGATATCTCTGGGAGGGTGCACACTTTATCTGTGAATTTTGAGGTTCATTCACACCAAACAAAATGGTTTGCCAGTCATAGCCACAACTCTTTCGCATGATGTTGATTGATTGATATTGCAATTTATTGTCCAATTGAAATTTCATTTTCACTGGTTTACATTGGTACAAATAAAGAATGTGACATTATACAAGGTACATATAAACAGAAAGACATATACAATTATACAAATTCTAAAGGATACATGATGTTTGTATTAGCTTTACAATTACTGAAACTCAGCAAAACACCTGTTCTCTCCAGTGCAAGGCAGTGTACCGTCTTAGCATTTAAGTAATGCTACAAGTGACAATAGACCATAGAGTACATGAACGTGGACACATTACATCAGTTTACATGCGGTGAGCAGCATCTGTAATCCCCTTTGGTGTAGACTCACTATGTGCAGCATTCCTATACATTACTATTATTCCTATACATTCCAATACATTACTTCTCACATTCCTAAAACGTCAAAGAGATTGATAGAGGACATTGAGATGTGACAATACTTCTCATATTCCTTAAACATCAAAGATGTTGATAGAGGTCACTGAGAAGTGACAATACATCTCATATTCCTACAACATCAGAGTCATGTGTATATAGAGGTTTAAAATTGAGATGTGACAATACTTCTCACATTCGTAAAACATCAAAGTTATGTATACATAGATGTTATTGAGATGTGACAATACTTCTCACATTCCTAAAACATCAAAGTTAGGTAATTATGATGTGACAGTACTTCTCACATTCCTACAACATCAAAGTTATGTATACATAGAGGTTATTGATATCTGGCAATACCTCTCACATTCCTAAAACAATCAAGTTAGGTTATTGAGATCTGACAATACTCCTCACATTCCTAAAACATGAAAGTTAGGTAATTATGATATGACAGTACTTCTCACATTCCTAAAACATCAAAGTTATGTATACATAGAGGTTATTGAGATGTGACATACTTCTCACATTCCTAAAACATCAAAGTTATGTATACATAGGTTATTGAGATGTGACAATACTTCTAACATACCTAAAACAAAAATGTTAGGTTATTGAGATCTGACAATACCTCTCACATTCCTACAACAACAAAGTTATCTGAGATCTGACAATACTTCTCACATTCCTAAAACATCAAAGTTATGTATACATAGAGGTTATTGAGATGTGACAATACTTCTCACATTCCTAAAACAACAAAGTTATCTGAGATCTGACAATACCTCTCACATTCCTACAACATCAAAGTTATGTATACATACAGGTTATTGAGATGTGACAATACCTCTCACATTCCTAAAACAACCAAGTTATGTTATTGAGATCTGACAATACTTCTCACATTCCTAAAACATCAAAGTTATCTGAGATCTGACAATACCTCTCACATTCCTAAAACATCAAAGTTATGTATACATACAGGTTATTGAGATGTGACAATACTTCTCACATTCCTAAAACAACAAAGCTAAGTTATTGAGATCTGACAATACCTCTCACATTCCTAAAACATTAAAGATATGTGTATATAGACGTTATTGAAATGTGACAATATTTCTCACATTCTTGAGAAATACCCCACAAAATGGTCCCCTAGGAGCTATTAAGTTCTTGGAGTCTCTACCCTTCACGCCCACATCCACTGCATGCACCACTTGTACCAGTTCAATTTCTTATGTCATGGATAACTCACTCCCTTGCCTGTGAGCAGTGGGATGTAAATGTGTATTTATTCCTTTATGTGTTAGATTTGTGATGTCTTTAAAAGTTGTATGATGTAGCTTTCCGATCAATTAAATCTCAATGGATTGTAATCACAATGTTGGCTTAAGTTAGACCATATAGTAAGCATAGAATTACTTCATGAGGTCAAATACATCACTGATGCTGTCACAAAATCATTGATTTTCATCACAAAATCGCAACAGTGGGTGATTTCAATTATTCGCTGTAATTATCATGTGGACAAAATCAATGATATTTAATCAATAATAATTCTTTATATTGCTTTATTTGGAGTCCCATGAAGTTAGTGCAGGTTCAGTACACATATTAAGTTAAACCACTGTTGTGAACCAATGCGTTTCACCATGCAATAGTGTACTCATCGGAAGCCACCATATAAACACAACAAAAAAAGTAAGTCCCCCCCCCCCCCTAAGCAAAATAGCATAACTTTTGATTGAAAAAAATTTGTGCAAAATAATATGGCAGGATTGTTTATTAATTTATTGACAAACTTGCGTGTGAAAATCACATTAATCCAATCAGTCATGCTTGAGTTAGCTCACATTAAAGGCAAAATTGTCACTTTTCAAAAGTGACAAGGGTGATTATTTATGCTGTTTTAACAGTACATTTTGGCATTTCTTGTGCAATTTTTAAAGTGTATTCACTCAACTATGTCACGAAAATGACCTCATATGTTCAAATAATAGGTCATGTTACATCTTTGTCAAAATATGTAGAGTTTTATTTTTTCACAAAAAAATGGTTTTTAAAAGTTTCAAAATCAAGAGGGTTGAGTATTTTTAAACAGTGCTCACTCAACTAGAACAATGGATCAAGTGTCGGGATAGGTGTAAGTGCATCCAGAGATGGATGATAAACCACAAAAGGACATTAATTATGCACCAGAAATGGGATTCATTAAAAATGAATGTGACAGAATCTCAAAATTACCCTTGTGAGTTTTGAAAAATTATAAATTTTGCCTTTAAGGTGTGCTCACTTATGCATGACTGGGTGGATTAATGCAATTTTCACACGGACGCTAGTCAACAACTTAAAAAACATTCCTACCAAATTATACTGCTCAAAACCTTTTTGATCAAAAGTTATACTCTTTTGCTTAGTGGGGGACTTACTTTTTTGTGTGTGTTTGTTTCCACACGTGGAAAACCCAGATTGTGATACATGTTCAATGTGATCAGTTTTCACCACGAGGCTGCATCAGAATACAATCACTAACCTAATTCATTTGGGTAATCTGTTGATGGGTTTGGTATTGTTCGTCCCAAAGCAAGAGTGAATAAATATACAGCTGATGTAAACATGCTTCTTCTTTAAAAGCGTCAAGGTTTTACAGAAAATTCTTAGGATTTGACATGTCTCTCCGGAACAGGATCCTTTGTTGATTGAATATCTATTCTACTTAACCTTCTCAGTACTAGACGATGACAGTCCCATGTCAATTACAACACAGTTTCGTACCTATGGGACTGAGCGGGTTAACCCTCTATGTACCACTGTATACTTTCTCACAAGTAATGTCCATTCATCCTGTAGAATAGCATTCAGTGTGCACAGAAATAATTACTGTTGGAAAAAGAGATACTGAAAGAACGCAGATCACAAATAGCATTTTTTGAGTAGAATAAAACTTGAGTCACATTGCGGTTCTACAGGATCTGAATGGGGCAAGATTTCAATAAATTGTAATTACAATCACATAATTTGGAAAATGTAGTATGCTTTAATCATTGTCCTGATAAAAGACTTAGAACCTCATGAATTGAACCATGCTTCCAGAAATTAGAAAATGATAATTTGGTTATTCTTCATATTAAAAGCAGCATTTTTTTAAAATTCAGTTATTCCACATATGCAACAATTTCAAATCAAATATGTTGACTAAATTTTCTCCACACACACAAAAACACACACACACACACACACACCCACACACACTGCAATGTTTTCGTATCTCGCAAATGTCATGAATTATGACAGTATAAGTTAAACCTGACCATAACCATAACTCTAACCCAAAAGCAAATCATATCCCTTATTCCTGACTTTAACACTAGCTGTTACCCTAGGCTGAATATTTGCAGTTTCATTCCACCACAAAAAAAAAATCCATGTCACATTCAAATTGATGTGATATTGCAGACACAGCAGTAGCATTAAAATAGACTTCCTCTGTAAAGCATTTCATGGGGTTTTAATGGAGTTGACTTACATTGATGATAGAGTGGATGATATATTTACATGCACAAATGATATCTAAAGAAGATATGAACTTATACGACGGTATCTTAACTGAGGTAAAATGAGTTGTGTCTCGAGTAACTGGTGAAACTCAGTCCAGAGGTGAAATTACTTTTAGAAAAGACAAATTATTGCCCCCCCCCCCCCTAGTTACTCCATAATATAATGTTTGATTTCTGTACAAATAACTTCAGAACTACTGTATTTGGACAAAAAACTTAGTTGATAAAAAGGATGAAGAGGCTCTTAATCCTCCTTAATCCCCTAAGGATTAACCCTGAGGATGATCCTCATGAAGCCAGTACACAACAAGTTTACTTCATGTTTTGTTTGTTTGGACCACTTTTTTGTCACTCTTTTGTTACAAGGTGTTGGCACACAACAGAGTTAATATCACTCGCACTCACTGAAGTTCAGCATTTTAAAGTACCCTCTTGATTGACAAACAGATTTCAACTAGGCAGCTTTGGCACACCACCAACTTTGTATTCCCAATGCGTAGTATAAAAGGAAATTAAACCCACCTATACAAAGTTACCTAAAATGGACAAATATCCTGGACTGGTCACTTGTAAATATGCAATCCCCTGGAATCTCCAGAGATATTCTTTCACATCGTCTACAAAGGAGAACAAAACCCTCTCTTCATATCCATGGATAATGAAAAAAGGGACCTTACAGGCAATATTCTCCTTGCCTTTATAGCAATCCTACATTGTATAAAAAGAAAATAAAAAAACGCTCTCTATTATTATCCATGGATAATGGAAAAAAGACCTTGCGTACAATCTTCCCCTCCCCTTTAGCCCAGCCCTATATCACGAAATACCCATGAACGTCATACCACTGATAAGCCCTCATTTCAACATCAGAGATAAGATAAATCGTGGGGTTCTAGTCATAATACACCCACACTCACACACACCCACACTCACACACATCTACATCTACATACATACATACAAACATACATGAACACGTGTAAAGCTCTTTCCACGGCCCTCCATGGTAACGCTATTTGCGCAGTGCATAACCATAACAATCAGCGACGGGACAGATCATGATTGGCCTGTCATCACCCCCACATAAAGATGCCGCCCTCGCCTGCTCGCAAAAACAATCATGTCTCTGCTCCGCCAACAACGCTTAGCAATGGGCATGTATGCATCGGCCTGAATGGATGTTCCAAGCATTTCTTCACACCCCTAAAATATCTCTGCTTTTTAACCCTTGTTTGCCAGATAAACTGCTGCCCTATGGTAAATGTGTGTTTTCACATGTGGCACACACAGGGTTAAGCTTTGAACTATATCAGACATTTTTAAAACATTTTAAGAGTTCATGCAACGGGTATAGATGGGACTAAAGAATTTGTTTGTGTTTGTCATTAGTCTCACTTCAACCTTTTTACCATTCAAACTAATTTTGAATGCACTAAAATCATGAATATATGGTACAACATGTTCATGTTTTAAATTTGTTGACAATGTTAGTTACTTTCAAATGATGCTATAAATTCATGCAACTTGCATGGATGGGACTAAGTATTTCTTCATGTTCATCAATACTCTCATTGAAGCTTTTCACTATGCGAGTCACTGGCAAAAAGTTCTATGAGTACATGAATATTGTATAGATGGGACTTAGCATGCTCCTCAATAGTCTTGTCTTTTTAACTTGTTGTAGTGATTGAGCCTTCATTACTTGAAAATATCCCCAACTCCCTACCAAGGAGAGAACACTCTTTACCAGAGAGTCTTCATATAAGTAGCTTTTGTATGTAATCCAATTACAACTATCGCACTGAGTATATTTCACAATCATAACAAAGCTATAGCAACAGGAATGAAATTAACATCTAGGTAAATAGCAGCTTAAGACCACATACCATAATCTATTCATTTTAACTACTTGACCAAAAGCTAAACAAGGTTAATACACTTTTTAATGCCCTCCAATTGCAACCAACGGTCCGATCTTCCCATAAAAGTGAGCATTGCTAATATCATGCAGCCTACTAGCACCAAATAAGCATCAAGAGAAATTTGCTTTATATCTTAAGGACTCAATTTTTCTGGTCCACTGTCCTCTTTTTTCAGAGCAAATTCTCTTATTAAGCCTTAAGGCAATTACTGAATTAGAGCTGAGGGATATATGTTGGCCACATAAGCCGAGAGTGCTTAATAAATAGCCGCGTAGCCATTATGTGCGCCTGGATAGGGCTTGTAATAACTTGTTATGAGGATCCGATCTGTACACAGATGCACTAGAAAGTACTCTTACCTCGTTTCAATCATTCTGTGGCCAAGCAGCTGGACTGCGTATGTACTGAACACGCGGAGGAAAGGGAGTTGCTATTTACCCGATATTCAAGTCATCTTGGTGTGTGAACTTTGTGAAGTTGAAGACTCTTTCTTTCGGTCTTCTTGTGTGTTTTTTTTTCTGCCTGGCTCTCTGTCTCTTACTGTTGTTCATTTTTGCCTCCCCCCCCCCCCCCCCCGGCTGCTCTTTCGCTGTGTACCTGTATACCCATCTCTCTACCTGTCTTTCTCTTCTCTTTCCCCTTATCTTTCTCTCTTTCTTCCGCTCTATGACTCTCCGTCGTTCTCTCCTTCTTTGTTATATTTCCACTGTCTCCAGGCTATACATCTCTATTCATCCATCCTTTTCCATAAAGATATTCTTCATTGTCTTTTCTTACTCCTTGTATCGCACTCTGCCTTTTCTCTTTTTTTTTCATTCAGTCACCCCTCTCTCTCTCTCCCTTTCTCTCTCTCTCTCTCTATACAATAGATAAACCTCTTGCTTTGTCTATCTCTACCTACTTCTCATTTCCTCTGCCCACCTCTCCTTTCCAGCATCTGTCTCCTATTTCCCTCTCTGTTCGTAACCTCTTCTTGCCCGTCCCCTATCCTCATCCTTCCCTTTAATTCACTCACGAGATATTCATGTATGCATACTTGGGGATACAAGCTCTTTCCTCATTCCTGGTCAAAAAGGAGAGAATGGAGAAGGAGATTCAAGTCGCAGTCCACTCAGCCAATTAATGTGAGAGTTTGTTAGAGTGCATTCCTCCTCATGCGTAAGGCATAGATATCCCCTGCCTCAAGATATATGCTTAACTAAGAAAATTACTCTTCCACAGGTTTCTCAAAAATAAAACAGACAATTTATCCCATGAAAACTGGTTAGATTACATTAGGAAAAACACAAAAAGAAACTAAACGATATATAGTAATTTAATAAACTAATAAGTAATAGTTTTGCCCCCTACATAATACTTAAAATATTTCCTTATTAATTCAAACAAATTGAGTTGGTATTAGTTTAAAACATAACAAAATAACACAATTAATAATCATCAAAACAATTGGGGTTTTTTCAAAATACATTGACCATTGACCCAAATTCAAACATTGGTTAGATAAATTACAGACAGGCATTTAATTTGAATTGAATCCATCAATTGTGTTGTTTTTTGAATATTACAGGGGCAGAGAGACAAAAAACAAGAATTCAAAATGATAAAAAAAAAAAAGGTCAATACACCACCCTACAGTGATTCTCCTGCGGTGTTGTTTTGTTTCAATAAATTTCCCTTCTTTCTTTGCCTCTACGTATTCCTGCCTTGTGATAACTAACCTGGCAGCTTTCTGGGCCAGTTTCCTGCTCCGTCGTCTTCTTGCCACATTCTCAGGGGAGCAGGAGACTGACGGAGCAGCAGCCCCTGAGCAAACTGAGACACCCAAAATGTATAACTTTCACTCACTTTCACCAACACCTCTTTAATCATTCCCATTTCCCTGTTCTCTCGGCCTGTCGCCCCGCATGACAACGATACACACACATCCATTTTTCTACCACTCTTTTGGGTCTATATCCTATCCTTCCCTGTTTTGCACCGGTCCTTTATTTTTGCCTGCTAAGATTTGTGAATAATTTGTCTGTTTGTTTTATTTGTCAGTGAGACCCTATATTTGGTTTCTGCATGTCATGTATACCTTTCTTCATGTCTATAGGATTTGATTTGATTTGATTTAAATTGATGTAACTTGTGATGGGTGGTAAGAATGATAACATGATAAGAGGGGGAAACAGAGTGATAGACAAGGGAATCTTCATTGCCTGAGGAAAACGTTAGATAAAGTCAAAAAGCAGACAAGGCAAAAAAGGAGAAAAAGACAGGCTGACTGGCTGCTAAATGAATCATACAGTATCTGATTCAAGGACATGTATTTCATAACCCAAAGAAGCCAAAGGTGAAGTTCCTCGCCCTCCTTCTCCTCCTTCTTGCCCTCGGTATCTTCCTCCTTGTCCTCTTCCTCGTCCTCCACCTTCTCTACTATCAAGACATGGTTCACTCTTCCTCCAATCCAACCTTTCACCTTCTCCCAATATCAATTCATATTTCTTCTCTCCTCAGTTTTCAATTCCTTTCAGTTCTCCCTCATTGTATGCACGCAACTGTTCCATCCCTCTTTAAACGTACACCCCCTAGCCCCATCCTCTTTGCCTCCTATCCGCCCCCCCCCTCCCTCTCCTCCTCTTCCTCTTCCTCTTCCCCCTCCTCTTCCTCCTCCTCCTCCTCTTCCTCTTCCTCTTCCTCTTCTTCTTCTTCCTCCTCCTCCTCCTCCTCCTCCTCCTCCTCCTCCTCCATTAGGACATGGAACATCCCCAAGGGACCCGATCATTCGATCCCAACCTTCAAACAGTGTGTCAAAGTGGGCTAACACAACAATTATTCTTAGCATTCCTGGCTGACACACATTGCTCCCAATTTTGCCTCCACAAAACGGGTTAATATCCACTACCACGAGACACCTATAGCTGCCTCTAAATATAGTGGCCTACGTGCTGCGGGAGTTCTCAAGAGTTAGTGTGCTAGAACATGGGTGTTTCGATTTGTCTAAAACATATTTTTAATCAAAGTATTTATTATTTTTGTCTTTGCACGCAAATGACAGTGGGAGAGTTATCATTGTAATAAGAACAGGGAATGTTGATACATATTTCAACCAATATTTGAAGGAAAAATTAAAGCTGTTGGCTTGCCTTCAGCACACAATGGACGGTCAGGAAAGAATCATGCTACAAAGGCTATTCACAAATGTACATTTAAAAAGAGTTGAATTTTGATGAGATGACGCCATAGAAATGAAGAAAACTTGATCACTTTAGTTCAAAACTTCTTCCTTATTTGAGTTAAGTCTAAAAAGATTTGGGGAAAAAATTGTTATACTGCCATGATGTTGATAAAATAGGTATACTATTGAAGTATCCTCATAATGAAGGTATTGTACATGAACATAATGACCCACATCCACATCTACATACATATCATACACATAAACACACTTATACACACACATTTCATACATACAGTTGAGGCCTAAAAATTGACATACACTTATGGAAGTGAAATTTGTGCACTTGCCAAACATCGTTATCTTCAGAAATATAAATACTACCATGACGAATTTGGTATCAAATGAAAGATCGTATTGAGTTCTTGCCATTGGGATTAAAAAAAAATTCACGCAGAATTTTCTTTGACGAAAATAAAGTAATATTCATGCCAAATGTATTCTATTATTTGTTACTATATTTTCAAACATCGTTTCATAGAAATGTATAAATGTCAAATGTATGATTTATATTATATTTTCTATCATGATACGTCACCACTCAACAAAAAAGTGTAATCTGAAATGTCTGTGTTGAGAAGTAACTAGCACAAATATGACATGTTTTTGTCAAGTTTTTATTTTTAATTTGTCTAAAATATGAAGATTTTTTGGGAAAAAATGACGCCTAAATATTTTTCAGCTCCTGAAGACAAAGCAATGTGATGAAGGGGCATTGCATACTCATTTGTTTGATATCAAATTTGTCATGATAGCACAAATAATTTACAGAAAGTTACTTTACAGTAAATTTTATATGTTTGGCAAGTGGCAACTTTTCTTGAATTTACTGGGTGTATGTTAAGTTCTGGCCTCAACTGTAAATACATACACATATAGGTAAATAATTGCTTGATACATGTACACAACAATGCAGATCACCCCAATTAGCCGGCTCCCCGCACAAACCGGTATGATAATAACAATGTAATCAATTTAGAGACAGCGATGATAGCTGACAAGCACTGAATGTGAGACACTCATCTGGGTGCATCACACACGTGTAGACAATTAGGAGACCCGTCAACGTGTCTTCAGGGGAGGATCCCTTACAAGGACAGGTGCGACGAGGTACGGATGTTCCCACCATTGATAAGTCATTTACGAGAGGGATACACGCCAGTGTGCTCGCTCAATGTTCATGTGTACAGTAGCAGAACATGTGCTAAATACTCGACAGTAACTTGTTACCTAATTGAAAGGAAGATAAAGATGACATTTGACACACAATTTGCGAGCTTAATACATGGCCCCGCGTTTCCTCCGTGTTGCTTTGTTCGAGGAGATGTGCTGGATAGATACTCCACGGTAACTCATTAGTCATGAAAGAGAAACATGATATTTGACAAGTAATTTACAAACATAATGTACATGCCAATGTGCTCACTTCTAGTGGGTTTTTTTTTTGTAGCAGAAAATGTGCTGGAGACTCAGTTACTTATTAAACTGAAAAAAAAATTCTCAAATATTCACTCAGTAGTAAGGATAGCACTCTCCATCTTGTAAATTAAAAAAAAAAGGCAGAAAAAAAATCTTGGAACCAAAGGGATTTTACAGGCAGAAGCATCCTCTCCTTCCTACTGTGTGCAAACCAAAAAATTCTTGTCAAAATACCCCAGAAATCCCTTTCATTAAAATCTATTAATAACTTGTTATTTAACCAATTGCAGGAAAGATAAACAGTCCAGAGCATACATGAGTTTGGAGAGCGCCACCAATAAATTAACGCAGCAAAACTGTGGAACATGCCCCAATTAGACCGGAAGGTCTCGGGTTCAAATTACGGATACAGTCCCCACACTTACTCATATATTACCCTCCTCATTGCCCCCGCCTGGACGAACCCTTAAGTCAGATGCCCCATCTAATCTGAACCCCTGCATTACCAGTCCTCCAAAGCCTCATTGCAGTTCTCTGTGTAAATCAAAGCCAATGGTCATGAGAGACTTAACCCCAATATGGGCAAGCTCTTCAGAGGACCAACTGGAGTTAGGTTACATGGTGTCTACTTTGCATATTACAGAAGAGGTTTGAAGATGATGATCGAGAATTCGAGGAGGCAAAAGGTCAATCGGATGGATATCTATGTGTTATGAACTTGAGGCTTTCTGTGTCAGCTTCGGGCCACGCATTTGCCAAAATCTATTGCATTCTTTTATAATTTTCGTCACTGGAGCAAAGAACATCAGAAAATACACCTTGTAAACAACATTATACTCTACATCTCACATGTAAATTTTCTTGTGCTTTCCACATGACAAAGGAATATATCTTTGCTATTATCCAGCATTATGTTTTCTATTTAAAATGAGAGATGAGAAAACGAAGGAATGAATTTGATACAAAGAAGAGTAATGAAAGGAAGAGAAGGAGAAGGAGAGTGAGGGGATACGTCACAAAAGAAGAAGACATGTTAGGGGAATGGTTCATTATGCCTACATGAGTATCTGAATGATCATGTGAGTTCATGTACACATACTTTTTAGTGTATTTAAAGGTAAAGGCATAAACTCCTCTTGCCCATATTTATACATTTCCATACAGTATGTCATTTTATATTTTCTTACTGTAAAAATAATGCGATTTCCACCCTTAAAGAATACTTTTTAAACAATGACAATTACGAAGTGTGAACTCACCTGTGATTGAAATTGCACAGTAAGCGATGGAGCAGCAGGCAAGGGTGAATTCACATCATGAAACAAAAAGAGAAATAAAAAGATCAAGGTTTAATGAAAAACATAGATTTGTGCATTCACTTTCTCATCTATTTTGAGGGAAGGTTGACAAAGTTATTCTATCAATTATATAAAAGAAATACTGACAGAAATATGCTCACCCAAGGGCAAAGTCGCTTTTGAATTATACAACTACCTGTTTAATCAAAGATAACTCATAAACAGTTCACGACAGTCAAGAAAATCTGAAGAAAACACCTTTTTACCCAACTTAACAAACTCAATATAAGTTCTCATTGCAGCATCTGTCTTTCATGGAAGCTGTTTAGTTAATAAAAACACTTCAAGTCAACATGAAGAAAACACTTTTTTTCTCATGACCGCAACTATTTCTCATGGTAGGTGAAACATGTGATCTGTAATTAGACTCCTACATCCTTCCCCTGAAACGCTGGCCATCTCCCTAGTTAGCATCTATATATGGTAAAAAAAGGACAGTTAACCGCAAAATATGGTGAAAGGACACACAGTCAAGAGGGGAAAAAAGCGTATTTTCATCCTCCTTTGATGCCTACGGGACTGGAAATAAGAAGAAAAGTAATCTCATAATGTCGTTGACAGCCTCTCCATTTTCAGTTTATGACAATCGGAGGATGAGATAAAACAGACATCAATTTGTAATCATTAACGGATTTGTTCTCTCTTCTCCCCTCCTCTCTCTCTCTCTCTCTCTCTCTCTCTCTCTAACACACACACACACACACACACACACACTTTCACACAGAGATATATTTACTACCTTTGCCTTTCTACATCTCGTTCTCTCTGTCAATGCTCCTTTCTACCTCTCCTAGCCCGTTCATTCACTCTCTCTCTCTCTCTCACCCATTCTCCACCTTTCTCTTTCCATTCTGTTTCTCTTCCCGTCTCCATCTCTCTGTTTCTCCCCTCAATCTCTACCTAACATCATAGTGAAGAAGAAACATCCCAGGCACGAGTCACATTCCCTTTGTTATTAGCTTGTAGCTCAGAGCAAAAGGAACTGAAATCAAGAAGAAACAAAATCTTCTAAGGACGAGTTAAATTTGAAAAAAAAAATGTAAGTAGGGAAACTAATGTCTAATCCTCCAACATCTTTTTACCACTATGGTGATACCAGAACAAAAGTTTCCCCCTTGAGGGAGAACTATTCCATGAAGCAGCCTAGCTTTCTTTTGCAAGGGAAGGCCTTCTGCTCTTGCAGTATTTCTGATGCGAAAAGGCGACATTGAGTTACTGTGTTATCTCTGGAGGGATACCAGCAGAGAATGCTCTATCCCTGTGGAATACTGGTAAAAAAACATGGTTTAAGTCCTTCCCTGCCTGGAACAACTACCACTGTGTGGGATCTCTATGTATGTCATGTGCCGAAATGCAACAATTGCATGTAAAGTATTAATACACGGCCTCTAAGCTAATGCATGAGGGACCTCTCTATCTCGCTGGGGGGAAACCGTCCCACAATGCACTTTTGTGGCTCACTGTCCCCCTCCCCCCCCCCCCCCCCTCTCGCTCGATGGCACGCATCTTGCTCCAGGCAGCCTGGTAGAGACAGGGAAGATAATTCCTCCTCATTAACGATATTTCCCGTACGTCAGGTCAACGAACCACCACTTACTGGTGACGGGGAAACAGGTGCATGGCTTTGCTTTCATCCTCCTCATCCTCATCCTCCCTTGCCTTTTTCTTTTCTTGCTTACATCTCCTTCATCTATTTCTGAGTATTTGTCTTTCTTTGTTGCTCATGTCTCTTTTCATATTCTTCTGGATCATATTCATGTTGTGTTGTCCCTACAAACTAGAAAAGCATATCTGTCATATTGTATTGCTTTACATCGATGTTGATATATACCACATATCAGTTGTATGTCCCTTTTTATATCTGGATCCTTTCCATGCTTTGATGTCCCTTCATGCTAGATGCATATATATTTCATATTGTATTGCTTTACATGTATATCCATGTTGATATATGAGTTATATGTCATTGGTCATCATGACCCATATGATTCAAATGTTTATATGTTGCGTACCTGTCATATCAAATTGCCTCTACCCATGTTCTATATGCTGTATACTCAACGTATCCTGCATATTTAACATGCAACATCGCTTCTACCCATGTTGATATATCATTAATATGTCATTGGTCATCATAACTCATATGATTCAAATGATTATATGCTACGTATATGTCACATTAAATTGCTTATATCCTGCATATCTACCTGGCAATATCACCTCTACCCATGTTGATATATTCATTTCTATGCCATTGGTCATCATGACCCATATGATTCAAATGTTTATATGTTGCGTACCTGTCATATTAAATTGCCTCTATCCATGTTCTATATGCTGTATATTCGACATATCCTACATATTTAACATGCAACATTGCTTCTACCCATGTTGATATATTCATTTATATGCCATTGGTCATCATAACTCATATGATTCAAATGATTATATGCTGCGTATATGTCACATTAAATTGCTTATATCCTGCATATCAACCATGCACTATTTCCTCTACCCATGTTGATACAGTTTTTTATTATGCCACATATTATATTACTCCTGTGAATCAAATGTTTATGTGCTGCGAAGCTGTCATACGAAATTGCTTCTATCCATGTTCATATGTGCTATATACTTGACATATCCTGCATATTGATATACACACACACGAGTCATATGTCGTTGCTGATCATGACATGGGTCATATGCTTAGGATCTGTCATATCATATTGCCTTTACCATATTGATAAGGGATGTGTATTCGACATATTCTGTCATTATACAAGTAAGTTATGTTGATACATGCCACATATAGTTCATATGTCATGGATGATTATATGCTGTTTATCTCTCATATCATACTGCTTTCTACCCATGTTGACAGAATATGTTCTGTTTATTTGACATATTCGCTGCTATACAAATACATTAATAAATGCCACATACCAGTCATATGCCGTGGCTGATCATGACTCAACTTATATGCTGCATTATCTGTCATATCATATTGCTTCTATCAATGTTGATATGTGCCATGTATTTGACATATTCTGTCATTATACAAGTATGATATGTTGATATATGTCACATACAGTTCATATGTCATGGCTGATCATGACTCAGTTCATATGCTACATATCTGTCATATCATATTGCTTTCTATCTATGTTGATATGTGCTGAACATTTGACATATTCTGATGCTTAATGTCACCTTTCAGATTGTGACATCTTAGAAACATTAATGACTATTCATGGACGCAACTCCCCCTTGCCCTTACCACTGGAACCAAATCAAACACCTCCGCATTAAGCTCTCAGAACCGTTAATGGAAGGGAAATATGAGGCGATGGTAGCATGGAGTTAAAATACATAAACATGGACTGCATCCTGTGAGGCCATTGACACGTGTGAAGGTTTCTACTGGGTACATGTGAACACAGACCGATTCAAGGCGGGAGACACAAAGCAAGGCAGCAATTACTTAGATGGCCCAACAGAAACAAAATCAGACAGTGTATCCTATATAGGTAATGGTGAGCAGTGGTAGGGATAACCTTGACCATAGGTTCAATTATTGTTTGAATTCAGGATCATGTGTAGCAATCATCTTTAAATGATACAGTCTTTGAAATCAAACAACACCAGGGCCCCATAACATAAAGGTTTGCAATCAATCGCAAAATGGCAATGGCCAATCAACACCATTGTTACATGCGCTCTTTGTTCAAAAGACTAAACAGTAACCAATAAGAATTTGTTTTTCATATTTCCAATTGATCGCAAACCTTTATCTTACGGGCACCACGACTTTATACTGCAGGATAATTTTTCAATTATTAGAGGTCACACAACCTTCTTTCTATGCTTCTGTCCTTTTACACTCTCAGTACTAAAGGCTGACAGCTTTATATCAATAGCAACTCAGTCTCTTGCCTATGGGATTGAGTGGGTTAACCTTCTCAGTACCAAACACTGACAGCCCTATATCAATAGCAACTCCATTTTTTTGTCTATGAGATTGAGTCGGTTGAAAGGGAGGAAACTATCATATAAGATGGTGACTTCGAGTTGGAATCACTTGTTATATGATAACCCACCTGGATAAAATCATGCACCACAGCATTATAGGCCTCTGTTTGCGAACGCCACAACATAACCGGTGAAACCTCTTTATAAAGGCCATTCAAGAAACACAAAAAATGTGGTCTTTACGAGCAGTTGATATCAATGCACAGGTTTCTTATACTGGCATCAATGAGAAATATGTTTACATGTAACTTGTTTGATGTAACATTCCTTATTTGTATCAAAGTATCATCCTTGTAAACCAGTGAAAATGAAATTTCCAATTGGACAATAAATTGCAATATCAATATCAATATTGTTCAAGGGAAACAAAAGAATTTGGACTTGATGAACAGGTGGTCTCTCTATAGCAGTGGTCGCTAGTTCATGTTTTACTGTACATATAAAACGGTTCTGAAGTGATCACAGTAGCAATAGTACTGCAGATAGGAACACAAGTCTTGCGCACTGCCAGGCTATCTCTCGGTGCATAACCCTGTTGAACCTAAATCATGCACTTTTAGGCATAATGGTCTCAGTCGTGTGAACACTACACCGTTAATGGAGGGGGGGGGGGGGTGAATGCCTGGGCCTTCCGTATCACAATGAAGATGTCTCTCTAGGCAAAGTGCACGGCCATGAATTATTCATTCTTTTAGTCCCTAGATGAGACAGATACTTTTTCTCCTTTTCCTTCCACCTTCCTCCTTTCACAATTTGAAACATGAATTTGGAGTATCCTAAGGCCCAATGCGGTGGGTAATGTATGCGTGCATGTGTACGAGAATTCTGCAACATCTGAAAGGTTATTTAATGTTTATAGGTCGCACATTAGGAGAGAAATTGCGCCACAATGCATCGATTTATTCGTCTTTTTCCATCTCCTACATTTAACGCTTGAACCCGTCTAAAAACTGAGCTTTTCTCTGAAATTTCATTCAGGTTTTTTGCCTCTGGGGCTCTGCTTTTGGAAAATACTGTTAAATGGTTAATTTTGAATTACAGCCTACAATTGAATTATGAACTATATTACAATGAATTATGTGAGTAAAGTAGATTTGCAATTATAATTTAGAGTTTTGAAAACCACTCCAAAATTACTTTGCCTAAGCATTGCAGTTTGTAACTATAAACATCATTCACACACAAATGTGCACATCCATACCTCAGTATTTGAGTAAAGCTCAACCAGATTCTCTGACACATCATCATAAAATACAGATTGTACCATTTACAGTGAGTTTGAATGTCCTTTCCTCCCCTAAATCAACATAAATACCACCAAAATCAGTTCAGAAAGTTTATATCTTAGAAATGACACCACAATGGATCAATCCACACTTCATTGAATTACCACAAATTGACAACCTAACATATGCTGATTTAATTGCAAAACGCAAAGAAAACCTGTCAATTTGTGGAAGATTTCGCAAAAGAAGCAAGCATGAGCAAAATAATATTGATTATATGTCAATCTGTCTCTTGGCTCAATATTGAATAAACATTGACGTTGCACTCACCATCCAGAAAAGGAATTAAGAAATAAATTAAATCATTCAGTGGGCCTCAGCATCTTCTTTATATCTGAAATTAAACTGTTTTCTCTGCATTTGGTATAAAGTGCAGTCTAATGAAGTCTATGACATGTTCTGCACACATTTTTATGCTGTTCCGGATATGCCTGTCCAAAATTGTGATGACTGAGATGATGTATTTAGGATAGTTTATTGACGTAGTACGGCATTACTTATAAGTATAAGCTCAAGATACACACTGACAAGAGGCAATGTGCTAAACATTTACATTCTTCTTACAAACTGCTCATCAGTTAATGATTTTTAAAAAAATTATTTGTATGGCTAATTGATTAAATAAACCAAGGATAGAGATGCCATCCCAAAAGTGGTTGCAATGATGTGAAGATATTATTATGACTAATATTTTGACAAGGCCTATGAGCACATTCACCTCCTCATGGTCATCTACATGGGAGCCAATTCATAAGAACATAGCCAAATAACCATAACAGAAATTAATTATGATAGTAGAGATGATATTATTTATGGTAATAATAGATGTTTAATGCCTCAACTTGATCCTGTGACCTGATTGGTTGACAGTCATGACATAGATTCAACCATCCTATCAAAAATACCTTATTTGAATAAATAGTGGTCAATAGTACTTTCATTTGCATAAATCAAGTTTCTGTATTTGCATGTGAAGTAGAAAAATACATCTTACAAAATGAAGTTTCAGTCTCACATTTCTCTCCACTTCTGATGAAACCTTACAAATATGTCAACATCAATGTTTCTGAAGAAAGGCAGAAGTATTTTCATGTGCATCATGTTCCATGTTACGGTGACATTCTCCAAGTTTCTTTATTTGCATGTGAAGCATGAAGAAAGCGCCTTTGAAAATGAAGTTCCCATCTCAAATTCCTCTCTTCTCTTGATGTGGAAAGTGTGAAGCTGATAACCTTCAATAGCATTCATGGGATTGAACTCAGTGGATAATGACCTGACTTGAATCAAAACAGAAAATCAGATTGGAAACAAACTGACAAAACTTAAATGCTCTATGAGGAAGTTATGATTGTTTTAAAGGGCATATACCGTACTGGAAAGACAAAAAACCTTCAAAAGGTGATCATGAACAATCTCCTTGCAAATGGTCTTAAATGAGTGTATTGTCCAATTTAGAAACTTGCTGAAAGTTATTTGCTCTCAAATGATCCACATGTGGAGAATGTAGTGATTATTCTCAAAATTATCAAAATGTTTGGGCCGAACATTTTCAGGATTTGTAATCTAATCACTAATTTCTCCACATGTTGATCATGTGAGGGCAAATAACTTTCAGCAAGTTTCTAAAATGGTCAACACATGAATTTAAGACCATTTGCAAGAAGATTGCTCACGATCACCCTTTGAAGCCTTTTTCATCTTCCCAGTACAGTATATTCCCTTTAATATCTTGATCACTACTGTATAATCTTCAATCTACCCAACTGAAAAACAGTGATCAACACTATAAATCATGGTGGGTATTTTAGTGTTAAAACTTAATGTGTCTGATTTTTTTTAAACTTCTTCTCAGTTTCTCTGATTTTTCAGCTTTTATTAAATTTCACTTAAAATCAGGATTTCATTCTCTTATAAAGTGTTTTGTTCAGGAAAGGACGCCATCCATGGCAAATCATGTTGGCCGCAGGCTGCTTTTTTTTTTTTACTTGCAATATTTGCACTTTTTTTACTGAGAACATCTGCAAGTAAAGAAAAGTACAAGCAACAGCAATCCAGTCACACCATGAGTACTGTAGGTGTGTTTTTTGTTGATTGTTTACTTTCATTGTAGGATTCTTGTGGGAAACAATATAAAAAAGTTAAATGTACTTCAAAAGAAAGGTATTAGGCTATTTGGAGGGTACGAAGGAAACCATTACAAGACCATTAGGAGGTTGTCCTGTTTCACAAACATGTGTAATAAATATTAAATAAAGTATTAAATAAAAACAAAACCAGTATGCTGCATGTATAGTAAGTGATCAACTTAAAATGTAAAGACTTATGTCAATTAAACTTTAAAGTAGAAATATAGGTAGAAATTACTGGTACCCGAGCGCAAAAAACTATAAAAATGCGGGTAGAAATTATCCCAGCCAAAAATCATCAAAACAAAACTAAACATGTAAAAACTTATGTCAATCAAACTATGTAAATGTGGATAGAAATTATACCAGCCTAAAATCATCAAAACACTAAAGATTCAAATCAAATAAGGGACCTGGGATTTCTACTTCCTGCCAACACCCTTCACAAATAAGCCAACACCAATTCCGGCACCATAACCACTTCAAATACTTTGCGTTTGAGGGATGACGACAAATGAGTGATCATGTAGCTTGTTACTAATCACACACTGCTAACTCATTCTGCACTCAATTTCGCTTTATATTCATGTTGTATATAACATTTAAAAACAACCACATTTGAATTAGTCTATTCTTTCATTATTCAATTCAATTCAGTTCAATTCAAGGTTTATTGATGAAAAACATACACACATGGCAGAAAGAGGCTGAATTTTACATGTGTATAAAGTTTGAAAGATAAATGAAACAATACATATATATGTGTAATAATTACTGAGACTTCAAGGTTCACATACAAAAAAAATCACAAATAAAAAAAGATTCTGATCAAGGTCGAAACATTGGTGTAGAAATCTTGCTCATTTTGGTGTGTGTGTGTGCGTGTGTGTGTGTGTGTGTGTGTGTTTGAATGTCCTTAATGATGCTTACAATCAAAACCACCAGAGGCCTACAAGTGATACATTTGTCATTTAAATAACAACGATCAACATCTTACAAATTCCTCTAAATAACATTAATCAGGAGGGCAATTTACGAAATAAGCTCCCACTTCTTACCTTGTTTAGCGCCCCCACAGGAGAGCGTGTAAAAGCATGTCTCAAAGCTACACGCTGCTCATCAATCTATCATCACGGCGTATCCCTTACTGTAATTTAAATAACCAATGGATGCAATTAACTTTTGCAGTTTAATTCCCTGGGAGACAATATAGTGTCACCCATCACCCAATAATCCACTAGTCCATGAAAATAGGACATGAATCATTGGACCGTGGTGCGGTGGATGGTTATATTCCACAGTGATATGAATAATTTCAAAGCAACCGTACATTGCATTCACACCGCATAGATGCGGTCACCTGAAACAAATTTTGGCATGCCTCAAATTTGTGACCTACATTTTGTTTTTGTTTTTTTTGATGGATGGTCAACATGACAGACTGTGGTATAATCATAAGAGTGAGAGTGGGTTTGTGTGTGTATGATCATGAAAACAATGAAAGAAACATTTTAAGAGGGAAATAAAAACTATATCAGGCACTAAACATGTGAGGATCACATTAAGTAATAGAAATACACATGTAAATAAATGATTTAAGCATCCACCGTTGCAAAATTTGAAACATCCTTTTAGTTTGCCATAGTGTCAAAAGAAAAAGAAGATCATGATACTACAATCCCATACATAAAATGCAGGGATATGAAAACTATATTCTTGACATACTTATTATTTACAAGCAAATGTAATGTATATTTACTTGCACCAAATGAAACTCATGTGCCATTCATGGTCACACTATCATTGAAAGGAAGAGCATTCCATTTGAAATACACCATTACGGAAGGATATCCAAGTGGAACAAAACACTTTGTTCAAATCCTTATGTGGTAGTATTTCGCTGAGATCATGTAGAGGAATACAAGCAAATATTCCGGTGTGAGAAAAAGTTTTTTTCTCTCCCTTTTCAACCTTTCCCATCTCTCATCTCACATGATACATCCCTTTTTCTTTCTCTCCCACTCAGAAGCACACCCAAACCCACATACACATACACTACAGCTCAAAGGAATTGGCATAGGGAAAGGGAAAGGGAAGAAGGGGAAGGAGCTGCAGTTTTTAACCACGGTATGTTTCGTCCAGTTCAGCATGAATCACACTGCTTTTTAGGCTAAAGCATCATGTTTCATGCTGAACTGGACAAAATATACCGCAGTTTAAAATTGCGGCCCCTTCCCTTTCTTCCCTTTGCCAATTCCTTTGAGCTGTAGTGAATCTATATCACACTAATACACTTTAATTGCTCCTTCCTCTTAATTCCTCTCTTCTCCTTGCCTTCTTCACCTTCTCCTCCTCCTCCTCCTTCTTTTCCTCTCCCTCTGACACTTTTTTTTCCCAATCTAATCGCATTGTCCTCGTTTATCTCCTCCTCCTCTTCCTCTTATGTATCCCTCTCTTGTCTCACAAACATAATCCAAAACTCTTTCGCCCGCTGAATGCCACCAATGTCACAACTAGGCTTCCTTAGCCATGAAGATAATTGAGCAGGAAATGAATGGACAAACCTCACATAGTAGCAACAATTCATTGCGGTTTAAGAGCCTGTCACAGTATGGACATCACTACACCACACGATCAAAACCAATTTCCTATCCATCTACAACAATCACATTTTTACGATGTGCAGTTTTGTCTTTGGAGGGGTAATGATCATCAAATGAAACCATCATATTTCTTTTACTTCATGTTTCCCTCGTTCTTTCCCTTTTCCGGTTGTTCCTTTCCTTTTTATTTCAAACTTACTTGCAAATTTACTCTCCTTTTTGCAAATATCTAATCTTTCTTGCCACTGATTGATGTATCACAACATAAATGTTCATCACCTTTTTTTTATCTCTCCAAATCTTTAACTCTCCCTCCACCCCACCCCACCCCCAACCCTCTTGCTCTCTCTTCCATTCTATCGGTCTGTATTCATTATATGAATTAGCCCAACACTTTTTCCCTCTTTTCCGATATTTAAAACTAACTATCTGCCTTTCTTGCTTCTTATTTCTCCCTCTTCCCCTCCCCCACCCCCTCTCCCTCTCTATCTCTCTCTCTATCTCTCTCACTCTTGTTTTTTTTCTTAATCTCTCTTATCAATAAATAAACTAAAAACAAATGTTAAAGAAGAAATAAACATCACCAATAGCTAGCACAGGCCTCCACTTAAGTTTACGAAAAGAAGAATTCAAATGAGCAAACAAGAAAGAGCAGTATGCTAGGTCTCCAATTAAGTTTAAACAAAAAACAAGACTTCAAGAGCGAGACAGAAAGAAAGAAAAGAAGTAGCAGTTTCGTGGTGTTGATGGAGGGGCTTACTCTGAGACTGAACTAGATGCATTTTCAGTTAAATCCATGAGGGCTGAATTTAGCCGGTCTCGACCAAGACGCAATGATGAAAAGCGGGGAAACAAGAGCACACAATTAGCTGGTAGGGACGGGCCGCAACCCTTTCGTATGCATCGGATACAGGTTAGGCCGAGGGGCAAGGAGCACTCAGAATGGGGGCACCTCCTCAGAAAGGGGCACGAGCGAGGGTGCGAGGATTCATTGAATAGCAGTGACTGATGAGAGAGTGTTGGGGATATTTAGCGCATGTACGCACGCACCCGCCAGCCATTCAGACAGGACAGGTATATTCTTGGTGGGTGCACATAGTTCAACATGTGCAGGACATTGGAAGCTTACTGGTGCTAACAATTTCAGTGGGGTAATATATGGCAGTATAACATCATACTAAGAGGAAAGGTATGCTTGGTGGGTATGCATATTTCACATATGCGGGATATATTGAATGCTTACCAGTACTAATCACCTAAGAGGGGTAATATATGGCAGGAAAGGTATAAACTCATACATCCATTGATATTAATTTGGGGAAGAAATAGGTTGGATTGCTTGATTTAAAATCCATAGCGTTATCAAAGAGAGAAAGCTACAAACACAGGAGATGTCGCTTTCTGAAACAGCAGGAAGGGCAAAAGTATTTCCTTCACTTTTAGTCTAGATTTTCTTGCCATTGATCTTGGCAGAAGGTAGCTTCCTCATATCACCTGAATCTTCTTTTGTTACTCCATCTTTCTTTGTACATGACCTAGTCAATGTCATACTATCTGTACCCTCCTGTCTGACATTACCCATATATTTTACCACTCCAGTTTATCATGTAGTATACTGTAGGGTCTTCCTCCACTCTTTCCAGAAACTCAACGTAGATAAAATGCATGTGGAGGGGTAGTGAGTTATGACTCTGATGTATTGCAAAACTAGAGCAAGACATTCCATGTTCTTAACCCATTTTATTTAATCAGAATTTGCTATCAAAATACTGAAATATTAAATCATCTTTCCTCCAAAATGCCTCTACTCAGTAACATCAACAATGAAGAGGTATTTTATTTAAAGTAGTTAAGTTTCCATGGTGTTAAGATTAACTTTTTCGGACATAAAAGGCAAAAATGAAAATGTGCAACATGCACTGTTTGAGTAGATATCAGGGGAATACAACCATGAGTAAATCTGAAGGAAAGAGGTTAATGAGCTTATGTCCGCAAAAATCTTTTAATTTTTCATAACTCTATTTTTTAATCTGTAGGGAAATTTGGTTGATAACATTAAAAAATATTCTCTATTCTTTATTCTTTCTATCTCTATCTCTCGCTCTCTCTGCTCCTGTCTATGTCCTCCTTTCATCCTCCATCCATCTCTCTGTCTACCTCTTCCGATTATTCTTCTTCCAAATATCTACCTTTGTCCTTTCCATTTTCCTTTACCAACCTCTTCAAGTCTGCATCTCCCTTTGCTGTCAATAGTTCTATGTAACACCTTTTTTTTTCTTTCTTTCTATCTCCTTTTCTATATCTCAGTATGTGTGTGTGTGTCTCTCTCACTCATTTTATATTTGTTCCTTTTTTTCTCTCTTCAAATCTGCATCTCCCATTCCTGTCAATACTTCTTTGTAACACCTGTTTTCTTTTTTCTTTTTCTGTCTTTCTTTCTATCTCTCATTCTATATATCTCAATGTTTCTTTCTCTCATTCCCTTTCTGCATTTCACTTTCCTGTCATACTTCATACTGTCATCTTTCTTTCTCTATTTCTCCCTTTTTTCCACTCTCTCTCTTTCCCATTCACCTTTTCTCTCCTTCCCACCCTCCATCCCTTTCTCCTACCCTTTTCTCCCCTTCCCTCTCTCTCCCTTTCTTCTCTTATTGTTTACACCTCCCTTTCATGTCAATTTTTCTGTGTTACATTCCCAATTTTTTGTTATTGCATGTTACTCCCTTTTTTTGTTTCTCTCCCTCTCTCTCTCTCTCTCTCTCTCTATCTCTCTCTCTCTCTCTTTCTTACTCTCCCTCCCTCTGTCTCCCTTTCCTTTTTCTTTCCCTTTCTCTTCCTTCCTTCTTCCGTCCTTCTCTCCCACCTCCATCCATCCTCTCTGAATTGCTTCCCCTTGCACTCCTCTGTTCATTTCACTTCTCCAGCTCCCCAGCATATGAACTGTTTGCTGTTTCCCAACAGACGATGTGAATGGAATCAAAAACAGGGGGGGAAAACGACCCGCGCTCAAGCGCGATGCACAGGGGTTCGTCAATACGACAAGATGTGGCGTATTTGCCAAGTAGCCCTCGGAATAATGAACGTAATATGATACCAGACTGGCCTCGTGTTAGATCACATTTGCAGCTTTTCTCACCAGCATTCGTTTTATCCATCAGGCTGCTCACAAGCTTTACACAGGGGAGTAAATGAGGCCTATTCTTCTGATCAGGAGTCTGTTTATCTTCGGAGAATATTAAAACGTGTCATTTGTGTCATTCATAGCGCTTTTCCCAGCAGAGAGTGCACACGCTCAGCCTTATTCTTCATGACATGTGAAATTGGGTTCTTCGAATCTCCTCGTTAGAATGTTCTTGTTCTTTTCATTGCCAGTTTGGGTTTATTAAGGCATGTCATTGATAGCTTCATCCCCCACACTAGAAGTATTTATAGCAAGTGCTCCATTTTGCTGCGACACCTGTAACAAAATGAGGTCCTTTAATTCCTTCTTTATGACATGATGTTGGTGGACTTTTTACTTGTCACGACTTCACAGGCAGGGAATTGTCTCACTTTGTTATTCAGCATATTTACCCTATTTAAGAAAAGAGGACTCAAAATCTCTTTATTCTATAAAGTCACTTGAAATGGAGTTCTTAAATTTGTTGCTTGGGGATTTTTCTACTCTCATGCTCAATGATGTGAGTGGTATTTAACACAATCTTTCTAGGCACGGACTCAATTACACAGAAAAATAAGCTGATGTACCTATTTTCAGATTTAGAGTTTAACTGAGTATATATGAATGTCTAATGACAGGGTGGAGCACACTATTGTTGCTTCTGGGTGAAAGTCTAACATTTCTTTTCAAAATTGAAATATTCCTAGAAAGCCCTTTCACCAAAACCTGCCATTGTGCTATGGAGAGAAAATTGATGGAAGCACCAGACTGCTAATTTGAGAAGTTACAAATTAATAAGTCTGAGTAAAAAAGACTACCAGATGCCAAGAATGCGCTCTGCACGGTGACAAACTCATCTGCCAAAGTTGATTGGTGCTCGGAAACAAATGACTACTCCAAGCGATAACAAATAGATGCGCGGGACCGTGACTGACTTGTGAATCAAGCATATTAATTGGAGATGGAATTCATAACACAGGTCTCCTAAATTATTCAAAAACTAATTTATTTCTAATATTGCTACCTCTTACTTTTTTAAGTGGACACAGAAAAAGCTTTATTTCTGACCCAATTCCCTAGACAATTATATTTTTTTCTGGTGCTATAGTTAAAATAATGAGAACGCTGTTAATAGAACAAAGCATTAAAGCTGGAAGCACCACTGTTCAATTTCTGCATAGTTATCCATAAGTAAAATAGATCATGAATCTCTACTAATCTGGCAAAAATGGAGCAGACACTTTATTCTCTGGGTGCCAAATTAACTGCTGCTTTCTGTGAAGGGTTGAGTCTTATTTGTGAAACAGTAACATGTGGCACGCAATGGCGTAATATGCCACTATTACACTGGTGCACTGTTACACTGTTCTACTGTTACACTGGTGCATTGTTACACTGGTGCACTGTTACACTGGTGAGCTGTTACACGCTTCCACTGTTACACTGTTGCACGGTCACACTGTTGCACTGTTACACCGTTCCACTACTGTGCTGTAGCCCTGTTGCACAGTTACTCTGTTGCACTCTTGCACTATTACACTGTTACACCCTTGCACTGTTGCACTATTACACTGTTGCACAAGTAGTCCACATATGTATTTTTAAATACAGTCCAGTCATTTCTCTTGCACAGCTAGAAAACTGATACTACTTAAGCAAGCTACCAAATCCCTTCAGGTACTTCAGTCAAAATTGTTGGATTTGCCTACTCATAATTGAAAAAGCTATGAATAAGGATTAAGCTAATGAGTTTTTCTATTTGGAATGAATAATTTACGATTCTATAAATATATTTTTCAACTTGATGAAAGAGACATCATGGGCTTTTGACTTACACATGCAGATAGAAGAGAAGATGGAATTTGGAATAGCTTTAGGGTGCTCTCTCTGAAACACTGTCTTGAAGACTTGACTTGTTCAGGTTTATGTGAATTGTGTGAATATCTTACATTGAGTAAGATTTCATTTTGAAAATATCAAAAATACACTGAGTACATTCATCAAGAAAAGCATGATTCAGCTAAAATTTCACATTCATCGGATTTATCACTGAATCATATATAATATTAGACCTCCTCAAATGAACTTGGAGTGAACACAAAAACTTTATGAAGAAAGTTTACTTCCAAGAATGGGTTGTCTGTGGAAACATCAACAGAAAGTACTGCGAATACAAATTCAGACTGGACAATTCTACTTCTGGAGGGGCTAAAATTGCGGTCAGTGAATACATGAGATGAAGTGCAATGAAGTATATCTTCCCATGTTCTTATTTTCTTGGGCTGGGGAAACAGTGGCGCAAAAAAAAAAAACTTTAACCACAACCAAATAAACAGCGTAGACAATAAGTTGAATAAGCATCCCATCCCAGAATTCCCTGATGCAGGTCTTGCAATAATCCAAGCATTCACAATGTCTTATCAGCACACTTTCTTCCAAGATTACGCTCCAAGTTTTCCTGATGAACTTAACATGCGTATGAAGCTGGGGCCCATTTACCATCATCACGTTAATTGCTTCTTGTACTTCCCTTTACTAACACAGCTCATGATTGATTAGCGCTGGCCAAATTATGACATGGAAAAGCTTTAGTTTGTTGAATTGCCACTAAGCCTGGGCAAATACGGTCCGCAACACGCAACGGCACTTCAATTGCCCCATTGATTGATGAAGATAATCGGGAAGAGCATACGTACGATCGGCCCCAAAATTAATTGCAGGGGACAAGAGGACTATCAATAATGTGGGTATGAATATGAGCCATGTGTAAACACGATGGCAGACTCAAGCCCTGGAATTCTTTGATGCGTCAATAAAGAAGAGAAAAATGTGGATGTTATTGGTCTGTTTCCTGAGTTGTTTGGTTAGTTGTATTGAGCAATTCCAATTGAAGGTAAGAGATAGTTGTGGTTAAATATTACGGAGCCCACAGTCATGGTAGACTCATTCTGCCATCATTGCGAGTCTGAATCTCATTTGATTTCAAAGATTTTATCATTTGTATACGATTCCTTCATGTCAATCAAACTAGGATGGGACTTGTGGTTGTGGCAGAATATAATCTTTGCCATTTCTATCCCTGATGTGTGAAGTATTGTATTATGCACTGTCCAAATCACATTTAAAGTAGAGTACTTAAATATTGTATATTTATATATGCATATTAAGACTTTCATCTAAATACTTCCAATAGATATCTCAATCCTGATTTAATGTTTCTTGAAATTAATTCAAATGACAATACACACATAATACACATCATTTGTTGATAATGTGCATAGACTTTGCGCAAATGAAAGTTCCACATACTACATTTGTAGGGTAAGACTACCTCTTTCTCAGTACTATGAAATCTTGTCCTTTTCTGAGATTAACACAAAGGTTGGAGTTCCTTTTAGAAGACATTTCTAAATAAAACCTCTGGTTGCTTCATGAGAGCTACAGGCAATTGAAAAGCCCGCAAACATCTCGAGTCTTGGGAGATGCATGGCTCTTAAGAGGAGGCAGAAAGTCATGTTCATTAAAAGGGTGCATTCGAAATGGCAGAATGAGGACATTGTGGGTAAGTCCTATCTAATGAGGTATCAAATTGAGTGAATGTCCGAATGGGACAATCAGGGTGCATTGTGGGTAAAGGTGCGCCCCCATTAGCTCCTTATCTGCACTTGAGGGTCTTTTAGCGCAAGAACTGTCAGATTTAGTTCAGGCCAGATGTTATGTGTACATGCCTAAAAGGTAAAAGAACGAGTGCATGATTTTCAATGAATGTCAGCCTACAGACGCACAAGCACTTGCACGAGTCCAAACGCCCACATTCGTGATTTAAACCCCAAAATCGTCCGTGGGAGCACTCATTACTGGAGGTGATGTCTTGATATAGGTTAATGTACACGATAATCATCACGTTGCATCATGGGTAAATGTGACAAATAACTTATCTACAAGGGTTTCCGAAAGATATCTCTACACCATTGTAGATCGCTTTAGGGGGAAATAGTCAGTCAGTTACTACAATTTAGACCCAGATTGCACAAATTAACATGGATATGGCTGTCATTTGCCTCAAATTTCACATAAAAGGGTCTTCATTATAATTAAAGAAATTAGGTTAATGGGAGTGGATGCATCCACAGAGCACGGGGTGTCATTAACCTGTAGACAACTAACTAGGTGGCTTGGAGTCACTTTTACTCCACATTTTACTGGAGGGTATTGGATGTCATTACCTGTACGCGAAGCTGTTTCGTGGCTCGTATAACAAATTGAATTGAGAGCTGAGATAATGTTCAGATATTAGCATGTTCTAAACGTAGTTATGTAACATATCATTGTACATCACAGTATGCAAGTTAAAGAGAATATACTGTACCTGGAAGACAAAAAGCCTTCAAAATAGTGGTCGTGAGCAATCTTATTGCCAAATGTCTTAAATTCATGTATTGTCCATTTTAGAAACTTATCAGAAAGTTGTTTACCCTTAAATGATACACATTTGGAGCAATTAGTGATTAAATCAAAAATCCTCAAAATGTTCATCCCAAACATTTTTTAGATTTCACAAATTTTGACTAATTACTCCAAATGTGGATCATTTAAGGGCAAATAACTTTCAGCAAGTTTGTAAAATGGACAATACAGGACAATTAAGAAAATTGGCAAATTTGCTCACGATCACCTTTTGAAGGCTTCTTGTCTTCCCAGTACAGTTTATTCCCTTTAAAACATGGCTATGTAACACATCATTTTACATCACAGTATGCAAGTTAACCCATCGTGCATCACTGATGCATTTTTGCACAAGTAACACACACAGAACCCATAGAGCATCAGTTCATCTGGTAGACCTAGGGTTAATATCATCTTTGTGCATGTACACATCTTGTCACTTACATAAGTCCTTATGTGCCATTGGTACATTTTGCCACAAGTAAAATGCATAAATCCCAAACAGAAGATCTTACCTGAATAACATATGGTCAATATCATGTGATGAAACTCTTGGAAAATCTCACTCACTCACAAACTCCATTATCAAAATTCCAGAAAAGGGCTTTTGCCACGACAGTGAACCTGCCTTAATGTCAATTCCAGGGAAAGGATGATTAAATGTACATTAAATTTGGGTCTTGGAGCAAAAAAACTGCACCCCCCCCCCCCCTCCTCCAACACACACACACACCATTTGACATACAGGAGCAGCAAGAAATTGATTAAATGACTCATTAAATCATCGGCTGGGATCATTCGTGACAGCCACGTCTGTTTTGTCCTCAGCATTGCACACAACCGACTTTTTCTACGCTGCAGTTCAACCATTAGAAGACATCTACTGTCATTCCTCATATCTAGGATCCAAAAAGTTGCACCAGCTACACCTCATTTTATTTCACTGCTCGTACTCAATTATTTCAATCTTTATTTTCTGTAATAACCTTTGTTTGCTTTAATCCTGTCTGTGCCAGAAAAAAAGAAGCTCAATGAGATTTGTGTGTATGTATTGTGAGAAAAAAAATTAACATGTGGCGCATAAAGAGTTCATCCTCTTGGGTTCAAAAACCTCCTGCAAGCTGAAATATAACCAATTTGTGGAAAGGAAATGGAAGGGATTAAATTGCGGCTCATCCTCTTTAATCTCCTTGGGATTATCCATCCAGGGAATTGTGGAGGAAGGGAGTCACAGTAGTCTTGGAAGATGTATTCCTGGGGGGTGTTTTACCAAGCTGTTCATGACTAGTGACACTTTCTTCTGCTAAATCAGATTAAAATGAACTAAAATATAATGAAAATTAGATATGCCTCATTTTTAATCCTTCTTATAGTCTTGATAAGAAAATGACTTTGAATTACGATTATAAAATCAACTTGACTTAAATATACAAGCCTTGAGATTACTACGGTTACTACGAAATATGTTATTGCCCTTTTACGCGCTGGAGGACTGATTATAAATGCACGCACGGCACTGCACTGCAGGCGATAAACGTATACTACGCAGACTCTAAGTGTGTTACAACAGAATGTGCAGTGCTTCACAAGTGGAGAATTCAATTAGAGATGCACATCACGACATGATCACCCGACCACATGCCAATATTTAAACAAATGCAGAAAGCGTCATGAACTTTGTATTTGCCACCGGCGCAATTTGTGCACAAGTTATCCACACACAGATCGTAGAGAGAGCGGCATTTCTTTAGCTGGATGCAGGATTTTAACCCCCTGGCTATCAGAGCCTCACCCATTTCTGTGTCTTATGTGTGTCATATGTAGAGTAAGCCACAGTTGTTATTCATGTAGAAGTTACAATTGGTTTTATTTGTCTGTGTCTCATATGAGTGTCATGTGTAGGGTATGGCACAGTGGTTACTGGTGTAGAAGTTACAATTGGTTTTATTTGTCTGTGTCTCATATGTGTGTCATATGTAGGGTGTGGCACAGTGGTTACTGGTGTAGTAGGTACGATTGGTTTTATCTGTCTGTGTCTCATATCATATCAAATCCTATGGGACACTAACTGCGCGTGCTTTCCGCGCGTGTCTACCACTCTATGGAAATACCATTGGAAATTGCATGTTTTGTTAACAAATTTGTCTTTCCTGAAAAAAGTTCACACTTTTATCCTTAGTTCCAATGATATATTGCTGATGATATCATATTATTTCCATTAAATAATTGAAATCTTTACATGGATGTCAATTGCATTCGCGTTTTGGGGTCAAAAATATCCCTTTCATATAAAAAAATAGGATGAAACTCAACGTAAAGTCCTACTTTATGTCACTCCAAACGATTTCCCACTCGAACCATTTCGCTTGATGGTATCGTTCAGCTTAGTTCCCATGAGTCATTGTGCAGTTTTTTCTAAGCTTTCCGATGATGTAAGAATTATGTTCATTGGTCAAACTTTGCGTTCGCGTTTTAGCTTTAAATACACATGTGTCAGACCACAAGCCAATGGCAGAGGTTGTCATATTCGGGCCGGGCGAGTACTGTACCTAATACGCATCACCATGCATGGCGCGGCCGGGCCCGGGCCGGCCGCGCTGGCCGCACGCACTGCATGCTGCATTGCACTGCAGCGCGCAGCTATAGCGAGCGAGGTTAGACAATTATGATCGGTCTAGATCTAATGTAGATCTAATTCTGGTCGGGCTAAGTGGGTTATGGAATTCAAGGAATAGATCTAGGAGACATTTATGGCAGCAATTACAGTATGATTTTGGGCAAGGTCACGTCCACATCAAGTTTGCTGTAAAAAAACAAAAACAAAATGCAGTGCAGTGCTCAGATCTGCTAGGCTAGGCACGCAGTGCGCGCAGTGGCCGGCCGGCCGTGGCCGCCTAGCGTATAGCCCTACCCGGGCTGCGCTTGCGCGACTGTGCGTGCGCCGCGCTGAGCATTGGCGCGCGCAAGGGGTCCAAAAGGCGTAAAAGGACTTGATATGGTGTGTCATATGTAGGGTATGCCACAGTGGTTACTGGTGTAGTAGGTACAATTGGTTTTATTTGTCTGTGTCTCATATGTGTGTCATATGTAGGGTATGCCACAGTGGTTACTGGTGTAGTAGGTACAATTGGTTTTATTTGTCTGTGTCTCATATGTGTGTCATATGTAGGGTATGCCACAGTGGTTACTGTTGTAGTAGGTACAATTGGTTTTATTTGTCTGTGTCTCATATGTGTGTCATATGGAGGGTATGCCACAGTGGTTACTGGTGTAGTAGGTATGATTGGTTTTATATGTCTGTGTCCCATATGTGTGTCATATGTACGGTATGCCACAGTGGTTACTGGTTAGTAGGTACAATTGGTTTTATTTGTCTGTGTTTCATATATGTGTCATGTGTAGGGTATGGCACAGAGGTTACTGGTGTAGTAGGTACAATTGGTTTATTTGTCTGTGTCTCATATGTGTGTCATATGTACGGTATGGCACAGTGGTTACTGGTGTAGAAGGTACAATTGGTTTTATTTGTGTGTCTCATATGTGTGTCATATGTAGGGTATGCCACAGTGGTTACTGGTGTAGTAGGTATAATTGGTTTATTTGTCTGTGTCTCATATGTGTGTCATATGTACGGTATGGCACAGTGGTTACTGGTGTAGTAGGTACAATTGGTTTTAACTCACTATGTGCCATGTGTTTATTTTTGCACTGTTATACACACAATTCACAAAGAGCAGCATTTTATCAGGCGTAGAAAGAGTTTATCTCCATTCTGTAGGGCTAGAGATTGGGCACGAACTACAGTGGACTATAGGCTACAGTGCAGGTGGTCACATCAAGATTTTCATGGTCACCTTTTCTTGTTACCATGACAACAGAGCAATTTTTTTTAAAGTATTACTAAATTAGAAAAATAAATACCCACTAATCTAGGTAAAATTATCCACTAAAAATTAATTTCAGATTCGTTTGCCGCAATAAGGTCTCATTTTGACGAAAATTTGAAAAAACGCAAGCCTCCAGTGACTCCAGAGAAGTCAAAATGCCATAGATTATACAAGAGTCAATAATAGACTGTTTTCGTAATGTATTCACAACTTTCCCCCTAACTGCGTAGTAATGTGTTATTGCATTCACCTGTATCTTGTCATTCAGATTCAATGGATGGAATGCACTTTGAATCTATTAGTTGTTGCTACTCGGACAAACCTCAGACAATCTTTGGGGTTCCCATTGGTAACGTATTGTTTGAACGGCGTGAGTAAAATATTTTATTCACGCCGTTGGCATTTATGGCATTTTGACTTCTCCGATGTCACTGGAGGCGTGCATTTTTTCACATTTTCGTCAAAATGAGACTTTATTGCGGCAAACGAATGTGAAATTTGTTTCTAGTGGATAATTTTACATCAATTGTGGGAACTTATTTTTCTAATTTAGTAACCCTTTAAAATGTATTCAATTTAACTGCAGTTGTTTCTAATTCTCTGCGTTTAAATTTCTCATGACAGGACATATAGGAAGGGTGTGGCTTGCACTGTACACTTTATTCTTTTTTTTTACAAGTAAGTCAATGGAACAATATGATCCATTTGTATATATCCATCACTCCCCTCCCCCTCTCTTAATCCATCTGAATTTGTCTCAATCTCGTTTTCAATCTACAAATCGACACAAAATCTTCTGGATGAATTCACCCATCCAACTCACTGCTTAGACTACTCCTCAGCCTTCGATAAACAGATAACTTCTTTGTGAAGACAATGGTATACATGGCGCTGACAAGTCGCATGTATTACATTACCGAGACTAAACTTTGTATCACTACGGCTAGATTCTTCACTTCGATGCGTGTGTGGTGGTGCATGGGTATTGTGGTGGGGGGCAGGGCCTGCTGGTACATCGGCACATGTAGCGGATAAAAGTACATTACCATTATTACCTTGGTAACAGGATACCGTCTAGCCCACAATGGTTGTATGCGCTGGATCTACTCCTTAGAGGGCACTCCATACTGGGATTCACAGGCAAATACCTTTAACCTTCTCAGAACCGTTATGCATGACATGTATAATACGGCTATGGGCTTTCTTGGTTTGGTACTGGGATGGTTAACCTATTGCATTTGCCAGACAAACTGCTGCTCTGTAGGATTTGTGTACACATGTACAAATGTATTTAAACCTCTCAGTACCATAGGTGCATGAAATGTGTAATAAGGCAATGGGCTTTTCCTGACTTGATACTGAGAGGGTTAACCCAATCAGTACCATACACTCCAGCTCAAGGGAATTGGCATAGGGAAAGGGAAGAAAGGGAAGGAGCCGCAGGTTTAAACCACAGAATATGTTGTCCAGTTCAGCATGAAACACGATGAATTAGCCTAAAAAGCATCATGTTTCATGCTGAACTGGACAAAATATACTGCGGTTTAAAACTGCGGCTCCTTCCCTTTCTTCCCTTTCCCTATGCCAATTCCTTTCAGCTGTAGTGTAGCTACATGGAATGTGTAATAAGGCAATGGCCTTTTCCTGGCTTGATACCGAGAGGATTAACCCCATCAGTTCTACATAGGAGCAAGTTTTATATGACTGCAGCTTTCTAGTTTTTCACCAAAACTTAAAACAAGGAATCATACGTATGCTGTCTGTAGAGTATGAGTACTTCTTTCTCAAATTCTGGTATCTTGTCCTTTTCTGAGATGAACAAAAGATCGGTTTGCTCATTCATGACATTTTTAAATTAATTCACTGGTTGCTTCATGCAAGGTATTATAGGCACTAGACAAGTGACATGACCTTCAGCAAGCCTTGCCATTTTTCAACCTAATCTTGGTGAATGCTTTTCTGCTAAACAAATAATACATACCACTGCATGCAGTAAACCTGCTTAGTTTCTTCCAATACTTTCATATCTACTATAGATAAAGTGATATTGAGTTAAAATTGATTGTCAAAATCAGTTTAAGGAAGTATGACTTGAACAAACATACCACATCACATTAACTGCAGAATATGTATGTGTGCTGATCACATAGCTTTTTGACAGAAGATTGTAATTTGCACAGACATGCAGACACATGTATCAGCTGCATTTATACTTTTTGATGATAACCAAGATGCATAATTTATCAGTAGTAAGATGCTAGTCCATGGGTGACAACTGTTACTATCAATTCAAAATTAAAGTACATCAATAACACATGTCAATGCCAAAGCAATTCACAAGTGGAATTCATTCAAAAAATGAGATAAACTGTCTGTCAGCAGGATCTCACGTCATCATCGCCATGGTGTGCGTCATTTTATCCAGACCAATTCCTTGTCCATGGTTTACAAAGTTGCTACCTCAAACTGGTTGACATCTAGCCATCTGATAGCATAGTGATATCTGACATGTGATAGCCCTTGGTGATAGCATATGGACACCACTGAAGTATATGCAGCAATTCTTAGTCTTAACAGTTTTTCTGTCTCTCTCTTTCGCATTCTCGATGTCCCACCCAGCTAGACAGAGAATGAGTAAGCTGCCATCCCCTTCACAGTTTACTCATCTCAAACAAACAATGACTGCCCCATCCTAAAACACCCTCTCTCACCCTCCCACTCACCCACACACCCGTTTTGGTCTACCTCCTCTCCTCTTTCCCTCTCTCTCTCTCCACATACACACACGTACATACTCTCAATCATATACCTATACGTTCTTCTTTATGGCTTCCTTCCTTATCTCTTTTTACTTTATTTCTTTCTGCTTTGTCTCTTTCTATGTCTGCACTCACACACAAAGACACCTACTCTCTTTCTCTCTTTCACCCTCCCCCCCCCCCTCTCTCTCTCTCTCTCTCTCTCTCTCCACAAACACATACTCATTAATACACCTATCTTGTATGTTACATCGCTCTACCTAATCATTTTCTACTTTATCTCTTTCTATAATGGCACTCACACAAAAACACAAACCTACAAATCTTACTTCCTCACACTTCACACACACACACACACACACACATGCACACACACACACACACACACACACACACACACACACACACACACACACACAGACACAGACACTTTTCTCTACCTCTGTCCAAGAGACGAACCAGCAAAATATCTAAATATCATTCTGCCTTTATAACAGCTCAAGATATAGACAGATATACACACAGACAAAGATGCAGATACAGACAAAAACACTTCTCTTTACCTCTGTAAAAAAGATGAACAAGCAAGATATCTTAATATCTTTCTACCTTTATAACAGATCAAGATGGACGGACATACACACATAAAAAGATACAGACACAGAAACAAACAATTCTCTTTATCTCTGTCAAAGAGACTAACAAGCAAAATGTCTTGATATCTTTATCTTTATAACAGATAAAGATATAGACCAACAGACATACAGACATACAGACATACAGACACACATACACAACACCACCAGCAAAAACTCCTTCCAGATCATTAATCATGGTGCACGGTGGATGCACTCTAGTCTCTTGTGTGCGTCGCCGCACCGTCCGACCGAGAACTCTCCCCCCTCACAACCAAAAACCTTTACATTCCGACTGCTTTCTCACGCGCTGGCCCGCGCCAGAGCTACTCGGTGGGGTATCATATTTCCCCCGTTGCGGGCGGGATAATTCAATCACGTGTGTTACTTCTTTCCGCAATGTCCATGATGGTGCAATCCTCAGGAAAGCCTGGTACAATACAAATGTCGGCGACACAGAATTCCTTGTTTGCCTTTATGTAACATTCACCACCCCCCCCCCCCCCAACCGTGGTAACCAGACCCTGCGTGTATTGATAATCACATGGGGGGGGGGAGGTGGTTCATAATAATCCCTGGTGTGGGACATCAAAGTTATGCAAGAACATGGGCATCTTTCCACTAACCCATTCCACCCATCCAGTCGTCTTGTGTCCAGCCTTTTCATATCTTTAGAGCTCTGTAGATATGTCTATGGCCAGATAAATAGAGAGAGACTATAATTTTTAGCACAAGTTTGCTATGTGAACGCTGTGTTTTTGTTTTTTTAACTTTGAAAACAATGGGAGAAATTTTTTAAGTCTTTACCTTTGAAAAATTCCTGTTTTTGCTCACTCTGCAGTAACTACTGCATTTTTTGTTATAACTCTCCAAACATGGAAGAAACTATTGAACCGGTAACCTTTCATATAATTCATGTTTTTACCCACTCTGCAGTCATCTTAGGAATAAGGGTCCTACACTTTTACATTATTTGTTATTTTTGCAAATGACCAACGCATGAAAAGCAGATTATCTCTCACGGTAAACAGGATTACATTGAACTTCGTTGACGCACGCTGCTACCTTCAACTTTTGACTCACATTCTTGTTTTCCTGCAGCACTCCATTCCCAATGTCCTTCACATACCTTATCAATTTGTGGCATCTTCTCTGCCCAATGGCCCCCACTCTCTCTGAACAAGAACGCTGTTGACTCCGTGACCCCGCCTCACGCCACGCCGGTCCGAATTCTTGCGGTCCGCTGTGCGTGGGGGTGTAGAGAGCTCTCCAGCTATATATCTGTCTTGCACTCTAGTGTTTGTTTACTGAAAAATGCCCTTTTTACGGTGTGTTTTGTGACGCAGCTGGTGGCGTTATTATCGCTGAGGTATTTTAGTAACTGAAGGGCGTGCGTTGCTAAGCACCACATCAACAAGTGGTAGCAGCTTAAATACGCAGGTCTCATCAACATCCACCTCAATTTAGCTCAGTCTGGATCCACGACTCTGTTTGGCATTCGTAAAGTGGGCAGAATATAAACCAGCCCAGGGCCATTTTGCAAAGTTTTCAATTATTGTAACTTACCATCGATGGTAACTAGCGTGGCAACAGGTGCAATAATGAGAGCTCATTGGCTGTTGCCATGGTAGTTACCATTCATGGTAAGTTACAATCATCGAAAACCTATAAGCAACATGGCCCAGGTATCATCTTGCAAAGAGCAAAAGTAGCAGAACCGTTCAGGAAATAGCGACAAGCACAATACGTTGAACTCCCGTCCCAAGAGCAATCACAATTCTTCACAGTTAAGAATATGGTGATAAATGTATAAATATTCTGATCATTTTCTGGACCATTTCGAAATGAGTCAAGACAAGTTACCTAATAATGGTGACAACTGTAGGTCAATACAATACTGCTACTTTAAACCATATCGCTTTACTAAATACATTTCACTCCAATTCAAAACTTCTATTACACATATATGTCCTTGTACTCCTAACAGAAGCATTTCTAGAATAGCCAACCTTTAAAGCAGGCAAAGTATCTTTCTAGGAAATTCTATAAATGTATCTTGGAATAGGACATGAAAAAGTAATGCATCCATGTAAATCTGTGTGCAGACTCTAGTCGACTCCACTCTGCAATGAAAGCTAACAAAGAATATAGTCTATGGGGAAGCAGCCGCATCTACGTCTAAATCTACATCCTGTCTCTACGGATGGCTGTATACAAAGCCTGGGGTGTTGCCACAGAGTCTACCGCATGTCTTCCTTCTCCATCCCCCATCCCCCAACCCAACCAGCCCCTACCCCCAACCCCCTCCTCCCTCCTTCACGTTTGAGTTATATGAATTATTGCCGCAGAAAATATGAATCATTAATGAGCGACTCAAGTGTTTTCTCTAAGCAAGGAGGGGGAGAGCATTATGCAGCAATGCGCACAGCAAGAGAATGTGCGACGGACCAAGAAATAGGCCGCATTCACATCTCTCGCTACTCTTTCCTCTGAAGACCTAGAAACAGGCAATTATATGACAGGGACACATATTTATCCTTCCTCATGATATATATCCTGGATAGCATCCAATAAGATATATTGATTCAGCCTGTATATATCAACTGCGACCTATTTTCTAAGCAGCTGAATGGGAAATGATTAACATTCGAAACGCAATATTTGAACCTCCTTATGTTTACTACAGGATTTTTAGGTGGTCTGTCACGAACGACAGATCACCTCTTAATTTGTTAGAAATTTCTTTATCTTCTTCTTCATCTTCTTCTTTATTTTTATTCTTTCACCCCCATTTTTCTGTGCCGCACCTAACTCCTAATTGCCTCCATCATTTTTATTGAAACTTTCATCACTTCTTGGTATTAATGCAATCTTTTAGGAATAAGCTTTTCAAGGTCATCACCTCACTGTGACTTCATCAACAAGCAATTTGATGAAAACTACTACTTCATCCTACTCTAGAATGGATTGTTGGATCAAAATGAAATTTGACATGAATAAATTTAACAAGTAGACACTTGATTTCATTACAAAAAAACGTGCGCGTACATGTACGTTATTGCATTTACAAGTGTGCAAAATGCTCTAAATCAGCTACCGGTAGAATTTTTTTGCATATGTTATAGTAGAAGTTGCCTTCATTTTTCATTTTGATGATGTCTTCATGGTATAAATTTCATTATACGCATCAATGTCAAAGTCGGACATATGTACGTGTTATGTCAATGGAAGGGGTATTTATGAAATGACATGACGACCTTCTGGCAGCTGTATCTCGCTTATGTTTGAATCTCTTAATCTGAAATTTTAGTATGTTGTAGCTGAGTCTACATTTCTTAATCAGATGTCGGGATCATGGTGAACTTTCAGCTTGAATATCGATTTCTAAGTCACTCTAGCTCCTGCTGGGCATTACATGTTAACTGAATGGGAAGATTTGTGGCACAATGGGTAAGGCGCCATTTTAAGAACTCGAGGACCCCGGTTCGATTCCTGCAGTGGGTGGGGTCAATTTTTGTATTCCTTTTGCAATGTTTATTTTGCCACCTTCTTCTGTTCTACCCCTCGCTTTTTCATTCTCTTCATATTTTCACTCCCATTCTTTTTCTCTCGCCACTTTATCTTACATGACTATTAATTACATGCTGTTAGTATATCCATGTAAGCATTTAGGCAAGTCTCTGAAATGTAACTATATTGTAGATACGCTATGAGCTTTCTTCAGTGCTGCCCCTAAGTTTTAATGACTAGATGGTATCACTGTGAGTTTGTCAGAACTTAGCATGAATTTGCATTGACAGACCACCTCAAACTTGTACACAAGTATTTCTCGTTTATTAATTATTTCTTGCTATGTTAGGCAAGCACTGAGATATGTTGACATGGATTTATACGTGCTGTGATTGAACACTAGTTTAAAGATGGCCTGTCCCTTTTACAAATATCTGCAAACTTCATGAAGGTTTGCAGATATTAAGGCAGTATTTTTGGGATACCAACTGTGAAAATGTAAGGTCAGAGGTAATATAACTCCCGTAGAATATATGAAAATCTAACTAGTTTTCATCGAGATTTGACTATTTTCATGGTTGAAAAAAAGACAGCTGGATCAATTTTCAAAGATTATTTCCTCAAAACCGAATATTACGCTTTGTCGATTCCAGGGAAAGATTATATAGCCACTCTCTCTCAAATGATGACAAAATCAGGGACCTTTCAGAATTAGCTCTGCAAAAGGGATGGGCTACCTATAAAAGTCTACATATATATATCAAAAACCCACTTGCACCCAACAAAGGAAATTATAATTGGTATAGTGTCGAGAATTTGTCAATCTGACGGTCAATCGGATCGGGGTCGCCTTAGCCACTAACCCGTCTCTGTGGTCTAATGGTTAAGGCACCAGCGTTCAAAGCTGGGGGCCTGGGTTCGATTCCCGGCAGAGACATTTTTTCGGCATCACCAATTTTTCCAAAGGGTAGGTAGCTCTGGGGAACCTTGATTTAATCTACGCCTACCATTGTTCTCTTCATCCATTTCTTTCACAAAATATTTAAATAAAAGAGTTGCCAAAGCTGTTGTATATGTATTTCTTACATTTATATATATATATATATATATATATATATATATAAACATTTAAACAAACTTAGTGAGCCATAGTCATCTGTGTAGTGTATGGGTCCATGCTAAAAACATGGCATTGCACATGTATTCAAGTGTATCTTGATACAATTATGCATATTTAGGTAATGAATGTTTCAATTTATGAAAGGAAAAGTCTTTACAGTTCTTGCTATATTTGTTTTCCTCAGCAATTCATATATTAAAATTGTAATGTGCAGTAAAGATCACAAGCTATATAACATTATAAAGTCACCATTATAAACCTTAGAGAAACCTATTACATGATTGGGTGATAGACATGTCATATATGTAACAATCCTACTTTTGAGCAGGCAATAATACCCCAGATCAACTATGAACCTTTTCTTGGTTAAATGTTGCATAAATGCCATGACTGCCGTTAATATGACATAATACTCTTTGAGTGCATGCCCTTTTCGATGTGAATACAACATTGACAAAGGTGTATACAGTACAATTCATGCAGTCTTATATAAATGCTGATTGGTGTACAGAGAGTAAGAATTTTGTTCTGGAAAATTCATTTATCATAGGCTTAAATTATTTTACTTCTCTATCACTGACAGTATCTCATACTTAGCTCCTCTGATAATAAAAAGACACGTTATGATTTTGAGATTACCTTTTGCCTATAGCCATAACCATTATAGCCCTTCAAAGCAGTCTATATTTGCATACATACCATCGCTACTGATGATCAGCTAACCTTTAGAGAATGGATCTTCCGATTTGAGGGTATCATGCAGAGTTCACACCACTTAACCAGCTTATAAATATTGCAGTTGTTGTCGTTCTAGTCTTGGGGGACATGTACACCCACACACGTGTATCGAGAAGACAAATCTGGAAATTGTCTCATAAATGCGGTGAAATTGGCCATATTAGCTGAAGGGTTGTGCGGTCTGGTGCACTCTGGGCTATGCTTTGCGTGATAAACTGTTGAATCTTAAAGGAGAATGGCACCCTGATAATAAGTTGATCGAGCTTCATAAAAGCAGTAAAATCGGATAAACACATTTACAAGAGATTGATAAATACATGCACCACAAACACAATTTATCTGTGTTGTAAATTTGTAAATTTTTGTGATTTGTAAAAATTCTTAATTAATCATTGCTGCTAAAATCTTGCTCAGTAAATCAAAGATAGATTGTCTTGTCCATGCATGGTACACACAAACACTGCAGATTCTGTACCGTTAGTCATTACGGACCAATAAGCTGTTTTAGTGATGTAATCCCAACTTCCTCCCTAACCGCACATAGATTTGAACTTCCACAGCACTGTACATAGACTGCACAGCGCAAAGTATAACAATATACCAACATCAAGGTGGACTGTACTTCAATGGAAGAAGAAGAAGAGAAAGAAGAAGAAGAAGAAGAAGGAGAAGAGGAAGAAGAAGAGGAAGAGGAAGAGGAAGAGGAAGAGGAAGAAGAAGAAGAAGAAGAAGAAGAAGAAGAAGAAGAAGAAGAAGAGGAGGAAGAAGAAGAAGAGGAGGAAGAAAAAGAACCGCATCATAACAAGTATAGACAATCACCTGTATCAAGTGATTCAGTTTCAATTGATAGAATGCACTCTACATCTATTAGTTCTGGCTCGGATAAGCTTTGAAGTTGCCAGTAGTATGCATAATGCATAATGGTCTATTGATTCACCCAGGAAGGTGGATGACCAGAACTCAGTACGAGCTTTAAAAAAAAAATCTGAAACTTCCATAGTAGAATATTACGTCTTATTTTTCATGTCATCAATTCCAACTTATTATTTGGTTTTAATTTTCTTTTAAGCAAAGGTTACCTCCAGTGATCACCCTGCAATGCATTATGGGTGTAAATAATACAATCCTAAATTACCTGTCCTTATCTCTATCTCAAATAGCCATACTTATAAAATAAATATTGGGAATTTCAATCACAACTACTTGATGCAAATGCACCTCTATGACATTGAATTTTAAACAAACACAAACAAGGACATTTGTATATATTTGTTTGCCAAAAGAGCTTATACTATTGGTAAATACATGCACAAAAAATAAACTTAAATGCAATTTGTAAATGGTTTTCTATTACACCCTGTCAAGGCATACATACATCATGATTATACTGATTAATATTGGCATTCAGTACATTGTCTTTTTTTGCATGCATGATGTTATATAAAGTCAATCTACACAATTCTAAACTCAAATACATGTACACATGTACACTCATATACAATGTAGGCATCATTGAACTATAATGATGTTAATGTACAAAGCACTATGAGCTCTTTAAGCAATGAACCATTTCTCAAAAGTAACAAGATCAAAGAAATGTTTTTACCCATGTTTTCACTATTTCTAGTACCAAGTGAACACTACACATGATAAAATCCCAATTTGAACCAACACGGTACTTAACCACAGACTCATTCCCCCCATGACAAACCTCCAATATTTTTGCAAGTGCAATACTACTGCATAATTCCCTCTTCACTGGGGACACGTGTGCGGGCGCATATCAAGCCACGGCGCCCTCGCTCACATATCCGGCAGCAATCCCCGCGATATCCATCCTTCTCCGAAGGCTCGTGAATATTAGATGTGCTCCTGTCGGTCAATCAATTAGCGCCATAGATATAGAACGACGGCTGGCCCGTTTGGCCATGTCAGTGGCCTTTTAATTAACCGGGGTCGGATAATATTCAGAGTCTAATCGGAGAGTCCAGTGATGTCGACTTCGAACGCCAGAAATCATCACTCCCCCTCCCCCTCCCCTATCTCCCTCCCATCCATCCCCCGAGCAATGTGCAAAGAAGCGTGTGTTAGTGTAAATGTAGTAGCTCTGTAAACAGCCGGGGGCATACAGCATTGAATGACATGTGCTGATGTGCATAAAAATGCGATAAGCGTTTCCTTATTTATAAACTGCTGAACTGTGCATGTGTACATGTGCAGCTAGTGCTCGTGTCTACAGACAGACAGATGCTCTAAAGGAGGAGAAAGAAGAAGCGTGCGCAGACAATGCGGTCCATTTAACATCTTCTAAGTATGTAGGCTATTCCCATTTTTTTATCTTCATAACGCCCATCGCATGCATGATTAATAACTCTATTTTTTTCTGCTGCCGTGTCTTCTGACCTCTTTAATACAATTGCTATCTGGGTATGTATGCTATCGATTGATATAGAAGTGTAGAGCAAGTCTCTTGTCCGTGCAAAGGCTTTCAAAGAAACGCAGCGTATTCAATTATAAAGCTTTTATGACAATTCTTTCGATTGCCATTAGCATGAATGTAATCTCGCTCTAGTATGCAAGTTCAAGATTATTTTATCCCGCAGGTTGGCTTGCATGATATCCCTTGGTCATTTCTGTGATGTACGTTCCTTTCACACGCTATCCTCTGCTGAAAGCCAGAAGGAGGTTGAAATTTACCCATTGAAAAACAAAAGGAGCCTAACAACGTATACATTCTCTCTACAATTACCGGTACATACCCTTTTGGCTCACATTTGCCAAGATATGCAGACACAATTTTGCATTATTTTATTTTAAATACATCATGTTTCTTTCCTAGAAGCAGCTAGAAGGGCACACCTTTGGTCATCCACTTAAACATATCATCTGTCTCTTTTCCAAAACAAATGTACAGATACGTTATTCTATTGCTATGGAATACAAGCAGCAATGTTTTGATATTGTCCAGGGAACCCATCTTCTGTAATATCATGGATAAAATCTGTACAATCAAAGATAGGAAATACTTGTACACTATACACTGAATAGAGCAATATGTCTTAAATGAAGCCAGCCATTTGGGAGAGAATGATTGATAATTATAGACATGGGTAGAATTGAGGTTCTATTTCATATTTGCAGTCACAACTAACAAAACATATTTTTGATACAGTGAAGAAACATGGTATTTATGAGCAGGTGTTCTTTTATGTACACGTTACCTTGATACGGGTTTCAATTAGAAACATTGCACAAGATAAACCAAAAATGTGGCCTTTGTAAGCAAGTGGTCTTTCTATACAGGTGGTTATTAAAGTAGGCTTCACTCTATGTTTGCTCTGAAGTGTAGGCTGATCTATTGAATCAATTCCATTCACAGCTGCACACACGAACACACACACATACACACACACACACATACACACGTACAAAGACACATGCCATACCACTCACACAGGTGTTGAAATTTACTTACATCTCCGAGATCAATGTGCATGAACTTTGCTTGGGCTTTCTGCTAGGAGATGTGCTGGACAAGGTCTGACCACATTGTGGTGTGCTTATTTGGAATCGAGTGGCACAGCTATCTAGGTCGGGTTATTACCGAGCAGTTAGCGGAGAAGAACACATCGTCCGTTTTCTTGTAGCATGTTTATGCACCTCGTTCAGGATAGAGGGACAATTTGGGCTTCATCTGTGTCTGATTTCCGATACAGAGGTGTTTCAAAACTAAGCCTCAGTTGACGAGTTACAAAAGAAAAACTTCTACATGAAGTTGGTTTCTGTCACAATAAGAAACTAATGTGATCTCAGAGATAATGAATTAAGCCTTTCGTGCACCGGACACACTGCTAGTCTTATGGGAATTGTGTGTATCTCCAGTGCAAACCAGCATCAAAGGCACAAAAAGTGGTCAACAAACTTAATTTGCAGCTGTTGAGCTGATAAAGCTAACAAAATACACAATTTAAGACATATTTTTGCTGCTTCCTTGTGCAAACTTTGCTATTCTGGAAAAGCAATCTTACAGAGAAATTTTAAAAGTTCACAGTACAGGAATGTTCAACATTGAGGACATCATTACAAATACTGTATATCTTGCATATATTTGTGGCTGCAACGTTGCATCTTATATTTCTTTTGTATTCATCTTTGTAACTCTTAATGCACCACCAATGGATTTCTCCTCTGGTATACACTCGAGTCCAGTCCAGCACCATTTTGCCAAGCACAGAAGGGGTTATCAAAACTAGGCTAGCTGCATCTGGAGCAAGAATTTTCCCCTGACCGTATTTTGGTCTGCACCGGTCCGTCCCTGCCCGGCCTGACGTAAAGGACAGAGTTCAGAAGTGTACGCCAACCAAAAGGGCTCTCATTAGAAAATACCAGCTCTCACTTTAATGGCCACTTGAAACCTTTCTTCTGCCCATTCGCTTCGGACCACTCATATTCATGTGGAGGCTGTGTTTGCATTGTGGCTCAACATTGGGAGAGCTCACAATGCTAGTCTGCTTTCAAGCGCTGAATATGGATGTAGGTTAAATCATGACCCCGTAGGCTTACTGTTTTCGAGTGATACATGATGTAGTTCAACGAACTTTACATGATGAACTGTGATAAGTGCATCCCCCATGATATATCTTCCAACCTTAAATGCAGATTAAACGCATCATTTCATGAAATTTTAAAGTCATCTACTGCCAATAGTAAACAAATTCATCCATAAGATAAGAAACTTAAATGCAGACTAGAACTCATTCACTTTGAGAAGGAGGTCCATCACCAACAAGTAATTCTACAAGCAAACACAGACTAATCAAGATGTTACGGTAAATTTTCTTCGTACGCAAATACTTCAGCAGCATACGGGAACATGGAATGTTATGAAATAGGAAGAGCAAACTAGAAGAGAGATCTCAACATTCGTAGCGCAGGAATGTTCAATGTTTACAACCTAATTACAAATACTGTAACTACTCGTAGATCGGTGGCTGCAATCTTTGCTTGGCGGCTCCTACTTGGCAAAATAACCAGGAGAGTTAAAGATTGTCGGTCCCTTTTGCAAGCTTAAAATTTGAAATCGTCTATCACGATCGTAAATTGAAGAAAGTGTGATTCAAGACCATTTCTAAGAATATAGCATGTTGAAGCTTTCTGTATATGTAAAATATTTCAACCGTTAAATTTCAAACCGACTTTTTTCGTACTACGAAAAAAGTATTAGTCTTTGTTGCAGTATCTATGTGGTTATTATGCATGTGTGAAATCCTAATTTTATGAGTAATTACCAAACTTTGGAGATGACTCCTTCTATAGAACAATTTTTTTCATAATGCATTTTATAATCTAATTAACAGATTAATCAATAAAGCAGATATTTCAACACAAACTGCTAAGAGCCTGAAGTAAAGACTATTAATCAGACGTTGTTTACGTGCATTATTTGAATTTTACACTACGTATCAGTTTCAAATTGTGAATATAGAGCTTGCTAACACTTCTCTATATGTTTTGCCAATGTTTCGATGGTTTTGTGGTGATCTGCAAAAGGGACGGGCTGTCTTTAAAAGAAACATTTGATTGCATTTCAAGAGTTTCTTGATTTTACAATATCATTGACATTCCTCTTGCTTCCGAGGGATCCTGATTGTGACACTTTTGAATGTCATAGAAGAGCACTTCCAAGAAACAGTCATCAAGACGCAGACTCCACAAAAACATCCCTTATCTTTTTCATCCCCATGGGCCCATTCGCAGTGTTGTATATCAATGGACTCATCTTGCCATGTACTGGCAGGATTAACCCTTTATGTGTTGGATAGATGGCTGCTCTATGGAATTTGTGTGTATTTCTTGTCAAAAAAGGGTACATATAGCACACAACTGGTTATAGACCTATCATACCTATACTTCAATGAGTTAACTGACTTTTAACCTACGAACAATCACATTTGTGGGACCATGTGTACTATACATGGGCACTTATTTCCGTGCACCTATGGCTTTGCTGCAGTACTGTTGTTGTTACAGCTCATTTAGACCTCGGTCAGCATGATCATGTTTTTGTGGGTCAGGTCAACTTTGTTTTGTGGACAAGAAGGCCTGCTTTACACCACTGGGACTCCAGTGTGTGGCCAAAATTAAAGGTCCGCAGTGAACATTGACCTTTCAGCCTTCATTGGTAAGCATTAAACACTGTACTATATTCCCCCAACTTCCTTCCATTCTTGTCAAATTTCATGCCAGTGAGCTCGCAATGTGTCTTTTTCGCGGGAGAGAAAAACGGATGAGCTGTGATGCACGATCAGCCGATAAATCATCTTCTCACATGTGACAGGAAACAAGAGTGTGTGGGAGGACTTGGTTATGAAATCCTCGTCTGGAAAGGTTGTTAGGACTCCCATGTTTTGTGATAACTACATGCATAGTCATCACCATCCATGCATGACAGAGAGAGAGAGTGTGTGTGTGTGTTGGCACACTGGAACATGTACACATCTAAGATAGATTTCAAGAAACAAAGTTGTAAATGTCTGACTCATTAGACTACATATCATGTGATCTACGGTATTTGTTTTTGTTTTTGTTTTAATGTAGTTTATGTATATTGACACAAACATGCAATCACAAAGAAAGATTAGCTACATGAGCAAGGACCATATACCTCAATACATAATCTGCCAGTGAAGACAGAAAACAATCATTAGAAGAGGCACATTTGCAGATATTTGTATCATGTACGTAATGTGCCGAAAGAGCATTTGACATTACCTTGGTAAATTGACATTTGAATCAGTCCCATCCCCTCTCTCTTTATTTATCTCTCCCATCCTTTATCTCTCTCTCTCTGACATGCTCGTAATTCCTCTTTTTTTATGTTCCTCTCTCTCTTTCTGCATCTCTCTCTCTGTCTCTCTGTCTATCTCTCTCTGTCTCTCTGTCTATCTTTCTTTCTCTCTCTCTCTCTCTCTCTCTCTCTCTCTCTTTATTCCTTTCTCATCCTCTTACAATACTTAACTTTCCCTCCCTCATCTGATTATGTCAGGCAGCAATCATCCCCAATATTCGACTACTGCAAAACTGGCAGCGACAAACTACAAGTCAACAATTCAATTGAAAAGGTCATTCTCTCCACACCCACCTACGTACTGTCCAATGTATGTACATCTTCTTTACAGGCAAAAAAAATCAAGGAAGAAATATGAAACTCGGCAACAAATGTAATGCAAGATGACGGAAATAATTCAATTTGCTACTGGAAGATTTGCCACAGCCAGAAGATAGGCCAATACAGCCCATTACTGTGTTGGAAATGATGTATGTGCTGCATCAGTCCAAGGATTTTTAAGCAGATGGAGTGTCAGCAGCCGTTTAATTGATGCACATTCATTGTACTCTCCTTCTTGTACTTTCCTTCACAAAAAAACGCTTTACAAAGATTTTCTCTTTGATCTCCCATGTTCGATTCTCTGGATGATTTTTGCCTGGATTTGACGTATAAACAAAATTGGATGCGCAGAAGAATTTGGGGAAATATCCTCACCCCATACGCTTGCGCAGTTGTGACATGTAATACCTACGATGCATCTATAAAGATTCAAGCGGGGAATATTGTTACAATATGGCAGAAAGGCTCTAAAAGTGATATCAAGTTGTAGTACAAAAGTCTCAATTTCACAATGTTCCGCACGATATGCCATTAAAAAATTGCATGAAACGTTACTTTCAGATATTTTCCTTTCACACAAGTAACATGAAAAACATGCCCAGCCGCGCCCAAGCTAGTATTTTCATCTCAAAAAGTATCAAATTTTGTATTTGCTTGTCCTTATTAACTACATAACAATCACTTAGTGACAAAATTTAAAGTTCAATAGCCAATCGAAAGCTGAAATGTATGCATGTATAGGAATGTGTATGACCTTTTATAAAATCCTTGTGAACGTGATGCAATCGCGTATGCATCATATTGATGAGAGCAGCTGCCAGTACGAGGCAGCTTTGAAGCTGGTAGAAAAAATTCCTGCGAGCTGTATCTCCAGCTCGCCTAGTATCTCCTTGGTCGGTATATGGTATGTTTGTTATAGCACTGACTGTGATAATCACACAAAAATTAAATCTTGGTATCACTGCTCTCTCTTTTTCTCTACGCTTTATTTTTTAACTTCCCCCATTTCTCTTTGAGCTATATCTCTTTGGCTTTCCCCGCTTCTCTCTCTCTTCTTGTTCTGGTCTCCATCTATGAATTTCTCTCCTTCCTTTGCTGTCTTGCTTTCTCTTTTTTTCTCTTTTTTCACCTTCCCTTCCTTCTCTTGCTTTCCTTCTCTCTCTGATATCTTTGCATTCTCTCTATCTTCTCTCCTTTTTATTTGCTTCTCTTTTTCTTTATTCTTCCCTTTCTCTTCCTAGCAATATATATCTATCCCTAACAGTTTCTCTCTGTTTTTTCACCATAAAATGTCATCCAGCAGTATATCTCCTTTTCAAGAAATTATATAAATTTTAACAAATCTCATTGCCAATACAGAAACAACCAAGTAAATTGTAAGATCTATAAGTCATTATAACCATATTTTTTCCACATAACTCTCTCAGCGGCATTAGTGTACTATCATTACTACACAAATGAGTAGACATGAATTACATTTCCGCAGCTCCTAGGAACCACCACCACCACCACCGTTACAGGGAACCTTGGCAACCTTGAGACACCTCCCACGACAACGACAGGCTCTTCAACAGAAAAAACACACAGCCATATTCCGATCATCTATATCAACAGAGCCACGGATACCTCAAATCAGGTCAATGTCATTGCTTCGCCGTTACGAGAAAGGGAAAAAATGCGGGGGGAATCACGGAAAATGTTTAAAAGATCAGTGGATGTTATCAGTGGTTCATCACAAATCATTAAGAAAATTCATGAGAGATAGCAAGCAGGTGGGGATTGTGGATGCGCACATTCCAACCGACCAACTGAATGTCGAGCATGGCTCAGTAAAGCCGTCCCATCAATCACAAAAGTAGCAAATCAGCTACTATTCGCATATTACGATGCTAAGCATATGCCCTTGCAGCGTAATTACGCTGGAAGGACGGCAAAGCGAGGATGCGGTGATGGAGTGACCATGCATCACCTTAAGAGGCACGTATGGAGTACGTAGCTCGGGCCTAGGCCGCGTGAGATAGTGAGATGGTGAGATGGTGGGTTGGGGTTGGAGCGGGTAGCAATAGTTGATGCCATTTGTCATCTCAGTACACAGCGCTGACCCATGATGGATGCGAGTGCAAATAGCGCAGGGAAGGGGACATGCCGCAACATTTCTTGCACAAACATAACATCTTCTATTATTTCACGATAATGAAGATTGTGATTTTTACTTTTTATGTGTCTTTTTTTATTCCTTTGCTCTTTGCAAATTTTATGTTTCACACAGTCACAGATAGAAACACACACACACATAAACTTATACAAATGTACCCCTATAAACATACACTTATACATGTAATTAATATCCCTAGGAACTATATGAAAACACTATCTATCATGTAGGTATTTAAAAGGTGCTTAAGTATTTCACACTTGTGGAAACGTTTACATTTAACTTGTAATGGCATTTATGCAAATGCATTAATTTGTTAAAAATACTAACATTGTGTAATATATTCCACATTCAAATATACAACAGTGTTACAAGAATTTTCTAGAAATTGTATCATGTGACCTAATGAGGAAGGTAGATAATAAAACACTCAAATTTGACAGAAAAGGTGGTCTTTACAAACTGTTGTTTCTATACTAATTTCGCTGACATACAGTACAGATTGTAGTCATTGCTTTTACACACTGTTTCTACACGAGGTATACAAATGTTTACATTTTTTGTCATTTGTGTCGGCACGCAAAGTGAAATTCATAAATTTAGTATGAGACTGCAGATGCCCTGTCACATTTCATCTTCACATTATCTGGTCTAAACTGTCATATATTATGATTGTATCAAATTTGATGAGATTATATGTCATATATCTCTAGATTTAAGGTATAAATAGTGAAAGTTCAGGACTTTTCCTTTGTCCTTCACGCTATCTGGGCCAAGATTGCATCAATTGATTGATTTTTACACATTATCATTGTACCAAGTTTGATGAAATTCTGTCAAGCATGTCAGAATCATAATACCACAGTCTACGTGATGATGGCTGGACAGAAACCTGTGCACCATACACAACCATACCACAATGACCTTCAGCAAATGTTTAAAAAGGTGTACTGGTAGTAGCTCATAAGATGTGATAGCAAAGGCCCATTTGCTGAACAGGGGTTTAACACAAAGAGTGTACTAAAACTGGGCTGGCTTGATTTGACACCAAATAATACATGACCATTATGATTTTGTCCTCAGAATCGCTATAGTACATCAAGTTTTTCCACATAATGATTACAGTGAATAATTGAAATCATGCACTATTCTATTTTGATTCTGTGATGAAAATTAATAATTTTGTGAGAGCAGTACGTGATTTATTTTGCACCCACAAGGTTAGACTATGTTAGTACGCCATCTAAGTTAAACCACCATTGCGAATACGGGCCTACATGAATACAGAAAGTATCGATAACACAACTCATCCTCAAAATTACTTGCAGCTATCTATTTCAGATCAGTTTCCCTTTCCTCACAGCAACAGAGGTTATACAAAGTACACTCACTCACAATCTCATCATCCCCTGCACTGGCAGACCAACTGTGATAATGGAAAAAAAAATCATCTCTTGCAAACAAAATTCCCCAACAATCTACCTGTGTTTTCAATCTACAACTAATCATGTCTCATCTCGCATTCATGGTTGCTGTTTAATTCATACATGGCAGAGCCGTTGCACTCTCAAGGCGGGGAAACAATTTTTTTGCAATCATACACCTGCGTGATAGAACCGTCATGACAATTCACGATTTCTGCATGGAGGTGATCGTTGGAGCCATAAGTTGAAACCCACTCACCAAATGGCTAAGTGGGCATTAAGAATTCAAGCATGAATCCCGGATTTCTTCCTACAATGTAAATCAATCGGTGGGATTAGATATGACGTAAAGGGTGGAGTTTGAGGCATGTTAGATCAGTTCTTTGCTGTATTTTAGTACAAACAGACAAATAACATTTCATGTACAAGTGCATAGAAGTGTTTTATTTTTAGGGCAACTGTTTTGTTGACTTTCTCTTTACTATCGTCAGACATTCTCTCAAAAGAGCATTGTCTCTTTAGGCCTTAAGCGTATTTCATAAACGAGGAGTTAAAAAAAATCTTTTGACTCTTTTGAAAAATAAGTTATAACTCAAATCAAGCTGAAATTGATACAACATTAAGTCAAGGGATGTCACGCTCTTTAGAAGCAGGTTTTGTGACCTTTCATTGATTTTTTGTAATAATCCTGTGAATATTTAATAAGATTCTCACTTTTGGACAAACTTGGTTGGCAATTGTGCATCACACATGTCAATTCACAACTTCTTCTTTTTTCCACCAGAGGCATCATGCATTATTAATGACACTATGATGGCAGTTGCTAGTGGATTAACAGGTGTGACACACAATGGTCATTGTTGTGTTCTGAGTTAATTACCTGATACACACATATTTTTAGATCCAAATTTCTTGGTCCAAATATGTCCAAAAGTGAAAATCTCATTAAATATTCCAAGGATTATTACACGAATAATAATTGAAGAAATATCATGGAACCTGCCTTAAAAACATGTGACATCCTTTGACTTTATGATGTGTCAATTTCAGCTTAAGTTGAGTTGTAACTTATTTCTACTTATATTTCACAAATGTCAACAGTTCTTTATGATGTATAAATTTCAGCTTAATTCCAGTTGAAACTAACTTGTTTTTCACAATTTTCAACAGTGTTTTTTGAACATCTAGTACCAGTAAGCCCCAAACTAAAGATTTGTAGTTGGCATGATGTTCATTTTGATTTAAACAACACTATCATCCGACCAATCAATCCTTTCTTTGTGCGCCAAACAAACTGACTCTCAATGGGATTTATGTGCGATACTGGTGGGTACATACAGAGTTCATTGCGTCTACATGAGAGCAAATTTAATGGTATGCTCTTGCTCTCACATGGTTTGCTTGGCAAGGCTTATTTTCAAGAGAAACACATCTCCCTTGCTGCCCCCCGCAGTTTGAATTTCAGCCTCTGGGAGAAAAACCTCACACACCCTCCTCCACGCACTCACAACCAGACATCTCAAAAAGCGATGACGCAGGTATCGTGCACAAGATCAATACAATTACCCAGAAAGTGCTGTAAATAAAGTCAAATGAGCACGGGCAAATCATTTTGTACCACTACACTAACTAAAAAAAAATATATGGGGCTGGAAAATATGACCTAAAGATAGAATCTGGATCAGATATTGAAAATTAATTGAGGAATGATGGAAACGATACATGTCTGCTTTTGGGTAGCTCATTAATTGCATTTCATAACCTACAGTGTGGGTTACAACTGTTTGGCTGCTTTAAATGAGTCTGCATCAACAAATTGTTATGGCAATTTTTTTATGTAAGGAAGGTATTGAAACAATAAATCAGATTTCATTATATTATGTGATAACTACTCCATCAATAAAATGGATAATACTGCTTCAAGTGTATGCTCATAAATTCTGATGTTTCTAAAAAATGAAGGCATATTTTTTGGTACTCAGGTTGCTTTCATACATATGCACACGTAATTTCATAAATATAAACTTTCAAACTTGCTCTTTTACTCAATTATACATGTACTATTTAATCAAAACATAGGAGAGCAAACACGCAACTTTTCACAAGTCACATATGAAGGAGCTAATATCAGGGTAAACACAAGACAGAGGATAGAACAGGATTACCATGCCATTACAGATGGAACAGATTTGGTGAATTCAGTATGCAGAATCTTACTTATGAGAAGTAGGCAATGGAGTCGACCTATGTGATATTTGATTCTCTTTAATTATGCATACTGTACATGTACAAGTACTTGCATGTTCCATAAACACTCGTTCAGATGTTGCTTATCGCATAATTCTCGTATCTTATCACAGTGCAACAATACACAAAGATATCACGCCTAGCTCAGCCGATATACACACACACGCATATTTGGCGAGCAGGCTAAATTGCATGTTTGTGTACATTGATGCACGCAGTAGGACAACCTCCTTCATACTACATGTGTCTATATAATTAGAATGCATACTGTAGTCGACATGCAGCGGGCAGGTACATGAATGGCCCTGTCGTGAGCATGTGTGTACCTTAATTAAGAGTCCAAAGACACTGAGGCACGTCCTTATTAGATTCTGCGGGCTGTGTAATGACAGAAAATTGACACACTTGGAATTCCCTGTTGCAAATAGCTCCATTTTTTCAACCCCCACCCCCTTATGGTATGGCTAAGGTAATGTAAGAGTGGGAAATAAGCTCTTGAATGAGCGTGATTATGTGGAAGGATTGTAGCAGAATAGGGATTTAATTCAAGGGAAATATTAATATGTATGGAATAAACAGGAACAGGGTCATCCAGAGATCTTAAGCCGTTAAGACAGGGAAAGAAACGGAAACAAAAGACAGGGGAGATTAAGGGTAAGAATGAGTGGGAGAATGATTGGCTGAGCGAAGGACAGTTAATGAAGGGGGGGGGGGAGATGAAGGGACATTTTAAGGATGATAGGGAAACAATAAGAATGACAGAAAAGCAGAGCTATATGTTGGTGTATTTCAATGCACTGTACCTGACATAAGGAACAAGCCTTGATCATGCTATCACAGATACATGAAAGGAATATGAACTACTGTATATGTCATATATTTCACAGGGGTTTTATTTTTGTGAATTTCAGGAGCTATTCTCAAATTTAACAACATGCAAAAATATTGCTTCCTAAAATGAATGAATGATATTGATTTCTCATGTACTCCACGATCGCGAATTTAACCACTCGCGAAATTGTTGTGAAGTTCCAATTCGCGAAAAATTAAACTCGCTAAATATATAACGTTAACAGTACATACCAAACAATCATGGCTGAAGAGGCATACACCCTGGCCATTTGGACAAGTTTCATACCTACATTTATTTGTCATAATAATTAGACCCAGGAGACAACGTGGCTATTAAATAACCCTGAAAGTCGCAGATGATAAATATGATGACTCTAGGACCCAACATAGCATACACATACTCTTTTCCAGGGCATTTCTGCATGTACACCGTTCACAGACAGTGCAGACTGAGTCTACGTACATTCACCATGCTAATTGGCTTAAGTGCTATAACACCATTTCTCAATTTAACCCCGATTGTGGATAGCCCGAACTAAACAAATAACATCTTCTTATTCAGTAGTGCAACAACAGTGCAGTGTCAATATTATGGCTCCTCTGTCATTACTGAACAAACATTCAAACCAGAAGGGTTATAATCCTTACACGAGTATATGTACATTATAGCAGTCTCCCTGGTTTAAATCTTTGCATTAAGTCACATGTGTATTTATCCACAAGTAATACACACAAATCCCATAGAGCACTATTTTGCCTGGTACACAAAGGATTAAGAGATGCTATTGGTCTCAATTGCTCACAAGACAACAGATGGAACAAGAAACTCACAGAATGGCAACCAAGAACAGGAAAGCGAAGAAGGGGCCGACAAAAGAGAAGGTTGAGAGATGAAATATCAACATACACAAACTCAGCAACATGGAACAGAATGACAGCAAATAGGAGTGAATGGAAACTGATTGAGGAGGGCGAGGGCTTAATTCATCCAACAATGGTTGAACAATGTCTGATGATGATTGCTCTCAATGGTACTACTATAGCATATAAGTCCATGCACGAATCTATGTACTACAATCCATGTTTTGTGTGAATATATACTACTCATACCCTGTTGTATGGAGGAGAATCGATCTTTATACAAAAGTGATGTGAAGGTCTCATCAGGGATGTGTTATGGAAGGATAGGAAGCAACTTTCTTTCTTTGAACCCATGTTCCAAGCAGCTGAAAAGTTATGGTGTTCTCAACAGGTGCTGTTCAGGTGTTTGAACAATTATGAACATGATTATGTAGCAATGGTTTCTCAGAGAGAACAAAAGAAATGTACATTTCGCTTGTCCCATTCTGTTAATGACATTAATACTTCCATGAGCACAACAGGTATCAGCAAACACAAATTAACAAGTTTTTCAAGTAAAATATCTCTGCTTCACGCAAACACACATAAATGCCGTTAATGATAACACACAGCTTAATATATCATTATGAGGGTGGTTGAATCTCCCAAATGCACAAGTTGTCAGAAAGTGAAGAAATTGGTCAATTTTGTAATTAATACAAATAGCTTATATGTCCGATTTTTAATGATTCCTCATTACTTTTCGAAACAAAAGCAGAGTATTAGGATCTGTCATTATCTGCCGTTAACTTCCTTATAGTTTGCAAACGAATTTGTCAAAAACAAAACGTCTACAGACAAATGGGAAATTAAAGAAATTTCTTTTCAAGTTGACATCAGCTAAATGTCGGCTCGGCACATGGAACATCAAAGCATTGTCATGATTATGGAATTCTTTTGACATTCATGAGCACGCTTTAGAACCCATACAAATGTTTGAATGTATTATGCTCGAGTTTCTACTCCTTCCTATAACACTTCCCTGGTCTCATTTAGCAAGAGTAGCCTTATCAGTGCGGGTATTTCTTTTCAGGAGGGCTCCATCTGCAATCATAATCACCCCAGTCACTGGATCAGTCTTCTCCATCACGTTAGTAGCTACTGGTGGATTAGTTTGCGGAAGGACGTACATTAAGCTGAAGCTGCAGGCTTTGTACTGATTGAAGGTACATAAATGGCCCAATCCCCTGTACCGAATCTCCTCCCAGCTTTATATCCCATTCAATCACAGCCAAATATTCAGTCCTTCTGAACAGTTTCAGTAGCAAACCATCTACGGCCAATTTGTTTTTTACACATTAATGTGCCCATGGTAAGGGTTAAAAATAAATAAATGGCAATAGAGTAATTCACCCATCGCCTACAGTTAGATTTTCTAGCTTTGTGAATCATGGTCTAGTAAGGATGTCAAAATTTTCTGTGGAACTGCAGTAACCACAGGGATATGGCTTCATTGTATGAATTGTCTGTTGTCCATTGTCCAAGTCACCAGATTGTATGGGAGTCATGCTGCTTAGTATCTGAGTGGAAAAAGCTCGCCTGCATATACACTACAGCTCAAAGGTATTGGCACAGGTCAAGCGAAAGGGAAGAAAGGGAAGGAGCTGCAGTTTTAAACCGCGGTATATTTTGTCCAGTTCAGCATGAAACACAATGCTTTAGCCTAAAAAGCATAGTGTATGAGGGCTCAGTAAAAACTGGGTTAACCTTTCTGGTTTAAACTCAACTGCTCTCACTGAATGCATCACCAACTACCCATTCATTCTTTCCAAACAATACTCTCTCAGTCTCTCAGTCATTTGTTATCAAACAACCCAAGGACATTTCCAGCATTTCCATTGTTTCATTGAGTATTTCTCAGCCAGTGCTCAGAGAGATATCATCTTGATCAATTTTTTTTTCTACTTAAACAATTATGCAAACCCATCAATAAGTTGGTAAGTTGGTAAGTTCTAATGGTGAATAATTGCTGTTAACTTTTGCATCAGATTTTAATATACTGATTACTAGGCAGACATGTGTGATCACCTTTCGAAGTAATAATGCAATATCATTAATGTGAAATGAGTATTAAAAGGTTTTTCACCATATCTAATGTCTGCTTAAGTGTAGCTTCAGGGTTTCTAAGCCTCACACATCACATCCTATTCACAGCTTGTAACTCCAGACTTGAAAGGCTTGTCGCAACCCATTCACAGCTACCATACTTTCAGAGATTGATATTCATCGGGTTGCACGGATAGCTAAAAGTTCTACCTGCGGGGGCGCTAGGGGATGGGGAAAAGTGTAACAAATGGGAGCAATTTGCACAATTTGCACCAGAAAGGTCACCGAGATTAATGTTTCTACATGTGCCCTGTGACATTTATGACTAACATCTCCATCTTAACTTCCGTTATCTATAAATAGTCTGCCTGAGGCTGGTGGTTGCTATGGGCACCACATCACAGATGAATACCAGCTACATTATGGAAGCAGCGTGAAGCCTTCAGTGAATAAACTAAAAAAGGGGGACTTAAATTATGACCCGCTAACTTCATCCTTCCTTCATTTCTTCTAGAAGGGCCAACAGTACATTTTTGTCAATTTTGTCTCAATGAAAACATGTCCCCCAAGCACAAATGTACAGTATGTTAGGATTACTGCACACAATTTAGGACTGATCACAAAACAGTCATTATTTCCATTTCAAATGAAAAAAATTTGGTCACATTTTGCTCCATACATACACCTAAGCTTAGTCCATACATTATCTTCTTTGTTTCGAGGATACGGACCAGTATATTGAACTTATAACACCAAATCATACAACTTGCTTACTACAAGTTATCTTTAAAAGAGTCAGAAGTTCATGAGGCCAGAAGCTTGATCAAATTTGTACATGTAACATTCAATTTCTTCATCATGCTCTCATATTTTTCAATTCTCAATTCTCTTGTGAGAAGATTTGTACTGCAATCTCATTTCGACAGAGCTCATGGACCTGGATTCGATGAGTTACGGAAAATACAATATATTTCATCTGCAAGTGTGACATTAGCCCTCACATAGAGTAGTTTGTTCCCCTCTTGTAATTTACACAAACTATTGTGCAAACTAGGTAAATCATGACATTCCCAAATGATAGTATATCTAATATATGATTTTAATATCCCCAATGGTAGTGCTGTGATGGAGTGAAAGGAATGTGCTAGAAACTATGAGGTAAGGTTCCCAGAACCATAATTGCATTTGGTATCTCAAGAGTGTTCTGAGGAGAGAAAATTAACAGATCATCTTCTGGTTGGTACTGAATGTACAAGACTTTAAACCAAAATACAATTCATTTTCTTCTCTACTGAAACTTAGAAATAGAAATCATATTTGGTATCACACCTGACGAGGTGTTGCAGTGGTGCACAAAACGTGATCTTTTAAGATTTCTTGTTGACTATACATTGCGAGACAAATTATTATCACTAGCAAGAAATCAAATACTTGTTCACAGATATATTCAGCTTTACATGCATTTCAAAAGCTTTCAGACAGTAAATCAAAAATAAATAAATAAGGAAATGGGCATGAAAATCGAAGGTGAGATATGTAAACATATTTTCAGGACCTTGCTTCATCTATTCAAACTAAAATGGCATTTCAATGAAGAGAGAACAAAGCAAGTTAGAAGTTGGATTATTTGTACTTTTGCATCACACAGTGCATGTGTGACATGACATTAATGGTTCACAATCATTATAAGTGCTGTAATAAAACCACAGAATAAATAAAAGGAGAAAAGTGACATGTGGAACAAAATATGTAGTGAACATGGCCATGTCTGTATACCCAAAGCTCCAGTGATTCATCCACACGTACTTTCTTCTTGAAAATGGCAAGGGTGAAAGGGGAGATATTTCCTTGGAGTAATACCATTTATTTGTTTTTTTCCAATCAAAACTACCATCCCGGTGCCATTATTGGAAGTTGATGAAACTTTCTTGCATGGCACTCAATAATCACTCCCTCTGAACCTCTTTGATTTGCAATGAGATGATGGTCTATGGAAGGAAAAATGTATTCATGCCTGCGGCAGGGACATATGTGCAAGAAGTACAAATGCATTGAGAAACTAACCACGATACAGATGACAGGCACCTCAGCAAACAAAACAAGAATTTACTTTAGGTTTCAGTAGATTTATGCACGCAATCAAGGAAAACTTATATTCTTGCTCTTTCAATATGACAGTTTTAAATTTGGATAGGAAACGTGTCATTTGAAACTTCATGAGTCCTAAACTGGTGGTTTGAAAGCATATACTAGCAACAGGAAATCAGGAAAATGACATATTACATTATTTAACAAAGATAAACCCATTATTTTACCGTTTTCATACAAATGGGCAGTTCTGCGCATAAGACGAGTAACTCATCCATTATTCACTCACTGCATAATTGTACTTCCATATTTGATGATTATAACAGACACAAGACTGACAAATATTTACTGCATTTCTCCCACTACTATAGTATAAATTCACATATAAAATAATTATGCATTTATTATTTTATTAATTTACATATTTAATTCCATGAGAGATTTATCTGATTTCTTTCTGGTTTGTTCCTTTTCCATTCTTTACCTGTACTGATTGTTAATTGCTATGACAGATTACAACCACAAAGTGCTCAAAGAGTTTTGCCATTTTCTTAACAGTATTAGAACATTCACTCTCACCAAGGAAACCTTCACAGAATGTCTCATTTCCTCCAATGTAGGAAACACACATTTTCAATTAAAATATAGTGTGAATAACCAATACCTAGTTATGCTACAATGCCTAGTTTTCCTGCAATACTTTACCGCATACAAACCACATTTCACCACAATCTTGCCTGCTTAAGTTGACAATTTAATTTGTACTGTACTTTGCCAGAAAGCGAACCAACCACAATGCAATTTTTGTCTAGAACATGAATTATATACCTAAGGCATTGTGCAACCTGTAAAAGTAGTTTCTTTAAGATCATATTCATGTATGTGATTGTTACAGATTGGGCGATGCAATTTGGTTTTCTTTATGACACAATTACAACATGAAACCAGGAAGAATAAATGTAACAGTGGTTTGTGAACATTAATGTTGATAGTTAGTTTGTCTTTTCATTTAGTGTCATAGACAAATTATTGTTTTGAAATAACAGAGGTTGATACTGCGCATTTCATAAACGGCGCACATGTACAATGTAAATCTTCATACATAGAAGAGGACTTAATTCAAAGGCAATAAAGTATGATACACTACAGTCTCTTGAGTGCGAGATGTCCATTTTCACGTTTCTTTTTGATGGATCCCTTTAACATGCACACCAACACACACACACACAGACACACACACTGGTCACCCTAGAGCAATAAACATCCCTGTCGGCAGGCTAGTGAGGAAGAAGAGGAAGAAAACGGTATATTGTCTGGCTGAATATCATGCACATGTAACCAGATCCACGAGACGTGTCATGAGTTGTCCTGCATTTTGCCTCAAACACACAAACATACTCCATCCACGGCCGACACCAACACCAAAGCTGCAGTATCCCTCTCTCTCTCTCTCTTCCCCTCCCTCCATCCCTCTTTCTCACTCGCTCTCTCTTTACCAATCTCTCCTTCTTTCTTCCGCTTTCCCTTTCTCTCCCTCTCTCTCTCTTTTCTCCCACTCTTCATCACTTTTCCCCTTTCTCCCTCCCCCCTCTTCCTATTCCTCTCTCTCTTCCTATTCCTCTCTCTCTCCCTCTTTCTCCTCTTTCCTTCTATCTTCCCCTCTCTCCTTTCTCTCTCTCTCTCTCTCTCTCTCTCTCTCTCTCTCTCTCTCTCTCTCTATCATGAATAGAGTCCCCCATAGCCATGAACTGTGGAATTCCTCTTACTCTCTTCCTCTCCATCTCTACCCCTCTCTCTCCTTCTCTCTCCTTCTCTCTCCTTCTCTCTCCTCTCTCTATCACTCTCTCTCTCTTTCTCCCACTCTCTCCTTCACACTTCCCCTCCCTCCCTATCTTTCCCCCTCTCCCTCCCTCTGCCCCCATTTCCTTCAATCTTCCCCTCTCTCTCCTTCACTCTTCCCCTCTCTCCTTTACTGTTCCCCTCTCATCCTTTCTCTTCCCCTCTCATCCTTTCTCTTCCTCTATTTCCCTTTCTCTATCTCACCCTCTCTCTTTCTCGGTCATGAATAGAGTCCCCCATAGCCATGAACTGTCATACCCCTCTCATTCTCTCGGCACTCCCTCTCACTCTCTTCACCTCTCTCCCTTTCTCTCTCTCCCTCTCTCTAGGTCATGAATAGAGTCCCCCACAGCCGCATGACCTCCTTTAAGCTGGACCATCGTCCGACTAAAAACCAAAAAAAAATCTGGATGCTATCTTCGGATGGATGGCGGGCACACGTCAGTGCACACAGACGTTGAAGTAAGCCGATACACGTAAAACGAGTCTTCCTCACTCACCCCTGTGTGTATTGGGAACACACTGTCCCACCTACTACCACCACTTCCACCACACACATTCACAGCATTCTGCATGGACGTAGACACCCCTGCTGAAATGGAGCAAATGAAATTTGCACAGTGTAGAGCCAAGAAAATGTGGGCATGAGTGATTCCATTCCCCCTCTTCTGTGTAGGTTTATCTACTCCCTCCTCTTCCTCTCTTCTCTCTCTCTCTTCCCCTCTCTCTCTCTCTCTCCTTCTTTTATATAATGTGTCTATGTCTACATGTGCCCATCTCTAGCTCACTCTATGTATCCATCTATCCTACTCTATCTCTCTCTTTCCCTTTGCATTATTATCAATAGTCCTACTCTCTCTGTCTTTCTCTCTCTACTTGCCCCTTACCTTTTCCCTTTCTTTCCAAATTCCTCTCTTTCTCTATCATTCTCTTTTATCTATCCATTTATCTCACTGTCACTCTCTTCTCTCTCTCCCTTTGCCTTGATCAATACCTCTCTCCTTCTTTCTCCTTCTTTCTCGACCTCTCTGTTCTTCATTCAATCTCTTTCCATTCCCTCTCTTTTTCTACTCTACTCTTCCATCTATCTGAGTGTCACTGTCTCCTCGCTTTCCCTTTGCCTCAATCAATACATCTTCCCTTCCTCCTTTCTCTTTCCTCTGTTTCCTCTTTCAATCTTTCTATCCCCTTTCTTTTCTACTCTACCCTGCCATCTGTCTGACTATCACTGTCTTCTCTGTTTCCCTTTGCTTTGATCAATACCTCTTTCCCCACCTCCCCTCTATTTCTCTCTCCATCTGTTTCTCTTTCAATCTCTTTCCATCCCCTCTCTTTTTCTACTCTTTCCTTCCATCTATCTGACTGTCACTGTTTTCTCTCCATCCCTTTGCCTTAATCAATACATCTTTCCCTCCTCCTCTCTCTCTTTCTCTTTCAATCTTTCCTTTCCTTCTCATTTTTCTACTCTCCTCTTTTCCACCCTCTCTCTCCCGGCTATGAGTAGAATACCAAACAAGCGTGCTGTTCTCCCTCCGACCCTAATTCCGAGCATTGTATTAATACCGCAGCATTTATACGCATGACCTTCACTTTATCATGTCTGCTGCTAGAGATCCCAATGCACAGACAGTTGGCTGTATATATGGCCGGGACGTTTACAACCAATTGGACGCAATCTCTGAGGTTTGGGAGGATAGTGACTTACTAACCATGCCCCTTCAAGGGAGAACGTCTTGATTTTATCTTTCGAATGCCGTCTTATCAGAGGCAGTTGGCTGCATATGACCGGGACATTAATGAGCGATTGGGCATAATCTCTGAGGTTCGGCAGAGAGGAAGAAGCAGAGAGAGAAGACAATGACTTAACTAAGCATGCTCTTTCAAAGGAGGAGGTCTTGATTCTGTCAATTCTGTTCATCTCTATGGAGGCAGTCAATTCTCATCATTTTGATGGCTTATGTTTATAACCTTGCTAAGATAAAAGAAATCAATTTGTTTTCAGCCAGAGATTGATTATACTGATTATAATTCCCCCCATTACAAAAAAAAAATCCCTTCATGTAGGTTAATAATGATGTATTGCTACAAATGGGTACACAAGGCAATTGCTAGATTATCCAATGGTAAATTTAGATAGAAAAGAAACTCATTTTTAAAAGCTAGATGAAAGAAACGTATGCTCAAAACATGCATGTGCACATGCATTATTTGAATTAAGTAATTAAAATATGCAGCAATTGGGTTCCTTCTGATTGAGTGAGCCACCTAATTCTGTGAGTGCCTTTTCCATTTATTCAAGTGGTGGTCACACTTTGAAGGCTGTCAAACCTCACGTTACAATCAATTACATAATCCAATTATCATGTTTCTATGGTAACAGTTATACACACAGTCTACAACCAGTGGAACTGTGCATAATGTGTGACTCATAGAGATGATGTAAGGAAGCAACAGCTACAGCTGGTACTCACCAACAATTAGAAGAAATACATGAATTTTGATAAAAACACCATTCTGCAATAATTGTACATTATATCATGAACATGATACGATTGAAGTATACTCTTTTAATACTGTGCTACTGTAGCTTCGTGGGTGACTCTTAATCTAATATTGGCTGTAACATTTGACGTCATGTATTGTGGGGAGCTAAGGAATGTGAGGAAATTCTCCTCCATCTTATTAAGTATATTGGCAACTGAATTGAAGCATCGTAAGACACTCATTCAATATATAGGCCTAATCTGCTAACTCAACCCTTTAACCACCACTGAAGCATTTTTGCACAAGTAGCACACAAACCCCACGGAGCTGTATTATGTCTGGTACACAAAGGATCATGAATTAATCAAAATCTAATCTTTTCTACATAATACCAAGACATCTATTGTTACATGTGGGTAGGCAATCGCATATGCAACATCAAAGAATCTTAAATGCCACTGGTTCTAGTCCGAAATCTAACTAAGATATAACATTATACCATATACTCGTATTACAGAAGGCTCGTACGTGAGTTGCATCTAATGTATTGTCCGTTGACTTTGAAGATGTATTGTTATACATGTAATTGGAGAAAAAAACATAGGGAAGAATATCCTTTGACATTATACAACTGAAATATCAATGTATTCACTGTTTTCTTCACTCATGCACTATGCAAGATTCATAAGTGCGCAAAATTTCATATTTTCCCTCTCAAATTTGGAGGCAAGCTTTGTTGGGGGAAGCAAATGAAAACAGGGAAATATCGTGGTCTTTCTTTGCATTGCCTAAGAGGACTCCGGTTCGCCATAAATCTGGTAAATCTTTGACCATGGAAAAGGTCAGCCTATGCATCAGGATGTGCACTATGCAGACTCGCCAACGTGTCTTCACGCTGGATGTCATTTCCTCGACGACGCTCACACTCACAGACGAGACGGTCTTTTCATACAAGATGGATCGCGGCTCTCCTAGTGGGGCACTTTACAGCACATGCGAGCCGCATCATGCGGCTCTGAAGCGTCTTAAAAAGGACTATTGTTTGCCGCTTGCTGACATATCCTTCATATCCGATATCCAACTCGGAGGACAATAAGACATGGAGTGAAAGGGAGATATATACTGCTGATTGGGTATATAATAAATATATAGGAACGTAAAATGTAACACCTTAATACTGCATCATGTAGCTGTTTTGTTTTCACAATGGAAATAAAAGGTCAAAGTAATGGAAAGTAAAGGAGAGGGAATTAATGATGAGAATGTTACTCGTGACCGACCCATTTGATAAATGGACAGAGCTGGCTTGAGGCAGAAACTGTACTTTTTGAAGCAGGTGTCACTAGAATTGAATTGTTCTTTCCAACCTTTACAATCTATTGTGGTAATTGGATCGTAGTTCCGATGCTATCATGGTGCTCATTTATTTTCAATGATTATTTATGAATTTGAGTTGATTCCTTCACATGATACTGACTAAATTTAACCAAGAATGACACCCATGCATGGTTATGGCAGAACAGTTGTATCACAATTACAGCTACACAACAGCTCAAAGGAATAGCATAGGGAAAGGGAAAGGGGAGAAAGGGAAGGAGCTGCAGTTTTTAACTGGGGTATATTTTGTCCAGTTCAGCATAAACATGATGCTTTAGCCTAAATAGCATCATGTTTCATGCCAAACTGGACAAAATATACCACAATTTAAAACTTCAGCTCTTTCCCTTTCTTCCCTTTCCCTTTCTTCCCTTTCCCTTTCCCTACGCCAATTCCTTTGAGCTGGAGTGTAGGTCCTGTAACTAAGCTTCATCATTGCTATCCATTACCTTTAATGTTTGGGGGCATGGCACCTCATAGACTGATCACTGTCAGACCAGAGGGGGAACAGTATAAGTGGATATACATGCTATAATGTGCCATGTGAGCGTCAACAGTGAGGAATTCTTGAGTGTGTCGCTCAATTGTGTGGTGTGATTATTTACCCTGCGTAAACATTCATGCAGGGACATAACAAGGAAGGGGAGCTAGAGTGATGACCTTTCACCCCTTCATGCGTAGATCAGCAATGTGGACGTGGATCCTGAGAAAATAGTCATTCTAATTTACTGAGCTTTACTGCACGCTGTACCTCAAATTGTGGATTGCTATCTATTGCAACTCGTTGTATCGCAAACCATTACATCATGCATCTATGGCAAGTCCAGGCCTTAGAATGATTTTGCAATCAATCATATAGATATTAGAGATCCACACAAGCTACATGATCAAAATCTATTGCAAGTTACAATTAATATTGATCAGAGGTTCTTTGTAATACAAATTTATGATTCATATCAATTATCAATTGTATGATCGATAGATCTATCATACGATTGATCTATATCGCATGACTGTAAGATTAATCATAACTCTTTGTAATACGGGCCCCTGATTTGTGAAAGTCTGTTCTGGCATTAGCCATGGCCTGGTCAATCCTGTCTATAGAGACTAGCACAAAAGGACAGACCAGAAATGGTCTTTATGGACAAGACAGTTTATATCGACAGGAGTACATTACATGCAAACTGTTCTAAAGGGACTCAATAGACCATTTTCGTAATATACTCACAACTTTCCCCCGTAACTGCGTAGGAATGCATTATTGCATTCACCTGTATCTAGCCATTCAGATTCAAAGGATGGAATTCACTTTGAATCTGTTAGTTGTTGCTACTTGGACAAACCTCGGACAAGCTTTGGGGTCCCATTAGTAATGTATTGTTTGAACGTCATGAATACAATTTGCATACCAGTACATTTCGAAAATGGTATATTTGAGAGGTCTTTTCAAAAAGTTGTTCTTCACACACAACTTTGGAGACTGGTTTGACTACACGATCAATATTCACCAACAAGATATTGAATCTAGGCTTCAATAGACCATTTTCGTTACCGATGCAAGTTTTGCACGTCTTCCAAACCAGGGACCTGTTGCATATCACGTACCGTAACTTGCCATCAATGGTAACTACCATGGCAACAGCCAATGAACTTTCATTCTTGCACCTGTTTCCATGATAGTTATCACTGATGGTAACTCAAAACAACTCAAAACAAGTTTTTTTTTCAAGTACTATACTTGCAGAGTAGCGCTTCCATCTTACTTGCTTCAGGACACTTAACTATCAGTGGAAAACATTAACCAACAGTATATTGAAGATAGAAACTTGATTCCTACCCAAATCACAAAAATGTCTCTCTCTCTCTCAGTGATACCATAGTTTATATGGTCTGGTGATATTAAACCGACTTAAAACAAGTTTCAAGTACTGTAGCGCTTTCATCGTAATTTTTCCAGTACACTGAATTCACTATTAGCGCATAACATTAATCAATAAGACATTGATGATACTGGCCATGTTTCAAGCGCTTTACTTGTAGAATAGTGCTTTCATTTTACTTGCTCCAGAACACTGAACTATTAGTGCCCAACATTCACCTACAAGACATTGATATGTTTGTATAGACTCCGATCACCGACAACGATACAATGTCTGCCTATCAGAGAGCAAAGTTTAAAGTGTATGGGGAGTGCCTTCTGAATTCTTCACACTCTTCAAGGACCTGTGTGCCTCATAAAGTGAACTGAAGATGGGCCAAAGGTCAGTCTCCTCCCATCAATCATATTCCATGCAGAGTTTAATTGCCCAAACATTGAGGCTCAAGTCCGTGGTTTGTAACATTGCCCTGTGACTGTAAGGTATGTACACAGCGTTATCTATCTAGTGTAACATGGTGGAGGTTCCATTACTCTCTCACAAAGTCATTTACACAGAATTCCATAAACTGTCAGTTGAGAGGAAGAAGGGCATTAAAGAGAAACCTGCTCAGAACAAAAAGGGCATAAAAGATTAATATGTTTAGAACCAGATGGAGCAATGCAGATAAAGCTCTTCCCATCAAGGGCTTCAGATTGCAATATCACACTGTGTCCTGTCATTTATTTCCCAAATGGTGGATCTCGAATTCTCTCTCCTCAGAGGAAAAATTTGGAAATGGGAAGTCATTTGCAGAAAAAAAAACAATGTGTACTGAAAAAACAGGGGAAACCCAGAAATTTGCCGTGAAAGCTTTTTCACAGAATCTACCTTGTATACACATGTTACCCAAATATTGCACAAGAAATATGACCTAAATAAAATATACCCCGCTGTCTCTTATGTGTATATCTCTCACACAAAGCCCGAATGTTACATGCGATAGTATGGCTCCTCAATCCCATACGGGTTTGAATGGATAGCCCGTGCCAGATGCATGCACTACCTACCTACTTCACACCTTTTAAACCAACAGCAAATGGTATCTAAGTAAACCCCTCTGCAACAATAGAACAAGGCCACCAACAATGGATGTAGGTACTGCACAGTTGTGAAACAATTACACATCACAAATACATGGGTTTGCTTTTTTTAGTTTCAGTTACTGAAGTATCCATGGAGGTTAGACACAAAACATGTCTTGCCTCGTGGGTACAAACAGATTACACTCTCAATGTGCTGTCATTTATATTGATTCATATTTAATTTGTTGAGATAATTATGGGAAGACTGAGCAACAAACGATGGACAGTGGTAGAGTGTAATGGTTGGGAGAAGGAGCACAAAGAGGGAAGGGAGACAGCAAGAGAGAAGGGGAAAGAAAGAGGGGAAGAAAGAGGGGAGAAATAGAGAGAGAGAGAGAGAGAGAGAGAGAGAGAGAGAGAGAGAGAGAGAGAGAGAGAGGGGGGGAGGGAGAGGGAGAAAGAGAAGGGGAAATAGAGAGAGAGAGAGAGAGAGAGAGAGAGAGAGAGAGAGAGAGAGAGAGAGGTGAAAGAGAGAGGGGGATAAGAAAAATATACAAAAGGTGGAGAGAAGGGGAAAGAGAGCAATAGATAGACAGGAGGGCAGAAAAAAGAAAAGACAGAGAGATAGAAACCCGATGAGAAACAGACAGGCAAAAGCTGACAGTGATTGAGAGGAATGTTCCATTGATTATTACATTCATGATACACATGTTCCAGAGTAAACAGATTATGAACAATTGCAAATACACCTTTTTATCTTCGAGGAGGTAATACGATACTCACTTAAACACGTCTCTAAAAAGACATGTTTTCATAACACTTCCTGTACCACCCAAGATACTGTTCTATGTGATATAGGTATGTTTACTGGTTAATGGGTACATGCACAGCACATGAACAGTAATTGTATCCTCAATTGTAATTGCATCACGTGGTCTTTGCAACATGTATCGCATACAACGGTATAGATGTAAAATGATTTAATGTCTTATTGTTGTACTAGATACCTAACTCACCTAAAGACAGTATCCAGGTGTCTATATCAATTCTCACAGGAGCAATTGATCATGAAACAAGAGAACCGTCCATTTCTTCTTTCCCTATTGCCATGGTAACCAAACTTCCCCTAATCATGAATGCTATATTGTATGTTTCATGCTACATGCTCAAATAGCACTGTAACTTTGGAAAACAAGTTTGTGAAGTTTCTTTTATGGTTGTTGCCTAAAAACAGCATGATACAATATCTGTAATCAGATTCGGGATTATACAGAATTTCTTTCTTGATTTCTTCAGACTACAAAACAAAATGTAAGATGTTGGAAGTGAAAAGTAAAATGGGATATGCATACCTTGAGTGGGAGAAACAATCTACTTGTGATGTTGGAGTAAACATTGCAATATTGTTCATGACTCATATTTCATATTACATTAACAGAAAGACTGAGCCTTTACAAAAACAAATTCTATTCAAACTTAAGCCAGGCATACTGTACATGCACACCTCTGTAATAATGCTGAAATTTGTAATATTAAAATATGGATTTTAAGAGAGTCATGTCCTACATAGCCATTTAGATGGGAAATTGTATTGATTTGCCTCAGCAGCCTGTTCTGTTTAATTGGGAAAAAAAAATACGAAGTTAACTAATAACATCATTCCATCAAAAGATAACTTGTTAAATAGAAAATTATCAATCAAAATTATCAATCAAAACAAGTACTTTCTTTGTAAAAAAAACCCACAGAAATATGTTATGTTGTATGAATTTAACATGAGATGTACATGCATAGATAAGTTTTGCACCTCTCGGAGGTGGACAGAAACAAACAGCAGTTTTCCTTATCACCATGGTAACTAAAATTTTCACCTGCTTTTAATCATAAATGCTACATTGTGTGTTGCATTCATGTTTATTTTTATCAAGGCTTGTATTCTCACCAGAGGTTTAACCTATTACACATACTTAACACTCTGGACTACACACGGAGAAACTTTATGGGTTGAAAAATGAAAACCATGAGATACAATTCCCTTATGATCTCATTATGTTGTTTTCGGAATCACTACAGTTATTTGTGTCCACATGATGATTTTTAGATTTTCTGAGCAGCTCTATTTTCATAGCATTACAAACAGTCCTCTTAAACCTGAACTGGGGGTAGGCTACTGTGAAAACCTTAAACCGTAACAATTATGATATTGATTAGCCAAATGTATTAGGAAGCATGTTTTAAACAGGATATTCTTGACAATTAGCAATAATTGTTTAACAGGTAATATCAGACATAGTGCTCATATTATTGAAAATTGGCACAATACAAAGCTCTTTTTTTACATTCAAGCTTGTATAAATAATTTACAAATGTTATATTTTTGTTGATCAACTTTCAGTATGAAGACCTTTTGAACAGTAATCTACACTTTTATGCAATTTGCCAAAGTGATTTATGGAATCAAAATAAGGGCACTGCGTTACCATCTTTCAACAAGAAAATCCCACTACAAATATATGTAAAATATGTTCTTAAATATATTTTCTCTTTAGAGAGATGTAAAATGTTAAATCTTCTCTTTCTCTCTAACATACTCCTATCCCTCTTTCTCTCTCTCTCTCTCTCTCTCTGTCAGTCTGTTTGTCTGTCTGTCCCTAACTCTTCTTTTCTCCCCTCCCCCCCCCTCTCTCTCTCTCTCTCTCTAACTCTCCATCCTCCTTCTTATCCATGTTGCATCCTTCCTAAATATGTCATCACAGCAAACATATCTAAGCGATGACACAGAGCCATCTCTTCCAGACGGTTAAGTTAAGCCTCTTTATCACATCCCCTCTCCTTAATCATGGTCATGCAGGGAGAAGAAATGGGTCCAAGGTTAATCCCTTGAACCTTTATCTCATTAAAAGTCATCAAAACCTGCATGCAATCACACTTCAAGTGTACAAGCATGGCGGCAAATAGTTCTCTTTATCCAACTATGCAGCACTGTAGTGAAACCAGGGCAGGAGATTTAGCTGAGACAGATTGGATTTTTGTCTTACACGCTGTTCTCTCCACCTCTAAATGGATAAAGGAAGTACTCCCACACCTTCCTGTCGGTAATTTGGCAGACATCTTTAAATGTGAGAGGGCAAGAGCTTAAATTATCGCCTACATTTTCCAATTAGTGCATTTATTTCATAAAAGTATAGTTGGATTGTGATTCTGCAATTTACTTGCTTGTGCTAAATTTTAGCTTGTACTATAACATTTCAATTTTGTGTCTTCTTTGATTTGTGAGTGATCATCATGTTATCTATTAAAAAATTATCATTGTGGATGGAAACGTATCACTTCCATGCCATGAGTTTCAAGTTTGACTCAGGCTTGTCCAGCATCTATAGCCAATACTTCTATGTTTCTTTTGCTTACAAATTAGTTTACAATTGCATCACTTCCAATGCATTACAATTAAACATCAATATAGTGGTAACCAGATCATATAATTAAGATGTACTGGCACAAGTTTCTCCTGAAGAACATTTTCATGAAAGTTTCACATGGTATTATCATTTGAGAAAAAAATTGCTCACTCAACTTATAAGAGATCAACTACTATTGATAATTGTTATTTAATTACTAGATTTGTGGAACAACCATTTGACATGATTCAAAATTATATTGTATAAGTTAACTTCATAAGATCCAGCTTCTGCAGAGCAATATAGTGCATATTCGATAAAATGTACATAATTATATCCTGAATAGCAAGAAAGCAACATCAGTTATCACAATTATTTGAACTACACTCCCTTGTTTGATTAACACATTACACTTCTTCATTATTTGATGAGCTATACAACCAGAATATAAATTGCATATATGTAACGTGTCATCTAATAGAAAACACACACAGATGTATATTCTGAACAAATGGAAAACAATATATTTTAGCCATAGCAACACCTGATTGAACTGGCCTTGGCCTGGCAGAAACATATGAATTAATATTGCCCTGAAAAGTACATATCTAATCTCTGTCTCTATATCTACTCAAAGTAATTCATATAAGGTCTATATTCCAAACAACTACTACGACAAGCAAATATTACCAAGAGTCATTGGTTTCTGTATTCATTTTTTTATTTAAAGAAGCATTTCATTCTTGGTAAAATACTGTAAGCTCACAATGCAATAATATTTAGGCTGATTAGTTGTTAACTCTTCATTATGTTATGTTATGTTATGAAGCAAATATTACCAAGAGTCATTGGTTTCTGTATTCATTTTTTTATTTAAAGAAGCATTTCATTCTTGGTAAAATACTGTAAGCTCACAATGCAATAATATTTAGGCTGATTAGTTGTTAACTCTTCATTATGTTATTATTAAACATTTTCATGATGAAACAAAGACATTATTTTTACATCAATTGACACCTTAAAATTATTGTTTACTTCATCGATTAATCTGTAGAGGGGTGAAATATTGGGCTAGAAATGCAAGATAATGCAGAAATTAATTGCAAAAAGTGCTAGATGTATCTCATGATAAATAATAGATCCACTTAAAACTGTAAAAGTGCAATGATGTTATTGTGTAACATTACAACATTATCATGGGGACAAGTGCTATCGGATTAGTGGTTGGTATGGTACTTACCATGCTGTCATTCCAAAGCATCTTGAGTCGGTAGCCCGGTAGTATGTCACTCCTGTTATTCACATCCTCTAACCCCATGATAGTGGCTGGTAGGCAGCCCTGCCCACCGTCCCATGTCCCACCCTCCATGGGGAAGATCCCCCCGAAATACAGGTCCTTTAACCCCGACTCGGCCTCCGAGGCCGCTATGTCGGCCGGGCTCGGGTGCACGCGCGACGCGTATTTGGGCTCCCCAAATCCCACGCTCAAACTGGCCGCTAGAACAATCAGTTTCATCATCAAAGTCATGACGGAACTTAATTTATGCTTCGCCATGGCTAGGACATAAACTTCTACCAAGCGTGGTTATGTCTTAATTCCCGATTTTTATGGAGTAATATGGTAAAACTAAGCGAATTTAGGCTAGGCGGAAACAATCTCGGCACCGCGCTACCACCAGTAGAAGTAAGTTTCAATCTTCGGTAGACAAAATACCGAATCACTGAGCGACTCGTCCGCTACAAAGTAGTATTTCGCCTGCGATGATAGTTCACTCATCCATTCATAGAATGCTCAACTCTCTCTCTAAAAACCCGATTTCGGTAATTAAGCTTCAAGTGGAAATATTGGCTGTAGTTGTAGATAAAAGGAATTTACAATGCTGAATGCCTGGGAGGCGTAGTCCATTGCTTTGCAGCTGACAGAAATCCCCGGTGTAGCCCCCGGTATGGTCAGTGGTAGTGAAGCCAGCGAGCTACGTACAAGTGGAATCTGCGGTGGTCATCAACGCAAACGCACATCCCTCGCTGATAAAACACGCTCAAAATGTACGGCAAAGAAACCAAGATATGGGTTGGGGATACAAATATCGCTAAGACAGGTGTTGATGATACTTCTCGGGCGGTTTTATCTCCAAAGATTTATGACGAAAACTGACTCGGAAGTATGTGTTGTCATCTGTGGGTGTTGATCTCAAACCGAGAGCTGAATTCGTCAGGTGAACGAGAGATGTCTGGGAAACGATAGCAGACGTTCGCTGCACTTGCTCCTTTCTAAGCTCGAACGAGTTTGCTTGATACTATACTAGCGGCAAGCGAGATGATGGTTGAGCCGGTATTTGATGCCGTGCTGGCTAGTATGTGTGCGCACACACACTCACACACACGCTAACTGAATGAACCGCATCATACATGGACTTCAATCGCTGAGGGATTTTTCACATAGCGCGCAGTCTCTGGCTAGATAGCGGAGGAGTCTAAACACTGGCGCCGTGCGCTACACTCCCACTGTGTGTTTGTGTTAGTTACGGCTCCAACTAGATGCAAGCATGTTTGACATCCACTCGTACTCTCGCTTGGCCTTTGGACGGGAAAGTGATTTTCCATCCGTGCGAACAGATTGAAGCGACGGGAGGTGTGAAGTAACATCGTTGATTCAAGAGATAGGTTTACTGCTAGATGTTTGACGTATGGAGTCATTTATCATAATTATACGAGTTATATCGTAATATTAATGACATAGACCTGTAATAATATAATTATATTCATATAATATGATAATTGCATTTAAGCGAAAGGTGGGGTGTGCCAACATAGTGAATGAATGCGCTACATACCTGTATACCCTTTCGTTAATGCAAAGTTCATGCACGTCTGTCAAACAATACGTTACGAAAAGTAACCCAAATGCTTGTCTGAGGTTTGTCCGAGTAGCGACAATAGATTCAGAATACGTTCCACCAATAGACCATTTTCATTATGAATGCAAATTTTATGCACGTCTGTCGAACAATGCGTTACTAATGGTAACCCCAAAGCTTGTCCGGTGTTTGTCCGAGTAGCAACAAATAATAGATTCAAAGTGCATTCCATCCATTGAAAATTAATCACTAGATACAGGTGAATGGAATACCGCTTTACTACGCAGTAAGGGGGAAAGTTGTGAATACATTACGAACACGGTCTATTCAGTCTCCGATAGGGGTGTGGGTAATACCTCATGCCAGTAACCCTTCGTGTGTCTGACAAACTGCTGCTCTATGGGATTTGTGTATTATCTCTTGAGCAGAAACAAATTCTATGCATTTTATTCAAACAATGGGTTTCTAATGGTTACCCAAAAGCTTTTATGATGTTTGTTCGAGTAGCAACAGGTTAAAGATTAAGAGTGCATTCCATCCATTAAAACTAAATCACCTGATACAGGTGGATATCATAAAGCGTACTACGCAGTCAGGGGGAATGTCGTAAGTACATTACGAAAACAGCGCAACATAAATCATCTGATGCTGTCACAAAGTCATTGATTTTCATCACAGAATCACAAAATAAGTTCCCACTAATCTATGTAGAATTATCCGCTAAAAACGAATTTCACATTTCTTTGACGCAATAAAGTCTCATTTTGACGAAAATTTGAAGAAAAAAAAACGCACGCCTCCAGTGACGTCAGAGAAGACAAAATGCCATAGATTGTATGGAAGTCAACAATAGACTATCTCCTTAACGTATTCACAACTTTCCCCCTAACTGCGTAGCAACGCGTTATTGCATTCACCTGTATCTTGTCATTCAGATTCAATGGATGGAATGCACTTTGAATCTATAGTGCCATTCTCATTGGGCTTAAAAAATCTAGAAGTTAGAAAAATCTAGAAGTTAGGGTGAAAGTTGCCTAGCAACCGTACCAAAAGCCGAATGGTCCTATTGTCCCGGTCCCCTAACTTCTAGATTTTTCTAACATCGAGATTTCTTAAAGCCCAATGAGAATGTCACTTATATTAGTTGTTGCTACTCGGAAAAACCCCGGGCAAGCTTTGGGGTTCCCATTGGTAACGTATCGTTTGAACGGCATGAATAAAAAATTTCATTCACGCCGTTGGCATTTATGGCATTTTGACTTCTCTGACGTCACTGGAGGCGTGCGTTTAATCAAATTTCCGTCAAAATGAGACTTTATTGCGGCAAACGAATGTGAAATTCGTTTTTAATGGATCATTTTACATAGATTAGTAGGAACTTATTTCTCTAATCTAGCAACCCTTTAATTATCCGCTGTAATTAGTAAATGGACAAACGCAATATCCCATAGTGTCTCCGAGGACAAAATCAATGGTATTGAATCCAGAGTAGTATTTCATTGTGTCATTCCCATTAAGTTAGGACAGGGATAGCAGACGGCTTATGTTAAACCACCGTTATGAATACGGAACTACATCATGTTGAGACGTGTGCTTCGTGTGACCCTGAAATGTAATGAGAATGAATTATGTAGACTGTCATTGAAGTTTACATGAAATTGATTGTATACAGCAAACAAAATAACACAAAGAGAATAGCGAACTTGATGCAAATGCAAACTGTTATTATCCTGCATAATGAGGGTCTCCATCTTTCCTCTAACCTTAGTCAATCAGGAACGGGCAGACAACTTTAATTCCCATCATTATATACAATAAAGTGCAATTTAATAATACCCCCCCCCCCACACACACACACACACACACACACACACACATACACTCCGCACCCACTCCCCCTTCTCCGCGATAAAAGAAATCAAAACTCTCGGAATGACAAGCAAAAATTGCGCCCCCCCCCCCCCCGACCACCGCCACATTGCTTCACGCCTACGTTAAATTTGAAGCCTTGTCCAGCGGACGCCTATCGAGACTTCGCTTTAATTAACACAGTAATCATAATGTTAGGTTACATAATATGCATCATTATGTAACACTTTCTTACTTGTTTAACATTTGTCACCAGAACTCTTTCGTGACATTGCATTTTTGTAATGCACACTAGATTCGTGGAAAATTCATTCTTTGCATTTTTATTTTTAGCCGACGTCTTACGAGAATACGCTGTTATCAACACGATAATCATGTTAATTAAAATGATACAGTATGCTAGAATGGGCTTAAGAACCTCCTTAGAATTCTCCTACTTCAATCAATTTTCCCATAATACATTATAATTTGCATTGTAACACAATCTAGGAAAAACTGGATCTGTTCTACCTATTTTGGAGATAAAATTGCCAAAAAAATCATATCAATTTCTTCGCTATATGCATTCCTATGCGTTGGTGAGATTTGCCATGCGTCGGAAAAGTATGCAAGGTAACTTTTAGCATGGTAATTATTTCTTTGTTTCTTTTTTTTTTGTGTTCCCATTCAATAAAATAAGTGATGCACGTTTGCATGGCTCGGTACGAATTGTGTGCACGTGGAAACTTTCATTATGAACTTTGGTCTTTTGATACTCGGACAAAAAAAACTACCATGTTCATAGTGTTTGGCATGGTCGAAAACATGGAAAGTGACCTTGTGCACACAATTCGTACCGACCCCTTCACCATTGTCGAGGTCTCTGAGAGTAATTGCAACTGATACGATACGATACGATACGATACGTTTCAAGTTCAACTACAAATGTAATCAATTTATTGTATTGTCTGCTTTCGAGAATGTGATTCCATTTTTTGAATTGATTTGATTATTTGATTATACATGGACCTTGACGTTCATTGATGTCTTTGATGTATGATAGAGTTAGTATATTTTCACCATTAAAGGGATAGTTCACCCTGAAATTAAATTTATTTCGATAAAAGCAGACACGGTGAAGGCTGATGATTATCCGCCAAAGGATAAGAATTTTATGATCTTTTAAAGTTTTGATTTTGTGACGTCACGTGAAAGATGCTCTTTCATTTTGTTGTGTATAATTTTCTTCTCGAAAATGTGCATTTTTTCAGAAAGATATGCATCCGTTTATATTTGCATGCGATACATCATTAGAAATATATGTTTGCACACATAGGCTACATGTATAAGAAAAAAAAAGCAGTCGTCAAAAACCGACAAAGAGCAATTTATGGAATATTCTGAACACAACCTCGCACGTGACGTCACAAAATTGAAGTTTCAAAACATCAAAACTTTCTTATCCTTTGACGGATTTTCGTCAAACCTTCATTATGTGTTTTTTTTTCTTCACGTTTTTGCTTTTATTGAGCCCAACTTGATCTTCAGGGTGAACTATCCCTTTAACCTCCTCACTCCCGTGGGCACACAGTCAGCAAGCCAACGGGGGTTTTAAAGCTTTGGTACCGAGATGATTAATATACATAAATCCCATAAAGCATTACTATGTCAGGAACGCAGAGAGGTGATTTTTATTTTTGTCAACTCGTTCGTTCACAGGCCGAGTCCCCGGGCCTCACTGCGCGGTCAGTCAGTATAAGATTATATTGTCTGCTGCCCTCTTGCCTTGTAGGCGAGATAGTTCGGGTGTCAGTATTTCAATCATCTGGTTTCAATCACAGAAATCAGAACATGTGTTTCAAAGAGAGGCACTTTCATCGATACCGATGTTTATTCATAGTCTAAAGGAATAAAATATCATCCATCTTGCTTTACATTATACGATCACATATGTATGTGTTCATGAAAAGTATTTCAGATATTGAAGTTCGTATGCGCAAACGTACAATAGGCCTAATGGAGATCCTCAAGGAGGTACTCACTACCAAACCCAAAGGGAAAGTCATTCCTGAAGTAACGTTTGTTTTAGCTATAGCAGAAAATGAAAGCAACAGGATATAAGTGAAGATTTGACGGCAATCCGTTAAAGGGGAAGAAAGTTAAGACTTGTTTAAAGTTTTAATTTTGGGATGTGACTTAATTGCAGGCTGCTCTCCCAAATATTGTGTGCGGTATGATTCCATAGATGATTCTTTTTTTCATTTTTGATGATGAAGGAATACATTTACTAGTACTTCATTAAGGTTTGTTTGTAAAAACACATTTCTAGTGATATATCAAATGCGCAGGTGATATGATTTATTCACAACAAAAATTAGTAGGCTACACAACATATAGCAGAGTACCTCGCAAGTGACGTCACAAAATTAATGATTTGAAAATGCAAAACTCTGTTATCTCATGACGTTTTTTGTCAATTTGTTGTTTCTGTCATGTTTTTTTTTTTTAAACCAACTTAATTTCAGAGTACACTTTCCCTTTAACCCCATCAGCTAGTTCCCTTTCTCAAGATCGCCATCCCAGCCCGTGTCACGCAACCTGTGTTAAATAATTTATGCAGTCATCAAAACTGATCAACTTTTTGAACAAAAACTTGTGTAGTTACCTATAAATATCACACATGAAAAAGCTGTTCAAGAATTTCCCCCAACAAAATACAAACCTAAAATGAACTTTTGATGGTTTTCAATTGACCTTGATTAATTTCAGCCCAATTATCTAAGATATCATTTTATATTGTGCGACATGTGCACTAACAAAATAGTTGTTTAACTTCACAATGTTGTTATCAGGTCCATTTTATTGGCAGCTTGTTTGCGATAGACCTTAGATTATGTTTTTAGAAAAAATGTGGATAACGCCAACTTAACTTCTTTGCATTTGAAAAGGGTGCTGAAAACAAAGAAATGTGTTTAATGCTGGAGGATCATTCTACGTGTTCAAATGGAAATATAAACTGATTTAAAAGATATTTTAAAGAATGTGTAGCCAATGTCTGTAATAGAAGTAGTAATGTATGTTGGGGTCACCATTAATGATTTATTATGATTCAACATCACATAACAGTTTGGTTTCATTCAATAATACGACATGGGCGCCCTTCTCTTGATTGGGCTTGTTATCATTTCAAATTGGCGTAAGGTTACCTGATTATACACCATAATAGATTCTGCTTATACACATGTGGCTATTGAACGTGGGGAGATCAGTGAATAAAACCCGTTTAAAATGGATCCAAGTGAAGAAAGTGACATTTCATTATCGTTGTCACCTCGTAGGACAGAAAGGTACGATTGACTTGTCTTTTCTTTGTTATTCTTAAGGTATTTGTGCTTTAATACGCAATGTTTTCGAATGAAAATTGCGTGCCGTTTATATGTGTAGTACCACATACTGTATATCACGTTGGCTGAGCTCTTACTGCGACGGCTGCGTAGCACGGAGATTTGAAGTAAGGAAGTCGAGATTAGCAGTGATTATATTAGTTGGTTTCAGCAATTCTGTAACTCAAATCTCAAATCTATTGCACATATTTACGTAAAATATATACCTGAATAATTCCGTAGTTGGTTTGAAGATGAATTTAATCCATGTTGTATTTTTAAAAATTGTTTTCGATCTAGAGTTGTTCAGAATCGCACGACAGCAGCTGCGATGCAAAACTTAATGCGCATGCGCCAGTTCCCCTTTACCGTGTACGTTTTTGAAGCAGCCAAGATGGCAGCCTCGGTAAACCGTATTTGTTACAAAGATCATGATCGTATGTGAAGAGGAAATATGTAACGTTGCTTAGCATTTTCAAGCAATTTTATAGTTCAGGTATACATTCAATACATTTGGCCATTTATATGTGATAAATGTACTTGAAATGAGTAATTCATTCATGTGCAAGGGTTGATTTCTCGGTAGTCGGACCAGACATGCAGGGAAATTGGTGGCGAGCCCTCAGGACGCTCCCGCTGCGCGGGAGCAGTCCCGGGGCTAGCTGAGCTCAACCTCGCCGCAGAAATGGTGTCAAGACTTGGTCACTCTGACGACAATATGAAAGTGTGAGGCTTCAGCCTTAGCTTGGCAATGGCCCTTGAGAGTGACTTAGTATTTATAAGCACCCTTCTATTCTTCTTTGACATTGTTATGACCTTAAGATGTTCTGCAAATGTTGCACTTGTTTTAACCACATGACATGAAAAAAAGTTGCTGAAGACACATTCATGAAATAACTCCAGGACATCATATTTTGTTCACTTTTTGACAGTGACTGTGAGATATGTGGATCCTGTCCTTCCAAGTACACATGTCCCAGGTGTTCTGTCAAAACATGTTGGTAAGTAAATACATGAAGCTAGTAGGATGATTCCTGATTTTCCACTCCGCTTTTCTCATCTAGTTATAGAATTTTTTTTTCTATCCATCATTTCTACTTCTTACTACGGTAGGGACGCCCATGTGTCACTAGATGGCGCTTCGCAAGTAAGTGCGAAAACGGAATGGCAAAATGGCGGGCGCAATTTGAGAGATGCGTAATCTGTTCGGGTAGCGGAATTCCGATGAAGAATATAATCAAAGTAAATTTATGGGTTGAGATTGTCAGCTCGACAACCCTGTGAGTTTTTTAGTTCTTCTTTCATATGCAACAAAAAGTTTTGGGAAAGCTGCGATAACCGAGCGAGATCGAAGCATTTTGCGGTAAGTTTTTGAAAATCCACTTCACTTTTTCGTGAATTATGGTGAAAACGAAAATGTTCCGTTATGTGGATCAATTCGAAACAAGAAAAGTGTCAAGAGTAAATACTGAGCTTCTATTTGGCTTTTGATTCATAAAGTTTTACAAAGGCGCAGTTGTGCCGCAAAAGGGTTTTATGAGCCCATGTTTAGATCTATGAATATGCGGTGTTGATAAATTTTCTGAAATTCCGGAGGGGGCAACGACAATCGTCGCGCAATTCTAAGCCTCGCTTGTCGGCTGCTATGATAGCTCCGGGTAGTCGCGCGTGGCCGCCACTGTCGGCCACCCGTTAGTTGCTAAGCCGAGCCGGTAGGATCGGCGCTATATATAGCTGACTGCGATGCGTGGCTTGCGCGGACATGGCGTCCCGCACACGCGCGCACTATACTACATGTATATCGGAACATGTATCGGCCATGCTGCGCCGTTCGCATGCGCCCACGCCACCGCCGCACGCTCGCAGAAAGTCCGATTGGCAATATGCATGCATGCCTGACGTAACAATAGGCTGGCTGATCCCGTGCGGATTCAGCAACCCACCGGAATATACGCTAAGTGAGTACCGGTAGATCGTTAATTAATATTAGCAAATACGCGAATTTTGTGTACAGTGTAGCCGCATTATCTGTGACTCGGAGACGATGCTAAAATCTTGTTTAAATAAATACTTTTCTTGTTATTTTGCCAAAATTAATGATTTCTATGGATTATCAATATTGCAAACAAGCATATATGGTGAGCATATATATTTTGGAGTTGTTTTAATATTTTGTGGGCGTCCCTAACTACGGTTATCATAATCATTTGTATTGTCATCGCTCTTCGAATAACCTTCAAAAGGATGAAGCGGTTTGTCTATTGGCGTTAACAAAACGCTTGGACAGACCGAACGACCTAACACAGAGAAGCACAAAAAGAGGTATTCTTACTGTGTCTCTGTACTGTATATCCGGTTCAAGTCTTGTCTGCAATCGGTCTGATGTCTTCCGTCCAGCGCTGGGCTCATATATGCCGCCCTGCCGCCCTCTACTGGTGGAGCTTGTGGGGGGGGGGGGGGTCACTTACTATTACAAGGATTTCACAAAATGTATTCATCATAAAAAAATACTAATGTTGTACATGCTTCAAAGTGAGACCTATAAATATATAATTAATTTGTGATGGCCAACTGATAGGTTTCAAAGCAAGAAGCTCATTGTTAATGTTAGTTTAAATACATGCAGCAGGCATATTCATAATGAGATCTGTCACCATGGTAAAAAGTTTGCTTAAAATGTCTGGTAAATTGGTAAAGTACTATAATTCTAGATAATTTTCTTACATGGTAAGTTTAACTGTTGCCATCCATATTTACTTTGTTACTTTTTTCTGTTCGTCTTTATGTATCACTGTCCTATTTTTAATTAATGAAACGCATTACATACACCGTAGCAGTATTTTGTCTGAGGCAGAAAGGGACGTAACTAGACCTATTTTTTTTTTTTGTCTTCCAGTCTGTCGTGTGTAAAGAAGCACAAAGCCCAAAGCCAATGTTCCGGAGTTCGAGACAAGACGGCCTTTGTGGCCATCAAGGAGTTCACAGAGAAAAATTTACTGAGTGGTGAGCTACATACTTTACATTCCAAGAGGATTCCCAACATGCAATTCATATTGATGTACTGTATGAGCTGTTATCTTTGTTAGGGTTAAATCTTTGATAAACTCTGTAAGGTGGCAAATTTACTAAAAAATATTGCCATTTTTTTTTCTCAGGATCACTTTATTAGTCATTCAGAAACAATAAAGAAATATAAACATACAAAGCCCAGGTCATAATTTTATTACTGCTTGGTGGAGGGCGAGAAATACAGTTACAACAAAAAATATTGAAGGCAGTTGTGGCACATTCTGTGGTCGAAATAGCATACTCAACAGTATGTGTATGTTTTCTTTAAGTCTAGTAGCGTTAGTATCTTGATTCTGTTAAGAGAGCGATGTTCATGGGTAATGAAAGTTGGCAGGGTGTCAATTTAAAAACGAACAGCTATTGGGTTATACAGGACATTGTGCGGCATCACAAATTCAGTACCGGTATGTTCGCTAATGGTTTAAGATTTGTTCATGGATGAAGTGGCAATTAACATTACTTTCGTAGTCTGCATAACACCATAATGTATTGTTTCTAAGTGTGAAAATATAATTTTAAGTCATTACTGCAGAACTAATTTTGAGTGTTTTCTTACCCTTCTTTTGCATCTTAATCTTGTTGATCTAACTCTCCCTCTTTTATATTTCTTATGGTTGTCTTGACCCAGATTACAGATTTCTTGAAGATGCGGATAGAAAGAGGTATACTGCCATTAATGATCCAAAGAAGAACAGGGGATATCTCAACTTTAGAGTAAGTAGTCGCATAATGGTTGTATTCATATCTATAGCATTGTTCAAGAAATAAGTGAAATAAACTGTACATGGTCTGTAAATGATCACTAACATTTGAAAATATCAGTTTGTATATTTGAGAAGAAATCTCTGTTGTGAGCTGCATATATACACTACAGCTCAAAGGAATTGGCATAGGGAAAGGGAAAGGAAGGAAAGGGAAGGAGCTGCAGTTTAAAAGCGCGGTATATTTTGTCCAGCTCAGCTTGAAACACGATGCATTAGCCTAAAAAGCACCATGTTTCAAGCCGAACTGGACAAAATATACCACAGTTTAAAACTGTGGCTCCTTCCCTTTCTTCCCTTTCCCTTTCCCTATGCCAATTCCTTTGAGCTGGAGTATACATCTCACCCATAACCTCTTTACCTTTGTAGGCAGTGGGCAATACCACAGGTACACAAACAATCCATATAGTGGCGTTTTGTCTGGTATAGAATGGCTTAAACCTACTGATTATTTTGTAGCTGTAATGGTCAAATATATTTAAGACAATAATAACTCATGATTTGTTTAATCTGTAAGTTTTCCTGGTCAGATTCTCTGCTTTCATTGGAACAATTCAAATAAAATAAACCAGTGGTACTGGGGCATGCATGACACAAATAATTGTTCAATTGTTTTGTTGTCAGATTATTGCCTTTGACCTATGACCAATACAAGGTTCACAGTGACTCGTATCATTCGAAACGGCCATTTTCACTATGTATTCAAATGTTGTGCAAATCATTACATCAAAACAGTACATTTCTAATTACCCAAAAGCTGGTTTAAGGTTTGTCTGACTAGCACCAGCTAATAGATTCTTAGTGCATTCCATGCATTAAAATTAAATCACAAAATACAGATGAATGTTACAAGGCATTGCAAATATTTTATGGAAACGGCTTATTGGAATAAAGCAGTGACAAAATTATGAAATTGTGAATGATTGAATACAATATGTGACCTTTGACCTGTGATGTGTTTCCAGTGGAAGGCGGTAAGCAAGAGGTCTAGAGAGATGGGCGTGGACCTACGCCTCTTGCCACATTACTTCTCCAGACACAGAGAGAACACCACCACCTACGTCAAGAAGTAAGTCCAGGCAAAGTGGCATCTACAGGAGCCTTTTATCATGGTGTGAACATTTCAAATCGCGTGGAGAGACGAGACTCAGATCAAGTTTAATGTTCATTTTTCTGATCTAAGAGATCATTGTCTCTCTACTACTTTTGTAAGATTTTGGTGGGTATGAATTAAAAAACACTCTGATAAAAATGCCCCCAACATGTGCATATCTGAAGATGATTAACCAGGATCTGTGTTTAAACATAAGCAAAAATGTAAAGACATATAAAATGACATTAGCCGACTAGCTATGATCTGTGTAGATATAAGCAGCAGGTTGTAGAATTAGTGTTTAGAATGCGCATTTGTAAACAGTTTCTACATGAATTGGATATAAGTGCACACTATTCACAAGCTACTTTGTAGATCAGTTTAGATGATAGATAAAATAATCACATATTTTAAAAAGAAACAATTTACATACCATGCAGGAATCAAATTTATGTGCATGCAAATACATTTGCTGAAAAAATATGTAAACGATCGTGCTGTGAAGCCAACTAGCGTACCGGTAATGAACTATAAACAACTGTGAACAAATTGTCTGCTTGGTCCATATATCATGGAAGATGAATATTGCTTGTTTGTTTTACATCCTGTTTTAAGCATCACATCAACACTAAAGCAGAGAAAGAACACAAATAGAGAGCAACAACAACATATTGAAGGAAAACATGTCACGCTTCACTTATTTCCTCAGTGGCTCTTAACTACTGCTTCTATTTCTCCATTAGAGTCAAACGTCTGGCCTGGCATGTGAAGTGGATGTTCCCCCAAGCAGAGGCAGAGTTTACAGAAAAGCGGTAGGTTTCTTTCTAAAATATGTGTGTCTGATGTTTATCCACACTTAAAATATTGACCATGTGACTTGTATGGTATCACAAGGAGAAAATTGATTGATGATCGTTCGTGAATCATGAATCATGTTATATAACAAAATAACGATTCTCTAATTCTGCTCGCAAGTTTTCAGCTTAACGTAGTTCATCATATATTTCTTATCTGTATCCATGTGATACCGTGATATCATAATTATGTCAATTGTGTGTGTTGTAAATCTTTTAAATCTTGTGAAATGTATTCTGATAAGAAAGCAATAATTGTGGTCACCTTAGTACAGTTAAACCTGGGTATAAAGACCACTCAAAGGAAACAAGAAATATGGTCTTTATGAGCAGGTGGTCTTTATGTACAGGTTACATTATTACAGGTTTCATTGGGAAACATTTATCCAGGGAAAAAATAAGTGTGTTCTATCTATACATTTACTGTATTTTGACTTTGTTCTTTTCATTTATTTTGCAATCAGGCTCAATGAGGATACCATACTCAGAGAAGCGCTGGATAACTACCTGAGTCCTCAGAAAGCTGATCCTGTTGTGAGGCAAAGGTGAGAATACATGTATGTGTGGTTCAGGAGATAGCCTTTACCAGCTCTCAAGGTGTATAGATGCAACAGACTGTTAGCCCCTCCCCCCCCCCCCCCACCCCACTTAAAAAAAAAAACAATGAAAAAGAAGAAAAATTAACATATATGTAAGTGTGATTATTGACTTAGAAACACTAGAAAATTGCCCCTGTAACATCTCCTAATGGCCCAGTATGGACATTTCTTAGACCTATCAGAAAGCACATTTAGATAAAACAATACATAGTGCTTCTGAATTATTGTGTAAGTTAATGCTAATGTGTAAATGGTGCTTGCATTATTAGACATTTGCATAGGTATTGTATAAAGGAAAAGCTGAGCATTGGTAGAGGCTGAGACACAGTAACATATGAAGGCCTTCATGATATTAGATAATTCCAGGGTTTGTCATATAAGATATAAGATATAAGTTATAAGATTATATTTTTATGCCTCCGCCACGAAGTGGCCGGAGGCATTATGTTTTCGGGTTGTCCGTCCGTCCGTCCGTCCGTCCGTCCATCCGTACGTACGTCCGTCCGTCTGTACGTCCGTCCGTCCGTCCCGAATCCGTTTAGGCAATATCTTGAGAACTGTCAAGCAGATTTGCTTCAAACTTGGTACATGTATGTATTGCATAAAACTAATGAAGTGTGTAAAATTGGGGTCAAATCTGATTGAGGTCAAAGGTCAAAGGTCAATGAACTTTGTAAAAATTGCCCAAAAATGACCTTTTCCACAATAAATCCAAATCCAAGGATGCAATTCTCATTAAACATTATACAAATATGGATCACTACTTGAGGATAGACTGGTGATATTTTTGGTAAAATTCCTGAAGGTCAGAGGTCAAAGGTCAATGAAATTTGTGAAAAATTGTCAAAAATTGACCTTTTTCACAGTAAATCCAAATCCAAGGATGCAATTCTCATTAAACATCGTACAATGATAGATCACTACTTGGGGATAGACTGGTGACATTTTTGGTAAAATTCCTGAAAGTTCAGAGGTCAAAGGTTAATGAACTTTGCCAAAATTGGCTAGAAATTGCCCCAAACTTAAATTTTTCACAATAAATCCAAATCCAATGGTGCAATTCCTACCAAACATAGTGAAACGAAGGATCATTACTTGGGGGTAGACTGGTGACATTGTTGGTGAAATTCCTGGAAGGTCAGAGGTCAAAGGTCAATGAACTTTTCAAAAATTGATATTTTTCACAATAAACCGAAATCCAAATCCAATGTCACAATTCTAACTAAACATGGTACAGAGATGTATCACTTCATGGAGGTAGACTGGTGAAAGTTTAGGTAAAACTCCTGAGAGTTCAAAGGTCAAAAGTCAATGAACTCTGCCAAAAATTAGCTAAAAATTGCCCCCAAAGTGATAATTTCCAAAATATATCCAAATCCAATGGAGCAATGCCAACCTAACATGGTGCAAAGATGGATCACTAGACTGATGACATTTTTGGTGAAATTTCTTAAAGGTCAGGGATCAAAGGTCAATGAACTTTGCCAAAATTGGCTAAAAATTGCCCCCAAATAGATATTTTTCACATTAAATCCAATACTAATGATTCAATTCAAACCAAACATAGTATAGAGATGTATCACTTCATGGAGGTAGACTGGTGAAGTTTGGGTAAAATTCCTGAAAGGTCAAAGGTCAATAAACTTCACCCAAAATTGGCTAATTTTAAACAAACTTGATGCAAGGATGGATTTAGACAGACTGGCTAGATTGGAAGTCAATGAACATTGCCAAACTTAGCTAAACTTGAAAAAAGAAAATGTGATACTTTCATTTCACATAGAAGCAATGGTACATTGCCCACCAAACATACACATTTTCTGAGAATAGCAAAGAGGCGGAGGCATATTCATCGACTGCGTGGCAGTCGAATTGCTCTAGTTATTCACTACAGCTTTCTTTTCATCTCAATTAATCTTCCATATCAAAATCCCATTCTTGTATTTTGACGCAAATCTTTGTGTAGATGTTAACAATTACATAGACAATTAATACTTCCATGAACATAAAGAAGTGTATAAAATATTAATTTCTCAGTGTTACACAGGTTTAAGAAAAAAAGGACATGTCATTTCACGCAAGCAAATATGAATTAGTGTAAGATTGACATTAAAAACAAACAATATGAAATAACTTACTAGGAACTGTAAGATTGACATTAAAAATAAACAATGTGAAATAACTTACTAGGAGCTGTACAAGCTAATCGACCCCAAGTACCAGTGTGTTTGTTTCCATTTAAGTTTGTGTAGTGGATAGGTTGTGAAGGCAAGGTTTATTTTCTGACTGGTACTACTCCATGTATCAGCAACTCTTCTAAGTCAATGTCATTCAAGTCGAGACGCATTGCTTCCGTTGAGACATGGCATGACTGCAGCCGGGATCTAGGTCGGTTTATCACCCATATCAGGTGTCGGCTATGTTACGGGGCCCCCCTTAGGAATCCTTTGCAAAGAACAAAGGGCGAGTTCATGCACTCTGCTCCGATCCGGTTACAAAATGCCTTCTCCCACCATGGGCGGAATACCTACTCAACAGCCTTAACAATTGACACAATTACCCCGCACCCCACCAACCCCCCCCCCCCTGAAGGTCAAACATGCCTATAGCTATGGGTCAAGACTATCAGTTTTCACCCCGTCCTGGGCTGACTTTGCGATCGACACTGTCCACTGACGCTTCATGTATGTGTGTGATCTTTGAAAGCTATGGGGTATGAAAATACGTCTCACTCAATCTCACTTTCCCCTCACGGGTTTGAGCATCAGAGATAGGTAGCTGTAAATACCACTCCACCTGTTGTGATCACCTCGGTAGAAAGACTGAGCTTTGGGCAGATCCTCATACTATACTTGCTTGATACATTTTAACACACTCAATACCAAGCAATGAAAGCTCCATTACTTTGTTACATATATGTGTGCCTGTGGGACTGAGGAAGTTAAACACTGTCACTTGTTCATAATGTCAACAATATCTGTCTCTCTGGGTTTTTTTCTCATGTTTTTTTTTTTAATTTAAGAATCAGATTGTAATATTTCTCTGTTGAATTTAGTATTTCCCCATTTTCATGACATTTATTTGTTATCTATATAAAGCAAGCACACCCTTTTCCCTTTACATGTACTGGTATGTACTTGAAGCTGACGGTTAATTTTTATGTCATATAATTTTGAAATAGAAAGCAAATCAGTGATTGGGTTGATGATATAACCGGCCTTAGTATCATTCTGTTGATTAGATGTGCATATTTGTGGATTGGTGGATTGCCATTTTCCAATCTTTATTTTTATTTTTTTTGCCTATCGAGGCAACTTTCTGGTAATGTTTTAAGATGTTTCTTCACTTTCTTTGTCTTCACCTATCTAATCAAAGGTTAAAGGCTTACTGCTCGCAGGGCACCGACCAGATCAAAGTTTTCATGAAGGAGGAAAATTGCCCAGCAAACTGTAGCAGGTATGTGTGTGTGTGTGTCTGTGTGTGTGTGTGTATTCATTCATATTCAAACTTACCATAGAATACACAGTTTTTTTATCTATCCCCTCTACGTCATAATGCAATATTTCATTTAAAAGTAAGGTTCAGTTTGTCAATGGTGATGTGCCTTTTGCAATACTATTATAGTACAATTCATTTTGCTGCTTATGCAAAACATTTTACATAAAGCTCCACATTTATTGGTGTTGATATTCAATGGTAACTATCAATAAACCGGCCAATGAGCTCTGAGCTTTCTTGCTGTTGCCGTGGAAGTAGTAATCGGTCATTAGTTACAATAATTGCAAATCTGGCCCAGCTCTTCATTTCTATCCTAGTTTAATTGAGCCAAATTATCATTGTGTCTGTATTCCTCAGGTTTCATTGCCTCGACCTCAACACCTCGCTGGCCGACAACCTGAGGGGAAAGACCGTTGTCGAGTATCCCACAATGCATGTTGTTCTGCAGCAACATGCTTCCAAATACCTACAGCACGACCATGGTGAGTACAACCGCTAAGGAGCATGGTAGGAGATGAAACTTTATTGTGGGGGAGACTGCTTTTCAAGTGTAATGTTATTAAATATTTAAAGCATGACCCTGTGACCAATAATCAAGCTAAGGAGCAGGGTAGGGGTATGAACAGTATTTGGGAGGGCTATTTTTGAAGCGTAAAATCATGAAATACTTTAAAGGGTTACTAAATTAGAAAAATAAGTTTCTAATAATCTATGTGAAATTCTCCACTTAAAAAGAATATCACATTTGTTTGTGGCAAAAAAGTCTTATTTTGATAAAAATTTGAAAAAACACACGCCTCCAGTGACGTATGAGAAGTCAAAATTACACAGATTGTATGGAAGTCAACAATAGACCATTTTCGTAATGTATTCACAACTTTCCCCCTAACTGCGTAGTAACGCGTTATTGCATCACCTGTATCTTGTCATTCAGATTCAGTTGATGGAATGCACTTTGAATCTATTAGTTGTTGCTACTCAGACAAACCTCGGACAAGCTTTGGGGTTCCCATTAGTAATGTATTGTTTGAATGGCGTGAATAAAAAATTTTCTTTACGCCGTTGGCATTTATGGCATTTTGACTTCTCATACATCACTTGGGCAAATTAATGTGAAATTCGTTTTTTGTGGATAAGTTTACATAGATTAGTGGGAACTAATTTTTCTAATTTAGTAAACCTTTAATTGTTATATCACCATGGTGAATACAGCAAGTAAGCTAAGGAGCAGGGGGGGAGGTTGCATTTTATGGGGGCTACTTTCAAGCCTAATGTCTCGCATTACGTTTTAAGCTGATATGTTCTAAAGAGACGAAAGAGTCCAGTCATCCATCCATGCATCTGCTACTCCGATGTTTCAGCTTTCAGTCATGATTAGATTTTGGGCTACGTGAACCCTGGTCGTGAATTACAGTAATCAAAAGTGTGGCTAAATTGCACCCTATATAGCCTATCATCTATTGTCCGTACAGCAGATTATGCAAGAGTTGCGCTGCTCAGTATCTGAGTGGAAAAATCAAGCCTGCAAATGTGCGGGCTCAGTTAAAGATTCATGAAACCTTACTAAGCATAGTTAGTTGCTAAAGCACATTCAGCTGCATACATTTTTAGTAACTAACTAGGCTAGTAAGCTTTCATGAATATGGCCCCAGATTAATAGTATTCTAACTAACATTTTTAGTAACTTACTAGGCTAGTAAGCTTTCATGAATATGGCCCCAGATTAATAGTATTCTAACTAACATTTTTAGTAACTTACTAGGCTAGTAAGCTTTCATGAATATGGCCCCAGGTTAATAGTATTCCACTGGCCCAGTTTTTGCATCAGTAATGTACATAGTACCCGTAGAGGCTTAAAAGTAGTTAATATTCCATGATCCATCTTTCAGATGACGATTGTGCTGCAGCTGAGACCACAGAGGGCAGCACTGATCCTGCAGCAGCGGCTAACCAGAGGGTGGAGGAAGGAGCAGAGGAAAGCTGTTGCCAGACGCCAGCAGTCCTCACAGAATCATGAGGGAGGACAATAGCGTCTATCAGAACGTGGTTGCAGGGAGGAAGAATTACCTACCGCATTGCGAAGAGAATCGACGGCCAGAAAGGAGTGACATGCACCTGACAGGACTTTTAAAGTGGACAGAGAGGGGAACGGGAAATGAAGAGCTCATGTCAGAAGATGGACTTACCATGGTTACAGAGAGAACCTTCTGTTAGAAAGGAGTAAAACAATGAGACAATGAAGTGTTCTCATCAGAACTGAGTGGGAATCAGGAAAGAGATGGATGGAGAGATGCGGTGTTCCCATAAGATGAAGATCGCATCGCCATGGATGCTGCACCTCTCGGCAACGATGATTGTATGTGGTGAAAATTCACGCTCGATTATGATGAAACTCAATATGAAAATGCGATAGAGATGTAATTGACTAATTTTTTCCATAGAATTTGAATTAAAACAGTGTTTGGGATCATGCGAGTTGCTTTGAGTTGCAATTGATCGCAACTTGACTAATAATCGATATCAATCTGTGGATTCGAGGTAGAGTATCGGACTTACGAACAATTCAGATCAAACATAATTCTTTATGAGATGGGGGCCCTGCATCACAAAGAGTTGCAACAGAATGATAAATGATAGATCATTGGTCAATTTGTATCATAAAGAAGCTGCTATAGGTATTGATCATGTCTTGTAGGGATCCTCTCTAACTATATGATTGATTGCAACAATAAACATCGATCAGCAATTGCAATTGCAATGGTAACTACCGTGGCAACAACCGATGAGCTGCCATTAATGTACCTGTTGCCATAGTAGTTACTATTGATGGTAAGTTCCAATAATTGAAAACCTATATGCAACATGGCCATGGTTAGGTTGGTGAAGAGCTGATATCATCGTTTACTTAAAATTACTTGCATTTAAATCTTTATTGTACAACAAATGACTGTTTTCACCAGTAGTATTGCACACACTATCCATTGAGCAGTAATAAGCCCGTTTGTAGTTGCAATCTGCTCATGATCAGATTAATGCTGGTAGGAAATGAACTCATGTCAATGGCAATACTCACAGAGTAAAATGGAAATTAATTGGAAAGTCGACCACATTTCAACTTATTGGCATGCAGATATGGTAACAGCTATTCAGCTCAGAGAAGGTAGTGAAAGAACATTCCACCATCTGCACATGATTCTATTGGTTGAGGCACACTGTAAAATGTCTTTACATCCATTATAAGACACAGCTTCATGCATAAATCCTAGTCTGCAGTCTAGTAGTATTCGTTCAGTGGATTGTCCAACCATGGAACAATGAATTGGTCTATTCATCTGGCAAACAAAGGGTTTAAGAAATGAACTGTAGAGGCAAAGTGCAAAGGAGGATGTTATGCATGATATGTTTGAATCTCACGTTACTGTTCAGTTTGATATTTATCAAATTGGTCCCATACATTGTTCTTGTGGCTCATACTCTTATTTTATGGAATTGGTTGCAAGAAGGATACATTATGTATTATGAGTTCTAACAGGTATTACATGTAAGACATTACATCAGATTATTTGTACTCTGAAGATATAATGATGAAAGAAATATTTGTTAATCAAAGCAACTGAGATGTAAACATATTGAATCCATATTGATTTATTTGATATAAACCTATAATGTATCTACATGACCAGTATTAACATAAAACTCCTACAAAATGTACCTGACTATATGTATGTGTGTTATGCTTTAGATATTTAAAAGAGAATAAATTGCTTAGATATGTATGAAAATCGTAAAAGTTGTGTTTTTAAATCCCCACGGACCAACGCAGCTCCATTGTTCCGTGGATGAACTCTTATTAGCTGTCAGCTCATGATCAAGTGTGTAGACATGGGAACTTGACAACTGTGAACTTGTTCACAATCAAAAAGCAATATAATGCCCAAAATATCATCTTGGGACATATAACAGAGGCAGTTCAAGATTTAAGGGCTGGCAAGTTTGACTTTAAAACACTTATTTATGTTTGTTAAATTTTCCCAAAGTGTTCATAAAGCTTCACTGATTTGTCACTTTTTGATACTCGGAATTTCATCAACTTTCAGACATATTTAGAGACAGGGGGGGGGGGGGTACAGAGAGTGGTATAAACAGAGACGGGACACAAAATGAGAGGGGGAGTGGGAAGGGGGGAGGGGAGAGGGTAATACAAAGTGAGATGGAAGGAGGAAATGAAAATGAAAAGGTGGTTGGAAAGGGAAGGGAGGGAGATAACGAAAGGGGGTAGGTTGGTCGATGCGTGATTGAGGGAGAAAAGAAAGGTAGGAAGGGAGAGAAGAAAGGAAAAACTGGGAGAGTGGTAGAGAGAATGGAAGAGAAAAAGAGAGAATGCAAGATGGAGGGAGAGATAGAGAGGGAGAGAGAGAGAGAGAGAGAGAGAGAGAGAGAGAGAGAGGGAGAGAGAGAGAGAGAATAAGAAAAAGTATTGTTATGAGGAGGTTCTCGCAATTCTCGCCACACCATCGCATACAAGTATTAGGGGATTCGGGTCTTGGTTCCAATGATAACAATTATCAGAGGCCTTATTTTTAATTTCAAGCAATATCTTATGGGAAGAACTCTTTCCAAATACAGCCTTAATAAAGCCATCGACGCTCTGTCCCTTTCTATCTTTCTCCTATAATCTTCCTCACACGTCTACCCCCCCCCCCTCTCTCTCTCTCTCTCTCCCTCCCTTGTCCCTACTTACTCCGCAAAGATATCCCTTTCTGTCTTACTATGAAGTGCTGGAGTACGTGTAACACTCGTTTCCGTTAGCCTAAAAAACAAATGTCCTTGACTCAAGGAGTCTTGGGGGAAAAGCAGTCTGCAACCTATGAAATCTGGTCGCCTAGCTTCCCTCGTGAGGACGCGAGATTGACATAACGGGAATCCGGCCGTCTCACGTAGCCACGACAGATAGTCAATTGATATTCAAAGTGAATTTAAGAGCAGCAATCACCAGACGAAGAACGTGGAAAAGAAGGAGAAATCTGGCATTCTTCTGATTTCAGTCACTACTTAATACGTTCCACGTCCGTGAACTTTTAAAGATAGTCACAAGCCGGTAATTTTGCAACAAATAAAATATGAGCTACCTTTGGGAAAACGTGTCTGTGAGTCAGCATGTGAATAGTTTACGATGACAACTGAAAAGGGATAAAAGGTTGCAAAGTCATGTTTCAATAATAGAGAGCTAAGATTGGTCGACAGGAATGTGACTGGCATCTGATGTTAAAATAAGATGCATACGCAATTCATTACGTCATGTCCAGTTGCAGTCGTGGTAAACTTAACCTCTTTAATGATAATCCTTCGTTTACCCGATACTCGTCAGTTGCTTCATAGTCTTTGTTCAATGTATTAAACAAATGTTCGGCCCTTTTTGAACAATAATTTTTGAAAAGTTGCAACACGAATCAAGTTGAAATTTAAACATCATACAGTCGGAGGATGTCACAACTTTTATGAGCAGGTTGATATTTTTTCCTACAAGAAATATGTCTTTACACTTCCCACCGAATCCTTTTCCCTTAACAAACCATCCTCTTGTTTTATCCCGGCCTTCCGTGTTCTCCAACTACCATGTCCTCATTTTCAAAGAAAAGACTCGTTCAGATCGAGTCAGTCACTTCACCTCCATCCGTGGCACAGAATCGAAAGATAAGATGAACAAAACGAGGGAATTCAAGGAGATAAAACGAGAACAGGAATCGACACTGCTTCATTCTGAAGAGCACAAGATGCGTCTTAATTTACCTGGATACTTTATACACCGACCAAATTGTTCTTCCCCGCCCGATTTTTTCCCGCGTAGCCTACTTGACTTGTCTTACTTCCTTCTTCAGTGTGATCGCGATCTTCTTATGTAGTCATGACAACGAAGATACTTATTATCATTCCTAATTGACAGTAGCTCGTGAATGAGAGTAAAGTGATTGACCTGTATTCACATATGTGGTTTAAGTTAACACATGTTCTAAACCTTTGTGGGACGCCAAATATAACAACATGAAACAATGATTCAATACAACTGATTTTGTCCTCGGATATTGAGTTTGTCCACATAAAAATAACAGAGAACGACCCACTGTTGTGATTCTGTGATGAAAATCAATGATTTTACGACAGCATGAGATTATCTATTTGCGAAATAGCACCTTACACACACATAATGCACACAGCCGCCCCCCCCCCCACCTCTCATACGTTTCACTCACTTACCTTCTTACATCCCCATCTCTCTTTCCATTCTCCCTCTCAGTTTCGTTTTCCTCCCTCTCTCTCAGCCATCAATCACCGGTTTAATTTCACACAAATTATCAAACAGCCGCATCAAGCAAACTCCAACCAAAAATAAATAAAGCAAGTCGCACACGAAGCCATACTTATACAAAGTAATACATCAGTTTTTATTTTGCGATACGCCGTTGTCTGCATTCTTTTGCAAATAACCACACATGCAAAATAATTTTCATACAGCATTGAATCATGTTTAACGCAACTATTCACAATATACACAGTATTCGTCGATTTAAACTCTTATACAAAAATACGCATTTTTTCAGGCAATTACTACATCTCCATAACAACTGTGTAGACCGTACTGTTAAGCACAAAACCCACACAGGGGCTTACACCATGTAAACGTCAATAAAAAAAAAATAACGGAGCAACATCTTGCACACAACCTACAACAACGCTTTTGTCAGTGAACACATTCTCTCACGGTAAACTTTGTGAACGAGACAGTACAAAAGAAAAGGTGATATCCAATCCAATCAACTCGCGTATAATCGGACAGAACAGCAAAAATATGACGTGTCTGAGAGGAAAGGGCTTTCAATAGTTTGGAATTACCACGACTGTTACTGTGACTGGCAGCTGGTCTACAATACATACTGTACGCGATTCCATCACTTCCACTTTTACAATACGACAGATTACACGTCAGTCACAGTCAAACTGTCTATTATTGACTAAGAGTTGCTCGACGTACAAAACAATTCTTGAAGCGGCTCAATGTCCCGATATTAATACATGTAGTAATAAAAGTAATAAAGGGGCATAATTGTGCAAAGTCATTCATGTTCAGGTTATTATGGGAACTTGTCGATGTGAGGTAATGAATCTGCGTGTATCATGGCGTAGAATTTAAGCCGGGCGCTAAAATGTATCTTAAAATGTATCTCTTTTAAATGTACTACAAAAATTAATTTGCCTTCTAAAAATTTCCGCGTACTAGTTATTATAACATACGGCATTGGCTAAAAGGGAGTATTCTAAATTAAACTTAGTGTTTTTATCTTAACAGTCGGTCAAGATAGTACAGGGAGTTACTTTTTATTTTCCTTAAAGGGAAGGGAATGTATTGTTCCTTCCTGAAAAATCATACATATACATGATATCATCTGGTTTTCGAACCAGGTTTAGCTCGATGGTCCCGCGGGCGGTGTTTTCTTTTTCTTTTTACAGATATTTTTTGTATTATTTACTCTCAAATCCATTGAACAAATCATTCTTAATTAAACTTGATACACTGTACATTGATATAAGCTATAGTATAGCTACATTAGCTATCGATATTGATGACGTCATTAAAGCGATCGCTCCCAAAAATCGCGTCACCGCTGTGACCAGGGATTAAAATGAATACGACTGCGATTGAGATTTAGTCTTCTCGCATGTATAGCCACAATATTTGATCATGCATCTGTGGTCATTTTCAGAAAGTGAACTTGAGTCGTTGGCGTGATTCCTCTGCTTCATGAAATATAGCTTCATGAATATTCATCTGCATTGCCCTGCGTATATACAAGTAATGTACATGTTTATGAATGCTTCTGTTTTACATACATAATGATAACGTTTCCATGTCTTGTGGAGTTTGTAGATTTGTTTGATTAATTCAAAGGGGAAAGGAGCAACCAGTGTTAAATGAGTCAATGTTGCTATTTTATAGCTGTGACATCCCTTTCCCACCCTGTTAATGCATGGGTGCTGTAGTTGGGAGATGGAAATAGGAAGAATGATAGATAAAAAGAAATGACTGAAGGATGAGAGCATGCAGTATCAAAATGCATGTATGAATGTTCTGTTGGCCACTTGTTACGTTTCCCACATGTAACGTGTCACAGGCATTTATGTCTGTGCTCATACCAAATCCACCCCACACCGCGCCGGTAGATCATTTTGTTGTCCATTTTGGACATTGTATTATAGCTTTGAACTGCTCCAATATGCATGGAAATGCTTTATTACATATACTTTAAAAAAATCAAGTCCAACACCCAACATTTCTTGTTGAGACAGCAATTGCTTTTCTCATCCCACTTCGTTACACGTCCGCAGTTTATTTGTTTTGGGGAAAATGATATTGGAGTTTCTGACCTGCTCATGTATACTGGTCTGTGTATTTATCTTTCTACGCAGCAGAATCATACAAACAATGAGACCAACAAATTAACATACATGTAGACAAACACTTTTATTTTGTTGGTACAAAAATATAATCCTTCTCATCCCTCGACAAATGTTCGCTAGAAACATAAACCTCACAATTCAACAAATTCACATACTATTTTCACGAATCAACCTTGTATGAACATTTCAAATGAATTTGCAATAATCTTGTGAACTTTAAATCTTTGGCACATTTTCTCCTGTATTTAAATTTTTCAATAATTCTATATTGACATTCAGGAATAATTCAACATTTTCCAACTTAAATATCTGAATTTCTAAATATTCTTGCAGTTGATAGTCATGACAATTAATCACTATTCATCTGAATTTTAAAGTTAAAGTTGATAATCTAACTGCATTTCTAAACCTGACATTACTTCCAGTGAATGCATGATTAATTTAAAGTGTAAATCAAGGAATCATGCAACAGATGTTGCCACTCCCCCCCCCCCCATCACTTTTTTTTTTTTTTAGAGCAGAAGCCATTCCTAACGCTCTAATTGCATTATAATAATTTGACCTCCTTTTAATGTTTGCGATCAAAATCTCAATGTGATCATAATATTTTGAAGTATTTTAGGCAAGAATTAAAAGAAGGGAAAAATAAGACCACCAATATATCTCTATGTCAAAGGAATAAATCTCTTAAGCCGATTTTCAGTCGGCAAGTAGCACCATTACCTTAGAAGACGACGTCCTGTGTGCACTGCAGTCACCAGCTGGAATATAATCACGATATCATGATCAGAACAGTGCTACCAACATTGAAATTCAACTATCGGGAAGATTTGGGGAAATTTCATCAGAAATCGGGGAGATGTCTATGAAATGCACACAGCATAATGAAAATAATTGAGATTGGGTGATGTGATGAAATCCAATGCAATGATATCGGTACATTTTCATCAGTATTCGGGGAGATGCTTATCAAATGTATACAACATAATGACAATTAACTTACAATAACCAAGGAGATTGGGTGATGTGATGAAATCCAATGCAGTAACATCGGCCTATTTTCACAGAGACTTGGCAGCTCTGTCATAATCATCTTCATTCACATCATTAACATTGTATTACAAGACAATCAGTTCGCATCCTCCAATGAGCTCTTAGAAGTCTGAGAAATAGGTGAGCACAATGCAAAATTTGGACAAAACATTTAACGGTGGATTGAACCACTTGCATGAAATTGTGAATGCAGCCATATTGAGTAACGTATATGTAGTTGCTAATCGCTCTAAGTGAGCTTTTTTTATGCAATTGTTTTAAATTGATAGTAAATTGCCTCAGATCATAATGGAATATCACTTTGCACACTGTGTAAATCAAGATGGAGTGCCACGCATATCTGAGGACTTTTACTGCTTGATGAGTTAAACACAAAATCATGTGAGTATAAAACACAGAACGATAAAATGAATATATGGAGATAGTGGCAATCTGGCATGGCATGTGCAAATTGAGGAACATATCCCTGATATGACTTTACTGACACCCCTTATGCTCTCCTCATGCCTTTAAAGTTTTGCCATGAAAAATCCCACAACTGGAAAGGTAAACCCTAATAATTGAAATATCATCTGGATTGATGCCTCCAACTGCACAAAAAATTACAGAGAATTAAGTTACATCCCCCACTCCCCCCGAAAACCTAAAAATATAAATAACCTTCTGTCTTTGTTACATGGATAGGTCTTTTCTAATAATAATAAAAAAAAAACATTCATTGCAACATTTTATGGAGGTATAGGTTAATGAGGATCTTATTGGTATTGCAATACTAGGTCTGAATGAAAAGAAATGGTTCACATATCAGTGGAGATATATGGCAGACCTAAACGTATGGAGCAGGGGGGAGGGTGCCGCTGCTTTGCATATCTGCCGTGATAATGAAGTCTGATGATTATTTTAACACATGGAAGCTAATGAACAATATAAAAAATGTACTTTTTAATTCCATGGAAAACTGTTGGTGGGATGACACAGGAAATAATGTTTTTGTATGAATGCGCTCTTATTTCTTCTTCTACAACCGCTCATCCACTTGGACTCGTGATAGTGCGTAGGAGCGTCTGGAACGACACAATATAAGTGGCAAGGCAGTAACTCTTAAACGATGATGAAAAGTCTTGCGACCATCAATAAAGAGTCCTTTCTCAAAAGACAAATCACAATCTGGTGTCAATTCTTGAATAGCTTATGCCGGTTTCACTACATGATTCTGCTGCTGTCAGTACCACTCGTTGATGTCTCCAATCACCGTTGATTAATCATTTCTTTTCCACGCTGATGTTTGACGTTCTTCAAGTCGACTTTCAAAATGTAGTAGAACGTCCAACGGTGGGGAGTACGGGAGAACTCATTGATATCTCCAATCGCCGTCAATTAATCATATTTCTTCCACGCTGATGGTAAGACGTTCTTCTGGTTGACTTTCAAAAATGCAACAGAACATCTGAAGGTGGTGGTGGGAGGGTGGAGTTGAGTGTAGATTCTCGTGGGACTGCACGCTATAATCTTCAATCCAATCTGCGAAAGCCCTGTTCATTCATTCACTCCCACGATTTAAGAGTCTCACACGTTTCCTTCCATGCTCTCTATCTCTCTGTAGGTGGACGGAACACTTCCAAAGCCACAAATCTGACTGCAAAGTTCACCACGCTGGTTTTACGCCCCGCGCTGTCATGAGGAGGGAGGCTTCTTGTCGGCTGGGTGAAGGAAGAAGCACTTGTCGCCTCGCAAGCATCCTCGCTCAGAGCTGTAGTGGTAGCAGACTGTCTTACCCCGACCTGCCAAGAGATCACAGATAATCACAGTTAGTTGATGCATCAAGAGCTTGTGCTCATGGACACCGTTTTCCATTAGGTCTAGGATCAGAATTACAACTTAACCATGAACTGCAGCTACCGTGGAAATGGGCTCCAAGCATCGCAGCCATTGGCTTGGTCTTTACCAGCAATAAGGACATTATAATTGTTGCATTATATGTGACAGGACTTTGGGTGTGACAGGGAACCAAGTGAGAATGTTTACATATTCAAAAGCTATTGTGGCCATCCTGTAATGTAGCATGGCCTGTTGACTGCAGGTTATGGCCTCAAGAAATCTGATCACATTGCATAGAGCTGTACCATCACTGAAACATATAGCTGATTGTAACTAACACCTCAACCACTAGATTGCTGTGAGTTCACTGGTTGGTGCCACAGCATTAACAATGATGAGGCCCAAATCTGCATGGATTAATAAACTCATCTGTGATGTACGCGAGAGCATAAGCTATCAATTGCGCTTATGCAAATGTCTGTATTTAAAAACTTCTTTGTAACTAGAGCAATTCGACTGCCACGCAGTCGATAAATATGCCTCCGCCTCTTTGCTATTCTCAGAAAATGTGTATGTTTGGTGGGCAATGTACCATTGCTCCTATGTGAAATGAAAATATCACATTTTCTTTTTTCAAGTTTAGCTAAGTTTGTTCATTGACTTTTGACCTCTTATTTCTTTGACTTCCAATCTAACCAGTCTGTCTAAATCCATCCTTGCATCAAGTTTATTTAAAATTAGCCAATTTGGGGTGAAGTTTATTGACCTTTGACCTTTCAGGAATTTTACCTTAACTTCACCAGTCTACCTCCATAAAGTGATACATCTCTGTAACTAGGTTTGGTTTGAATTGAATCATCAGTATTGGATTCAATATGAAAAATATCTATTTGGGGCAATTTTTAGCCAATTTTGGCAAAGTTTATTGACCTTTGATCCCCGACCTTTGAGAAATTTCACCAAAAATGTCATCAGTCTAGCAGTGTTCCATCTTTGCACCATGTTTGGTTGGTATTGCTCCATTGGATTTGGATATATTTTAAAAATCACTTTGGGGGCAATTTTTAGCTAATTTTTGGCAAAGTTCATGGACCTTTGACCTTTGAACTCTCAGGAGTTTTACCTAAACTTTCACCAGTCTACCTCCATGAAGTGATACATCCCTGTACCATGTTTAGTTAGAATTGTGACATTGGATTTGGATTTGGAATTATTGTGAAAAATATCAATTTTTGCAAAGTTCATTGACCTCTGACCTTCCAGGAATTTCACCAACAATGTCACCAGTCTACCCCCAAGTAGTGATCCATCGTTTCACTATGTTTGGTTGGAATTGCACCATTGGATTTGGATTTATTGTGAAAAATTTAAAGTTTGGGGCAATTTCTAGCCAATTTTGGCAAAGTTCATTAACCTTTGACCTCTGAACTTTCAGGAATTTTACCAAAAATGTCACCAGTCTATCCACTAGTAGTGATCTATCTTTGTACCATGTTTAATGGAAATTGCATCCTTGGATTTGGATTTACTGTGAAAAAGGTAAATTTTTGGCAAATTTTCACAAATTTCATTGACCTTTGACCTCTGACCTTTCAGGAATTTTACCAAAAATGTCACCAGTCTATCCCCAAGTAGTGATCCATATTTGTACCATGTTTAATGACAATTGCATCCTTGGATTTGGATTTATTGTGGAAAAGGTCATTTTTGGGCAATTGTTACAAAGTTCATTGACCTTTGACCTCAATCAGATTTGACCCCAATTTTACACACTTCATTAGTTTTGTGCAATACATACATGAACCAAGTTTGAAGCAAATCTGCTTGACGGTTCTCAAGATATTGCCTAAACGGATTCGGGACGGACGGACGGACGGACGGACGGACAACCCGAAAACATAATGCCTCCGGCCACTTCGTGGCGGAGGCATAAAAATGAATCACCACTAAAATATAAGTCTTACAAGGACTTTATCATAGTTACTTGATATATGGTATAAAATCAAATTTTATTACGTAGGACAACCATGATGACTTTTAAAACATGACAATCCACGCCACTCACCTCTTCCTCCTCTGTCGCCTCTCCCTCTCCCCCTCCATGGTCCGCGAGGCCCCATGCCCCTCTCAGGGTAGCCCATGCCCCTGCCTGGTGGGCCCATGCCCATCCTAGGTCCTGGGTAGCCTGGGCCGGGCCCACCGGGCCCAAAGCGGGGACCATACGGCCCACCTGGTCCACCCATGCCTGGACCTACAAAATAAAATCAACAAAAAATTCTCAGACAACATTCTTATCAGAGTTCCAGTTTGTGTTTTTCTTTTTTCCGAGCCTGAAATTTGATGAATTATTAATCTTTGACATCGTGTAGCATCATCAGTTCTTACTAGCACTGAATTCTGACTATTAAACTTGAACTAAATTAGTCCATGACTAAACAAAATAAATTTTGAGCAACTTTTCTTGTTCAACCTTGCATTAACAAGACAATACTTGGAGCATCACTTGTCTACCTGCCATTTGCAGGGCTAATGATGTACATACTTAAAACTCAAATAACTTCCTTATCATATGCGTGATTCTTCGCAAATTATTGTTTTTATTTATTTAGTTCAGCTCATCAGGGTTTCGTTCCCTATAAGGTGCGCTCAAACCTAGGTGATTTGCACCTGCCATTTTTATTGGGCTGTCCAACATATTTCTCCCCTCCAATGAAGAGGACTGTCTTGGAATTCAAACCATTGGCAACAAGCGGCAAAAACATCACTTTTGTGTGAACGTAGCTTTATTGTATGACAGCACATATAATATTTGGTGCTCTGAATTACTGCAAAGTGCCCAAGAATCGTGAGTGAACTTACCATCGAAGTGCGGGCCAGGGCCCATATCCATGTGCCCATCAGGCCCCATTGGCGGGAACGGGCCCCTGGTATCATGGTGTGGGCCGTGGGGGCCACGGGGCCCAAAATCCCTGGGGCCTGGGCCTGGTCCGGGGCCAGGTCCAAAGTTGCCTGGTCCTTGTGGGAATAGGGGAGGTGGCGGGCCCTGGTCCCTGGACTGGTTGTCTGTAAGGAGGAAGAAGAGAGAGTTTGTCCATCAACTAGTCAAATGCTGCTGATGCATTGCAGCACCAATAATGTCCCAAAAATGATTGTGAGCCGCACGTTAATTTACTGCACCACCCGTTTAATCAGTATCTTATTATTCTCATTATTTTGCTTTCTTTGAGCAACGGGTTCCATAGTTGTGTACCACACGTCCATCAAAGATATCTGACAAAAAGTGACATTTTGCCCTTTTGAGCCATCCATAAATTGTTTTTTTTTTCTGGTGACCACCCTGGGTCTGAGAGAAAGAAGAGGAGACACTACTCACCACCAGGCATCTGGTGTTTGAATGGTTCCAGCATCTCCTTGAGCTTGTCCAGGTTCTCCTTGTTCAGGAGCTCACTGCCCTGGTTACCAGAGTCACCTTCCTGTGGACAGACACCACAAACCAGAGAAAACACTCAAAGCATTTCTTTTGAAGAGCAAGAGTGGAATTCATATACAACACATTTTAATTCCAATGTATTAATCATATTTTCTGCACATTTCATTGTTTAATTTAAGTTCAAATTCATATACTTTTCCTAGCACAAAGTCATGGGTAATATGATATCAATATAGTAATACACTGTAAATATTAGCGAGAATAGAGGTAACTCCATAAATTCCATTTTTTTGTATATTATGAAACCCTGAACTATTGGGTTATGCATACTATCAGGAGGTAATTCTAATCTTAAAACGACACATGCATCACAAACTGGCACCCTAATTTGTGTAAACACCTGAATAACTGTTGTTGACATACCAATGAAGCAATGAGGTTCTGGACGTTCTTGATGGTGGTGTTGGGTGAGGGTGGGGTATTCCCCTGTGGCATCCTCGGCCCTGAGTGCTGGGTGGGTGTCTGTAGCAGGGGGCCTCCCGGCGCCCCTACAGGGGGGACACCACCACCTCCTCCTCCCCCTCCCGGACCCATGGGAGGCCCCCGTGGGGGTGGCATCATGGCGTCTGGGTGGGGCAGGAGATGTTGGTCGAACGGTGGGTGGTAGGGGTGGTAGGGGTCCTGCTCTGGAGGGAAGAGTGGCTCTGCTTCGCCCGGCTGGTGGTGGTGGTCTCCGCCCGCCTCCTGTAGGAAGGGAGAACAGAGATTGATCAACTCTGCACTATTGATGCATTTTTGCACAACTAATACACATACAACACATACGTGTCTGGCACTTAGAGGGTTAACTCGTCATGTACTGCTGCTTTCTGTACCAGTAACACTGTACCAGTAACATCCAACACAGCAGCACCATTATGACATGCAATTAACTAGAGATTAATCAGGAGTCTGGAAAGTTTTCACAAAGTATATTATCTTGTGATTCACACAGCTGAATAGTAAGTGTATTGTATTATACAGGTTCACCATGCAAAATGCTTTGTTTGGATAAGAAGTTTTTGCTTTGGAATAGGATGGGTAGCTGGGAGCATGTCAACTCACATCATATGATAGACAATTAATCAGAGAGGTTTTCACAAAATTTATAATCTTGTGATTCATGCAGCTGGTCGGGAAATTTATTGCATCATGCAGGTTCACCATAGACAAAGCTTTGTATATATGAGAAATTACTGTTTTGAAATGGGAGAAGGTAGCTGGTAGCTTTGTAAGTATAAGAAATTATCATTTTGAAATGGGGGGAGAAGGCGAGACTGGTGTGTGTGTGTGTGTGTGTGTGTGTGTGGGGGGGGGGTCAACTCACGTCTTCCAGGGGGATGACCTTGATGTGCTCGGCCCTCCTGGTCTCTGGGTCTGGCTCCTTGGGGGTCAGCGGGAGGTTCATCTGGTCAAAGAAGATCTCCTGCAGCACGGTCTGTTCCCGCTTGGCCTGTAGCGTCTTCTCCGTGCTGTTGATGCCGTACTGGGTCAGCGACTCCACCAGGTCAATGGGGATCAGTTTGCTCCACTGCAAGGAGAGGGGAGGAAATGATTAAGTCTTTCTCTGGCAGACTAACTGATACTCTGTGGGATTTATGTGTATTACTTTTGCAAAACTGAATCAATGGTGCATAAAGAGTTAAGCAGGATTATGTCTTATAAAGGGTTGCGAATGATGTCAATCAATCGCATGTCCAGAGTTATGACTGATATCAATTGGAAGTCACGTTGCGATGAATTGCAATATTGATAAGACATGACCCAGTTTTGACAAGCTTGACAATTCCAAAATAAGAGCATTATTCCATGACTTTTACAATGTTAGCTTTTCACTTAATAAAGAAAGTTAATTCTAATCAATGCTTGCAATACTGAAAGACATATTTAATGGACAACAAAACAAATACATGCAACAAAGACCAATGTTGGTATCATGATTTCACAATCATTTTTTCATTTAGAAGAGACGCCAGCATGTATACCTGGCAGTATTCTCCTGCTGTCTTTTATTTTTGCTTCTCTACCTCCTTCATATGATTAAAGTCTACGCCGTAGTGAAAGTAGTTACGTTATGTATGCATTCATCTCCATTTGAGATGAGAGGGCTTGATCTATACCTGGAAGTATTCTACTGTGATGTTTCCATTGGCCTTCTCCTCCTCGCCCCCCTTGCCCATCTTGGCGTTTAGCATGGCTTGCTTCTCCATCATCTTCTCAATCTGCATGGCATCCTGGAAGTCCTTCACACGATTCACGTTCACTGCGGAAGAAGAAATCAACATAAAAGAGTATAGTAAATAACCAGTACCAGATATGCAACAATGCCACTATCATGGTCAGCACTGTGGGTAAACAGCTAGATTTAAAGACTGTCCGTCCCTTTTACAACCTTAAAATTTGAAATCGTCTATCACGATCGTAAATTGAAGAGAGTGTGATTCAAGACTATTTCTAAGAATATAGCATGTTGAAGTTTTCTGTATATGTAACAAAATTTCAGCCGTTAAATTTCAAACCGACTTTTTTCGTACTACGAAAAAAGTATTAGTCTTTGTTACAGTATCTATGTGGTTATTATGCGTGTGTGAAATTCTAATTTTATGAGTAACTACCAAACTTTGGAGATGATTCCTTCCATAGAACATTTTTTTTCAAAATGCGTTTTATAATTTAATAAACAAATTAATCAATAAAGCAGATATTTCAACACAAACTGCAAAGAGCCTGAGGTAAAGACTATTATTCAGACGTTGTTTACGTGCATTATTTGAATTTTACACTACGTATCAGTTTCAAATTGTGAATATAGAGCTTGCTAACACTTCTCTTTATGTTTTGCCAATGTTTCGATGGTTTTGTGGTGATCTGAAAAAGGGACTGGCTGTCTTTAAAGGGAAAATTAGAGTAGTTTTAAAGGGACCTTCTACAGGGTCAATTTCATCCCTTTCATCACTGTAAATCATTTACTCTGCTTGCTTGATTTTCTTCACAATTATATAATTGTGTATACCCTTCTGCAAAAGGAGACATACTCAATGACAATTACTTGCTTTTTGAAACTATCCACTTTTATCTGGCCCAGTATTCTAATGAACTGCAGATTCAGTACTGTTTTCACTAGTAATTCACACAATTCAAATAGGGCAAAATTGTGTCTGGCACAAAGAGTTAATAATGGTGCCAAAATGAAAGTTACACATTAATACGATTTCTGGGTATTAACAATGGTACTACATGAAAGTTTCACATCAATATGATTTCTAGTTATTAATAACGGTGCAAAAATGCAGGAGTTTCACATTGATATGATTTTTGTGCATCAATAATGATGCCAAAATTCAACAGTTTCACATGATGAATGATTTTTTAGTATTAATAATGGTGCCAAAATGCAAGTTGCACATCAACATGATTTCTGTGTATGAAGAGTGGTGCACAATGATTCCCATGATTGCAGGGTGATTTGCCATTTGGTCCAATCCCAGTTGGTCCACTCGCCATTTCGTGTACCATCACATGCTGATATGTATGTGTTAGGGTTAGGGTAGGGGGTCTGCATTAGGGTTAATGGTTGAGGTTATGGTGTAGACTAGAGTTGTTGATAAGTCAACCCAGTATTTTAATCTGAAACGGTATTTTTAAGAGGTTCCTTGTGGACGAAATGGTGAGTGGACCATCTGGGATTGGACCAAATGGCAATAAACCGATTGCAGCTCTCCCTTCCGTGGCTTACCTCTCTCCGTCTCATCCAGCACAAAGTAGTAGACGTCCACCAGGTCTGTCTCCTCCTTCCACCGCACCTTCTTCTTGTTCTTGGACGGCCCAAACTTGAGGTTGCTCTTGCCCACGGTGATGGGGCGGTCCTCGTTCCAGTCCTCCCCCATGTCGCCCTCCTCCTTGGTAGGGTCGGCGGTGCCAGTGGTGGTGGTGGCGGAGGTGTCTTCTTCTGTCTTCTCTTCTTTCTTCTCCTCCTCGCTCGGTTGGTTTGAGGAGTAGAATGAGACTGTGTGTGTGTAAGATAAGTCACAATGTTCATTTGAGGTCTTGTAAGTGCATTCTTTTTTGCAGGATGCATTATTCTGAATGATAATTGTTATTTAGAAATATGACTGAACCAATATCAATTCATTTTTTTACATTAAAGTTGAGGTAGTATGATATATGAATGTTTTCTCTTGATTTTAAACATTACTGAGCCAATTTTTTTTTCATATCAAAGTTGAATCATGGTAGATAAATATCATTTTAAGCATGACTTAACCAGTATCAATTCAATTTCACTGCATGGGTTAACTTTTACTGAGATATATCCTATTATATTGCTTCCCATCTAAGCATTTTTATTCTTTATTGTTATATGTTGTTTTTCTACTGCAGAGTATGAAAAAAAAATTGAACTGGTAAACTGATACACATGTTCATGAACTTTTAAACGTACTGCTTTCAGATAATCACATCAGCACCATACAAATGATTTCTTGGATGTGTCATCTACATTTATATTGACATCAATACCATGCCAATCAGAACACCAATGAGTTGTCACACCATATGTGAAAGAGAGGGTGGTGAGCACAGTTCGATGAAAACAAATTTCGACAACTTACACTTTGGTGGCTCCACTTTGACTTCCTGTTATAGGCAAAAGAAAAGGAAGAAAAATTGGATAAGTTCAAAAGACGCTCTCAGCTACAGTGATTACAATAAGAAGATACACAGCTACATACATGTCCTCTTACTCCCGTGATTGATCTCATTTTTTTATTGCAACTTTCATAATTTGGATTCTCTATGTGTTGTAAATGCTTTAAAACATATTCATATTAACAAAATAAACTCACAGCACCTGCTGAATCTCTTATGTGAAATACAGGAGCCAAATAAATGAAATAAAATCACAGAGCCTGCTGAATCTCTTATGTGAAAATACAGGAGCCAAATAAATGAAATAAAATCACAGAGCCTGCTGAATCTCTTATGTGAAAATACAGGAGCCAAATAAATGAAATAAAATCACAGAGCCTGCTGAATCTCACGAATCTTACCTCAGGAGGGGTGGGGCTCTTGACCTTAGCTGCCCCGCCCGTTGAGTTGGTTCTGACCACCTTCTTGGGAGGCTTCTTCTTGACCACCATGCTGGGGGCATTCAGGGCGTCTAGGAAGCCTGAACTCTCTTGCACTGTAACAGTGGAACAGGGGCAAACATTGAATCAATTATTATAATCATAATCCAGCATGTTTGATTAAACAATAAGACAAATAAAGTCGCATTTATATAGGGAAGTCAGAAAAATGTTATTGTGAAAATGCACTGAAGAAACAAGCTCACTGACTGCGCATTCGTCAACAGCAGCCATTGATGTGATGTTTTGGAAAGGGATCACTGCAGTAAGTGTAGTTTCCAAGATTTCAGCTATTTGAGGCAAATGTCCAAATAACCTTATATCAATGAAATATATTTTTCTAAATTTTCTTGAGAAACAACTACTTCTTTGATTCACAACCTGATAAATGATACTATCAAACAGATAAAGACATGGCACATAGACAGCAGCATCCAAACCGTTTTTCACATGTATATGATTTATCATTTTGATATGGAAAGGGGAAGGGGAGGAGTTTCACTTACATTTATGCTTGGCAGGAATAATCTTGATTTTGCTCTGAGCACCGCTGGGACTAGTCTTGACACTGTCATCTAATCTAGGACGCTTCTCGGTCGGCGATAGTGACTTACTGAAAAGGGGGCTGGAAGAAAAGAAGGGAATATAGAGGTAAGTTAAATATGCTGTTTTCACACACCAGAACCTGCTCAAATAAGACTGTATCAAGACAAATCTGTGGCTTAATTTGAAATTATATATCAGACGTCACCAGACATACACTGGATATCATGTCTACAAGTAACCACAACTGTAACAGCATAAATATATCTCCAGGGTCCTGTACAATAAAGATGTTGTAGAATTTATCAATCTATTGTAAAATTTGTATCATACAGAGGTTCCAATAGGATTCAACTTGCAATAAATATTGATTGTAGCTTATGTGGATCCATAGTAACAGTATGAATGCAAAGTTATTCAGTGGCTAGGACATGCAATAAACAGCGGTGGTGGTTTCGAGATACAAACAGTTGCAATACATGGCAACTTAGCAATCAATTGCAACTCGTTCTTTGTAATACAGGGCCTCATCTCATAAGGAGTTATGATTGGTCTGAAACAATCGCAAGTCCAATGCCCTCTCTCTGTTGTAGAGTTACGATTGTAATTCTTTATACGACAGGTTCCTGGTCATGCAAATATTGAGAAACGTAGAAGAGTTAGGTGCTTCATTTACTTCACAAGTGTGCTGTAATACTGCTACAAGAACTAATCAGCTGTGAGAGTGACTCACCCATCTTTCCTGATGGTCAAGGTGGGTATTGGCTTCTCATGTTTGAGTGGCTGGATGGAAATCTTCTTCTTCATCTTAGGTAGAGGTAGATCGGCATCCTTCTCTAGTCCTACATAGAGAAAGAGTCACAGAAAAACGTATTTTAAATAACATAAAAATACACTTATACCAGACTCTTGCTATCAAAAGTCAGCCAAACTGTTGATTTAAACGTAATGCCATATATCGAGTGTAAAAACCTAACAAAATGATTGGCATCTCTGCTTTAAGTTATACACACCTGTTGATCTGAACTTAGTATGGGCTGGTCTTAAGATCTTGGCCTTCCTCTTGGTTGTTGCTTCACCTTCTTTCTCTTCTCCCTTCTTTCCTTCCCCATCTTTCTTTCCGGCATCCACGGGCGATCGTTTCACCGATGCAGCTGCAGCAGCTGCCGCGATGGCAGCCCTGGTTCCGTGCTTGTGCGTCTTCTCTAGCTTATCGCCGCTAGTATGCCTCGTTCTCGTCTCCAATCTCTTGCTCCCGGCTGTGAGGGCGTCGCTCGTGTCCATGGGTTCACCTTCTGAGGTGATGGAGCTGAGGCGGGATTTCTTGGCCAGCGGCTCCTCACTTTCATCGTCTGCGTCCCGGTCGTCGCTGGGGCCAGGCTTGACGATCTTCTTGATCTTGAGTTTCTTCTTGAGGGGCGGAACCTTCTCTTTTTCTTTATCTTTATCTGCAATTGAAAGATAAAAAAAGCACATGATGGAGAAAGTGAGATGGAGTGGGAGAATCCCAACCAATATTAACGTGAAACAACTAAATTAACTTCCATATTTTACCAGCAGAAAAATCTTTTAACTTTGTTAAATTTTGATGACGTTGAGACAAAACAAAGCTAAATTTAATCCATTTTTGAAGAAATGGCATTTGAATCAAACAATTCTTTCATTTGAACCTTTCACATTTGCACAATGACTTCCTCAGGAGCTATGCTGCTGAGTTCCTCTCTATGGCCAGTGAAACGATGTGGAGGTTTGCTAACAATATGTTAATATGCAGGAAACAAAGACGTTTTCTATACACGAGACTGGGAATGACAAATTCTTTCTTACCAGCATTTGATGTACGGATCACACCCTTCCAAGTCAAGACTAGATCATCAGCCATCGCCTTGATTTCTGAAAGGTTCAACAGGTTTGATAGAAAAAAAAGGTGAAAACATGCTTCAACCTGCTAAGACTGTGGTAGACTGTGATGACTGTGGTACAAAAGTTTTAAGAATCAATTTTTAGTCAGTCACCTCACGTTCAGTTGCATCTTCACCACAATCTGGTGCGACAATGATTGTAAATTCTTTCCCCATTCAGAAATGCACACAAATGTACTATGCTAAAGAAGTTGGCAGATTGTGGACATAGCACGTAAAAACAATATTGGCAAGTGCATAGAATTATGATATCAATTATACAAGAATATAAAGGTACGGCTTGAACATTTACATACCTTCTTCATCCGTTTTGCTAAAAGACTTGATAATCTTGGCAGTATTGTTCTGTAAGGAAAGATGTAAAATGCAGAGGATTACACATATGATACTGTAAACAATTGCAAAGGAAATATTTTTAAATGTTATAAAAAATACTGCTTAGTTGCATTGCAGGTAGGAGAAAATGAAATTGAACAGGAAATGTCATTTGAACTCACTCCAATTTGATGAAATTCATAGTTGCACCAATTTTTGCAGTTCTGACTTGTTCATGCTCCATGCTCTCACTACAGCAAAGTATTTGATCTCAACAACTACATGCAATGTACAAATAATATGTTGTAATATGCGAGGACACTGTAACACCATTACAAAGGATCTAATGAGTGGTACAAGAACAAAACGATTGAGTAGTCCACTGCTACTGTTGTTGATGACAATAAATTAATAATTCTCATATTCTAGCATTGATTTGCCTCTGGAATATGTGTAAAAAAAAAATACATGTTCGATCTCACAAAAAGGGAAATGGATTTCTTTCTACAATGTACCTTCTTAAGTATATCTATCGTGACTGGAAGTTCCTTGAAGATCTTGATGAGCTCAAGAATGACTGGACTCTGTTCTGCATTCTTGGCATCTTGCAGCCATGTGTTGAGGAGGTCCCATCCGCCTTCCTCCATGAATCTAAGGTTTGAGTGAAGAGAAAGGGGCAAAGGTCAGAATAGATTCAACTCAATAAATGGTCATTACAACGACTTGTTGGCAGAAGTTGCAGAACTGACCAGAACAATAAAATCACTAATCAACTATTTCATAGGTACTTAGAATGTACGGGGAGGGGGATAGAAAGTGATAAGACACAGAGGCAGAGACAGAGACAGAGAGGGAAACACAACCATTAAAATATTGTGAGTAAATTTAGATATACTTAATCATCAATGAAGAGTTTATCAATATGCTCCCTATCAATAGCAAATGTGTAATGTAATATTCCAAAGCCTGGACTCAAATATCATATGGTAATACTTACTTCTCCTTTACATCTTTCTCTTTCGTGGCTATAAGGATGTTGATGTAGATGCATCGACTGACCATTTTTCTTGCAGCTTTCATCAGTCTGTGTACAATACATACAGTAGAGGAAATAATACAGAAAGGTTTTAATTTATGATTTCAAAGTATTCTCCTTGCTAAGATCATTAAAAGCAAATCAATTAAGTTTTGTACACTGTATTCCAATTTAATAGAATAAAATTGAGTTTAGTACACAATGTTTAGTAATATTGTCAATGTTACTCAAATGCCAGAGATATATATTGCATGGATCGTTGCAAAAAATAGGTACCATGCAGGTAACATGAGTTTCTAGCATGTTAACACCTTGGTCAAATACACAATATTGGGGCCAGTAGTTAATATGCTTGTTAAAATTCACAACTTTATAAGAAAACAAAACCGATGTTGAACCCCAAATAGTGAGTGGGTGGAGGAGGAGAGGTCAACTTACATGAGGAGTTTGGTGACCTCGTGGGGGCCTTTTATGCCCCCTTCTCTGGACAGGAGGGTCGACAGGGCCTTGAGAAGCTGGTTGGGATCTACAGCGTTGCTGACAGTAGCCTACAGGAAGAGAACAAGAATGTCAAGTTAACATGTAACGTGAGTCGTTTCACTACCAGTCCTTGAAAACCCCTTTGGCTTACTGCACGTTATCATGTTAGGCAAAATACATGTCATATTTCTGCTAAATAGCTTTTAACATTACAATGACATACTGTATACACCATATATTTTGCGGAGGTTTTATTTTCGGGAATTGCACGAGTTGGGTGCTATATTCACGAATTTAACGTGCACGAGCACATGTACTAATAGAACTGGTACTCGCGATTTTACCAATCGCAAAATTGTCAAGAGGTCATGATTCGCGAATAATAAGACTTATGAAATATATGGCGTTTCAGTTTATCATGCTGCTTGCGTTCATCTTACAACATACATTTCCGTTCTTTGAAGTAAATTTCTTCCTTGGAGCATCATAAGGGTAATTTTAGGGTCACATTTCTTGGATTCTCCTATGAGTTAATTTCATTCATGAAGAGGTACAAGAAGATATCATTCTCTGCTTTCACAATGCAGCCATTATGAACTCTGGAGATATTTAATGATAGTGACAGGACATAATTTGATTTTATCTCAAGAGGAAGTTACAGAAACCCTTTCAACTCCCTCCCATATACTTTTATTGATGACTGCTTCATATAAACTGGGAATTTTACCCGATTACACCTCTGTAATCAACACCAGAAGTGAGAGAATTGGAATGACCATGCCACCTGCAATTGGCTATATGACGCTCAAAAGAGGATAACGGGTCAAAGGACATGAATGCATATTGCAAGAATAAACACAGGCAGCATGGCATATCATGGAAATATCCATTTACTTGTGGCCAAAATATATGCTTTCTTGATAGACTGAGAAACAAATACTCATATACAAAGGATGACATGAACATGTGAAAAAGAACGAAAGAGAGAAGATATAATCACATTTCAGTGTTAATATAATAGTTATGATTGCTCAAGTGATAAGGAGGCCTTACAAATATTTCATTAGACATTAATCTCCTGTACACATGCTTTGGGAGTGTAATTTGGAGTCGTCAGTTTTGAAACAACATTTTTGATAGTTGCTTTGTTGTCATTCATGCATTTGTTTATGTCTGACCAGGGACATGAGAGAGATGTCCCTGGTCTGACAATGGCAAATGTGTGTTCTTCAATCCTGGTTTTTACACTTCAGGGGAAATCCCTCTGCCCCCACCCACATCCACCCACAAATATGTTCGGTTTAGTCAGAATTTGAAGGACAGTGACAAAAACATGAAATAACAAAATCTGGGGACCCAGGGGCCCAGTATGGTATATTTAACCCTTTATGTCCCAAACTACTGCCCTATGGGATTATATGTATTATATCGAGATTCAGGAAAGTCAGACTGCGATCTGTGTAAAGGACATCTACTGAAATTAACAGGCCATATGGACTGGGGTAAAGCAACTGCATTTTTTTTAAGCTTCAAGGGTCAAGCACATATATATCAAGCTGCATCCCCAATGGATTACTTTAATAATCCTTTCATAAATTTGCATACTAGCTATTACAAGCTTGCAAAGATTCCTTTAAAATCAAATTTTTATAATTTTGTTTATGATCGTGCCTTAAAAAAATTTGGACATGTCCACCAAAAAGCTTGGATTTGAAATGTACGTAAGTTCAATAAAAAGAATATTAACTATGATGTATGCACATGTTTTTATCCATAATGACTCGAAAGTCCATTAACACAAATGTTTTCTTTATGATGTAAATATATCAAGACTTCCCGAAAAATTTGTGGGCATATGGAAATTTTTCAAATTTGTTACAAATCTGGTCATTTTCAAATAAAGGTCAGATATATACATTTACATTTATGGGGCTCATTAAAAACATGTCCCCTAATCACATAAAGATAATGACATTTATACACTACATGTACTGGGGCTCATCAAACAGTGTCCCCTTATTTTTTGCATTTACTAATCCTACTCTATCTCTTTGGGGCTCATTTTTTTTCGTCCCCTTATATTTACCTTATTTAGTGTTTATAAATGGGGCTCATACTTGTCCCCTTATTAACATTAATGTAATGGGAATACATTCATATGGAGCAATTTGAAGACCACCACCTCCAAAAAGAAAAGCAAAAATTTAAGATCAATAAAAGAAGTACCCTAAATATATAACAAAAGAAATAACACTGCCCAACCAGCACATATGACTACGAAAGAAATTAAATCTGATTTTAATATGCAGTGATTATTATTAAGCACATGCAAGGAGGTTGAATCCCTACATGTACCTTTCTAATGTCTCCCTTTTGGTCCTATTGTGCATGTTTATTAAACAGCCCATGTGAAATTCACCCACTCTATATACTTGTTGCACAGCGCACCAGTAATTTTTTTTGTGTGTGTTATTGCATTAGTGCGTACAGTTAAGAAGTATTTTCTCTCCGGAATGTCCCTCTATCTGATTGTAATTTCTTACGAATTGTGACAAAGTTTTGTGGTCAAAACAGTTGTTTCTAGAATATAAATATTGTACTAATTAAATCACAATCACCCTTTCATAAATATAATTGTTTTAGTCTTTCAAGTTATGTTTATGTTGACCAAATTCTCTCCCCTTATTTTTTCATCAGTTTGCCTGATGAACCTTTTCCCCTTTACACAAATCAAATTTTGAATACAGAATATGTTGCCTAGATAATCATATCTCATAGAGTTAACAGGAAATCATCATGTGATAGATTTAGTTTTGTTCTTCATGCATTATTTTACATCACTAACTAAAGTTTTATATTTCACAAACTTGACCTTCATGTTGTTATTGTGATGCATAAAATGTTTGATAGAATATGGTAATGCTTGCCAAAAATATGACAATACATGTACTGTACATGAATTCCTGCGCACAGTTGAATGCCAGTAATGTGCACAAGCTACAACCCATGCCAGTTCAGTATTTCAACATTTCCTTTGAGGTATCCAGCGAAATGGAAGGGGGTGGGTGGGGGCAGGCTACCTGCATTATTCAGTAGTGTTGGGATTAGACCTTACCTATGGTAACCTTACATATACCCTCGAGTTCATGGAACCTAAAATTTATCAATTGTCCTGTCAAAGAACCAAGTTTTTAATGAAGCATGGCAATCCCCCCCCCCCCCCCGTTTTATTTCGAACATTCAATGTAGAGATTTTACCATGATATTTTACCTTCCTGATGTCAAATGTACTAATTTAATTGCCATAAATGTTGCGATTTACCTTGACCTATGTAGCCTTTTGTAATCCAAATTGTATGATTTGTCCATTAACTTTTAGGAAAGCATTTTACATTGAAAGGGACAGTAATATAGCTGTTACAGTTTTATAAAATTTGGTTGAATATTCGTTAAAATTGGATAACATGGATTAACAGACAACCCAGAAAACATAAGGTCACTGGCCAATGTGGCACATGAAAGAAGGTTGGAATTAGGCACCTCTCCAGATTATTAAGCCTTATACATTGTATTTAGGAATTATAAACAATGTCACAATTTTCAGATGATACATTAAAAATGTTGAATTCTTTTCTGAATTTCTGAGAACTCTAAAATGATTATTCTTATTCTTATCATTATTTTATTTATTTTGTTGCTTCTTTGAACAAAAATACAGTCTCTATTAAAGTTTATTGAAACAGGGCTTCACACTAATCTTTTTTCAAAGGGGGTCTGGATGTCCGTTTTAGGGTTATGTGTTAAATCTTCTATAAATTCAGGGTCTGGAGTTCTGATTTGAGCTCCTTCTAGTGCTCTACTCTATGAAAAGTGGGCCAGGCATCAACTATCTGATTGAATTCTGAATTCTCTTTTTGCATGCAAACTTGAAATGATATGTACTGTGTTCTTGCTACATGTATTATCCTAGCAAAGCCTTTACCACTAATTCAGTTTCAAAGCAAGATGAGACAGGGGGGATAGGAAAGAAGAGATGCGCATGAAACAAACAATGGACAAGTTGGCATACCACTACTGCCTGTAACTTTTAAATCAAGTTTAGCGAGACCTTCACTTTCAACACACACAAACAAGTACACATACACAGAAACACACTCCATTTCACAATCTCATAATCTCTCTTGATTACCGGTATTACCGTTAAACTTTCCAGATGTAATTGTTGCAAATAGGAACATTAGCTACTATTTTTAAGACTTGGAAAAAGAAAAAGATCCCCCCCCCCCTAAAAAAAAAATGTATGAAAAACTATTTGTGTACTAAGTGTCCTTCACATGAATTTGATCCCTACAAAGAATTAAGTGATTTTTTTTTTTAATTGTTGGTGTTTAGTATTAATCTTTATGTACCCATCCCCAATTTAATGTTATCAGATGCAAACATATCACTCAAAAGTAACAGTTTTCATGTCGTTTATCTACAGCAAAATAATCTGTCCTGGGGTTGGGTGGACATGATAAAACTTGGTACACTTAATGAACCACCGATATGCTGTATTTCATACATGTGATCTAGTATATGTATGCACATGCACTATTTGAAGCACATTTTCACAATTTTGCTGAAAATAGCTGGTTATTGGGCAATTATGTAAAAAGTATTTGTTCATACATGTACATGTATTGGTATTGATAATATTACAAATGTACCATTACTGTCTATTAGGAAACTGTTTCCATAACTGCATAGCTGCCAACTATTCAAGGCCCACATTTCCCAAATACGGCCCACTACCATTATAAACAAGATACACAAATTTGTCAGGGGGCATTTCAAATATGTGCAAACCTAGATGTTAAAAATGGGGGAGGACTGTTCCAATGTATTTTGTATTCCATCTTCATGAAAAAGAAAGATAAGAAGGAATCCATGATCGTGTATTAGGGTGACGGGCCAGAAAAACAAATTATACCTCAGGCCAATTTATGGCATGGTCTACATGATATTAACTCATGTTGTTCCTTTTTTAACCGGGTCCCAATAGAGTAATTGTTAACGAGGGTGATGATAACATCATAAGCACTTGTTTTCCAATCCCAGGTTGTATTTCCAAGTGTGTTTAAGTTTGGAGCAGCTCTTTTGATTTGTTAGGTGTATTCAACACCAATAGATCAGGTGATCACCATGCAAAATGTGCTGGATACATTGTCCAAATTAAAGAATTGAGCAAAAAGATCTCTTTCACAATCACAACTAAACAAAGTTTGGAAATAAATAAATACACTGCAGAGCTGCCAACATTGAAATTCAACAATCAGGAAGATTTGGTAAATTTCGTCAGAAATCAGGGAGATGTCCATCAAATACATACAACCTAATGACAATAATCTATCAACATTCAGGGAGATTGGGTGATATGATGAAATCCAATGCAGTATTATTGGTCCACTTTCAGGGAGTCTCCTGCAAAATCAGGGAGATTTCGCAGCTCTGACACTGTACAGAGGTCCTTTATATCCTTTGTACCAAGTATATGTACATGTATTCATTTTACTTCACAGGGTTTTGAGTGTGCACGTTCATGTTAAATCACTAACTTCACTTTCAGTATGTATGTTATTCGTACAAAAAATCAAATATTTTTTAAAACTCAAATTTATGAAGTGATTAAGCTCTTTTTTTTTTCATTTTCATTTGAATAAAAATGATCACTTCATATGATTCAATCACATGATTCATTTACCATTTTGATTCAAAGTAGATATCAATATATTCTGATACAGAATACATGAACAACTGGACTAGTATGGACTGGCAGAGGCAGGGCGGCTTGGGTGAGGGGGGATTGGTACGTGCTCCAAGAAGACTTGGTACCTGTAAAGGAGAAATAAGAAGAAAAGAATAAAAAGATGGGATTAGAAGAATTATAAAGACAAATATTCAACATGTGTGTATACTATTTGGGCAATCTCCAAAACGCATAGAGGAAAGTTATCCCACAATGCACAGCGCAGCTACATTCAGATTTTTTCTCGCAGTCATGTCTGCTTCCTGTCTCGTATACATGTGACAGGACATGACTGCAAAATCCGGATGTGGCTGCGCACTGCAATATGGGATGACTTTCCCCTATATTCTGTGAGGATTCCATATTTGGTTATGTTACATTTTTTGGTGCCCTACACAATTTACATGGGTTGGTGCTGTGAGACAATGCACCAATTTTATCTTTTAATTTCATTAGTGTTCATACAGGTAAGCTGGACATACATGTACTTTGCTGAATCAAAATAAAATGACACAGGAAATGACAGAAGACATGGTAAAAGATAACCAGTCTTTGCCTAAAATGAGATGCATCTGGAACAGAGTGTTAATCACATACATGTAATTGCTAGAGTAACAGCAAGTGATAAAACATGCAACAAAAACACTTAAATGGTATAGTTCGCCCAGGTATGTGTTATGGAAGGATGTGAAGCAACTTTCTTTCTTTGAACCCATGTGTGGCACCACAGAAAAATTATGTGGTCTCAGCATGTGCTTTTCAGGTGTTTTAATAATGACAATTAGGATTGCGTAGCAACGGTTTCTCAGAGAGAACAAAAGAAATGAAAGTCTTATTTCGCTTGTCCAGTTCTGTTGGTGATAGTACTTTTTGGTTTCGCTGATCTCTTCACTCCTCACAGTAGTAACGCATGATCAATATTTTGAGTACGCGCGAAATAAAAATGTGTTACACTCGGACTATCGATTGACTAACACTAGCTCCTACTATTATGCTCAAGTTGTTTCTCCTTCCTAACACAACCCTGGTTCGCCCATTCAAATCTATTTTTAAATGCAAAATCATTTCCTTTTCAAACTGCACCTTTAAAATAGCCAGATAATTAAGTTCAAGGTTAAACCCCCAAATGACACTTAACAAGAAATATTTCACTGGATTTCTTTACAATGTGGTGTTTCTTTTCTACTTCTCATCTTTCTGTTCATATGCAATACCTGCTTTACTGTAACTTGTCACAAAGATGAGACAAAGAAAACAAAAAGGTTAGAAAGAAATTCAGTAAAATAATTCTAGTTAATAATGTCATTCTCTAGCCTTCTAGAAAAATATTAAGACCTGAAAAAACATTTTCTTCATTATATCATAAATATCATGCAATATAAATATAGAAATATTATTTCAAGGACATACACATGGTAGACATTTCCACAACTGAAACATTATATAGTATTAACAACTGTGGAAGATTTCATTAAACAAGTACATGACCAACTTATTCAATTCAACAAGTTTTCTTTTCTACTTTGACCCCAAATGAAATCACACTGATACTTAATCTCCACTTACAGTCGTAGTTTGGAGCAACTTTGGCCAACATGGTACCAAATCATTAAAAACTACAAAAATTTGAATATGTGCAGCAAAAATTGCATCAATAGTGCACAAATAGTTAAATGTAAAATTGATAAAATACTATGTATTGAAACATTCACAACATACTCATTTGTCAGATTTTCTTCTTTGTGTGCTTGTACAATTCCATAAATTGCCCTTTTTTCTGATTTTGATTAATAAATCCTTTTCCTCGAGGTGTGTGTGTAAAAATGTGTCTAAAATGCACAGGAAAAAAGAAGAAGAATTGTACACAACATATGGGATAGCACCTCGAATGTGACCTGAAAAAAATCATACAGTACATGTAACTATCTTATCCCTTGACAGATTTTCATCAAACCTTCACTAATACGTTTCTTTTAAGTGTCTACTTTTATTTAAACAAACTTAATATCAGGGTGAATTATCCCTTGAAGCAAAATTCAGTCATATATTTCTCAAATCAAGAGGTAAGCAGAAAACTTTCACAATTTGATCTTGACCTACACTACAGCTCAAAGGAATTGGCATAGGGAAAGGGAGAAAAGGGGAGGGGCCTCAATTTTAAACTGCGTTATACTTTGTCCAGTTCAGCATAAAACATGATGCTTTGTAGGCTAAAGCATCATGTTTTATGCTGAACTGGACATAGTATGGTAAAAAACTGAGGCTCCTTCCCTTTCCCTATAGATGCCAATTCCTTTGAGCTGCAGTGTATGAACCAGAATAATCTGACCATCAATGTAATCAAGTTTGACAAAATGTGGTCATATATTATTCATATTGACCAAATTAAGAGACAATTTTGAATTTGACCTTCTTGACCACACTTCATCATTGTATAGTTTCACAAAATTTGGTGATTTCTGAAGTAAATGCCAAAATGGCGGTCCACATAAACGGTCGCAGTTCGATATTCCGAAAGTTCGTTATTCCAAAGGGTCATGATTCCGAAACACGTAAATTGCCCATACCTCGATGCTCGTTAGTCCGAAAACGAAAAAGAGTTTGTTAATCCCAGCATTTGTGGCATTATTCCGAAGGTTCGTTAATCCGAAAATAAAATAGGGTTCGTTATTCCGAAGGTTCGTTAATCCGAAAAAGAAATGTTCGTTTCTCCAAAGGTTCATTAATCTGAAAACAAAATAAGGTTCATTTTCACGAAGGTTCGTTAATCCGAAAACGAAAGGGTTCGTTTTACCGAAGGTTCGTTAATAAGATTTGAAACTGATTTCTTTTTGGGTTTAACGAACCTTCGGAATAACGAACCTGATTTCTTTCTCGGACTCACAAACCTTCAGAATAACTAACCTTATTTTGTTTTCGGACTCACGAACCTTCGAAATAGTGAACCTTGGGCATAACGAACCTTCAGAGTATTTGAACCTTCGGTATAACGAGTGCTCCCCCCTTGTTCAATGCCAATGAACATGTACACATTTATTCAAAGAATTGAATGTTTCACAGAGACTATAGCTGGGAATTTTTTTTGAGCACATTGGCCAATTTGCCTATAATTGCATTATGTCTTTGGACATTTTGACAATTACATTATGTCTTTGGAAATTTTGGGGGCTCTTTTAAGCATTTCGGGGCAATATCACCCTGTGCCCCCATGTATTTTTCCCCCTGGACTACATGTATATAGCTTTTATAATCTTTGTTTAACTTGCACTCTCCATAGTGATAACATTGATTTCTCAATCTGTTAGATAATAATAGGGGAAAACATTGAACACACATAACAAATTTTAACATTTTGCACATATACATGTACACACAATTAGTTACTGTTAATTTTGGCCTTGCTCCACATGAGTATGACACAACACGGAAAGCCATCTCACAAATTACATTTTCTTCTTTACATCCTGATTCATGGTCATTTTCAATCGTAATAATTCATAAAAAACTTGTTCATCACCATCTAATCTTTTCCAATCCACCCCATAGTCGTAATACAAGAAACGTAATGCTAAAATGAATCTGGCATTATTAAGTGTTAATGTATGTCAACAAAATGTTAAGATGTGGCCCATCTCCCCGAAAGATACTTTCTAACATGATCAGTTCCCAAAATTGACCTTTCAAATTGTCACCTGACCTTACAGATGAATCATACCTTCAGGCAAAACATGCCACCATGCACTATATGCAGCTATACAGAGATATATTGTAGGCCTTATGCATAAGCAATTCAAAATCTTCATTTAATGATTCAAAATATTTAATGACAAACCTTGCAGAAGAAAAAAGTTCAGTTAATTACTAAAGAATACCGGAGAAAAAAATCAAATTTTACTGCATAGGTCATCAGAAATTGCAATTTGCGCCCAAAAAGCATGTTGCAAAATTATTCAACCCCCTATTTTATACACAAGAAACAAACTCTCCTTGGGGGTGTTAGCCCATTCCTCTTGCGCACCTTGAGTGACCATCACAGTCTCCAGACCTAAACCCAAAAGAGAATTTGTGGTGGGATCTGAAGAAAGCTGTTGCAGCACGTAGACCTACATGCATCGATCACCTTAAGACCATTGCGCAAGAGGAATGGGCTAACATCCCCAAGGAGCGTTGTGAGAAGCTTGTGGGAGGCTATTCATCTCGTCTGCAGGAAGTCATTGCAGCCTATGGATGCTGCACAAAGTGCTAAAAGCACACCCATCTGGGTTGCATAATGTTACAACTTGTTAGTTGTGCATATAAAGGTTCCAGTTTCAGGTGGAGGATAAATAAAATCAGCATTCACCTCAGAATATATGCACTGGCTTTTAAATTGTCATTATTTGTGCATTCGTTTCTTGTGTGTAAAATAGGGGGTTGAATAATTTTGCAACATGCTTTTTGGGCGCAAATTGCAATTTCTGATGACCTATGCAGTAAATTCGATTTTTTCTGCGGTATTCTTTAGTAATTAACTGTCTGCTAACTATCTTAATGGTTTAGTAGCAATCTGCTGCTGCAATATTATTCATTGTGACAGAATGTCAAAAATGAGAGGAGGGTTGAATAATTTTGCTGCCAACTGTATTATTCGCATACAGGGATTAATTTTTCTGCCATTTTTAAAGTTTAGAGCCGAGGGTGTGTGTACTTGTAGTGAAACATCCTTTCTAAATTTCTCCCCAAATGTAGAACAATGCTACAAAATGGAAACTTGGGAAGATTCGTCAGTATTTCAGTATATTGTAGGACTGCATGTAGGGAAAATATCTAGACTCATTACGTGAGGTGTTACAAAAAAAAATCAACTTGAATCAAGCTAAAATTGACACATAAAATAACCACTTACATACAACTTCCATCACAGTGTAATCAATAATGCATGATGCTTCTGGCAGAAAAGAAGTGGTGGGTTGACATGTGTGATGCACAATGTCCATTGTTGTGTTCTGAATTATCTCATCTAGGAGTGTATGTCAAATCTTTTAGAAGAAGGTTTGGTGACTTTTCATCAAACACTTTTCTTGAAATAATCTTGTGAATATTATTTGAGATTTTTAGATCTAAATTTGTCCAAAAGGAAAAATCTCAAATAATATTCACAAGATTATTACAAGTAGTGTTTGATGAAATGTCACCAAACCTGCTTCAAAAAGATTTGACATACACTCCAGCTCAAAGGAATTGGCATAGGGAAAGGGAAGAAAGGGAAGGAGCCGCAGTATTAAACGGCGGTTTATGTTGTCCAGTTCAGCATGAAACAAAATGCTTTTTAGTAAAGCATAGTATTTCATGCTGAACTGGACAAAATATACCGCGGTTTGAAACTGCAGCTCCTTCCCTTTCCCTATACCAATTCATTTGAGCTGTAGTGTACATACACCTTGACTTTATGTGTCAATTTCAGTCTGATTCGATTTGCAACTTTTCAACAACAAAAAAAATTAAAACATGCCAAAGTTGTTGTTTTTACACCTAGTACATATAAAACTTAGGTTTATATGAATAAAACTGCATTTTCAACGTCAGGTATATGAGGAATTTATACACAAACATCAGCAAAAAAATACAGAAATACGCAATCACTGTAAATCAAATTTCTGTGAGTCACCTTGCAAAACACTGAAACTATGCTTATTTATACACACAATTTTTCGCTTGAGTTAGAAAAATAACTCTAGAACGGATGTTCCACACTTGTAAGCATTTGCTTATTGTCCTACTCTAAAAGAAAATTTACCAAATTATATTAGGCCTACATGTCACAAAAGGATCTAACCAACCAAAATATTTTCAATTAACGGGAACCTCCCTATAAAATCACATATTTTCCCTCAGCAAGTCCGAACATTAGCACCGACATTTTTGTATCGAGTTTCAGCAATTTGTCAAACTATCAAAATAAGAATTGCTTTCCGAGGAAAGTATGGCTGAATGAAGGACTCAAATTCACAAGCCTTTCTCTCAACGTTCAGTATGTTTGCATAAATATATCCCCAAACTCAGCTGAAGTAAATTTTCTCTACAAAAGACAAGCTTTACTAAACTCTAAAGCCATGTTTAGGGATATATTAATGGATGGCAACTCCGCATAATTAATGTTATATAGCAACCCATCAAATCCTAGCAGAAACCTAGGGATATAGAGCCTAAGCTTAGGCCTGCCCTCAGCCTTATCCAACTATTGTAACATGATAAATAAACACATAATAAATCACAACTTAACACACATCATGAATCTGCAGGTCCATATATGTCAAATGCACACCACATAAACACAAATATACAGTCACATCCCACGTGGGTTCATATTGCACAGGAAATCCATATTCCCGGTGACCCGTGCATGCATATATCTCAGCTCAGCTGGAAACTCTTTCCCGCGCCGCCAAGCCCGAGCTGTTACTGATTTGCATATCCAGGCAGCTATTTGCATAACACACAGTGCAGTCGTAGTCCGCCATCGGTCACACAAAATTCCACTATCGCACTGTACGATGTCGAGTCGCAAACGAATGCAATCCCAATGCGTCGCGACGTTGTGTGCACGATGCATGAACGAAAAGGCTCCAATCCACTGCACCAGCCGAACAATCTGAACCGAAGTCGTCTCTTTTTCTCCCTTTCCTCGCCATTGTGTGATTGTAGAAAGAGCATGACCACGTAGAAAATACTCATCAGAAGTGGGCTGACGAATCTGTGCTTGACACAGCTTGTATAAAGACATACCACGGCGTACAGAAAGAAAAGACTTTAGACCTTCAAATTGGTCTGCAAGAAAGAAAGCATGTGAGGAAAGAGATTTCATTAATAATATCGAACAGTCCCTGCTCGATATGAAACTTACACGTTAAAATTCCCCTCTTTCGAGGACACTGCCGTCTCAAATCCGCATACACCGATCACCTAGTACAGTTGTGCAATTCTTCCTGAAAGAACCGTTATGAATCTGGATAGATATTTGATGTTTATCAGAAATATACCCCATGTTTCCTAATCGACTAGTCATTCATAATGCCCAGCATACATGCAGGCAATCTAGCTGTAGTGACACAGACGGTGTACACTGCACTGCAGTGAACGCAGCCTTCACTACACTAGTCACTATGCTCTCCTCTGCAGTGATTACAATCCTATTTTCTCGCCTATTTCCCCCCAAAATGTGGCGATGATATCAGCCACTTAGAAATTAAAAATTATCTTAACAAACACTGCTAGTAAGATGCAAGTTTGTTGCCTATCAAGGGGTAAAAGAAGTCCTATTTATGAACAAAAATATTGCGTGTATTCTCCCTCAGATACTTCTCTGCAAAATGACGGCGGAAGAACGCCCAACGATTTGCGCATGCGCTGGTACATGTGACCATTCTTTCGATCCAGACGTGTTACAAATAAATTAATAAATACACCTTTAAGATTATCAAGATAAATTTTTACAACACAATAAAAAAATGGTAAATAAAGAAAAATTATGTAGTATGTTTAATTATTTTTCATTTGAATTTATTTGTCAATATAAGCTAAATTATTTTAATCTACTTTAAACTGGCAATGCCAAATATATGCGTCAACCCTAAATGTATGCGGTTGTATGCTCGCTGGCGATGTTTGTCTTATTTGGATCCCGGGATTTGGATGTAGAACATTACATTATCGGTATAAATTTTGAGTAGATGTTCGGAATGATTTTCTTACTTTCTTCTGTTTTTATACCTCTGTTTATCTGTTTCTTTCTTCATGTAAAAGTACCCCCTCTTTCAACCGCTTTCTCCCCCCCCCCCCCTTCCCTCCCCCCCGCCCCATCTCTTTCTCTCTCTCTCTCTCTTTTCTCGAAGTCTCCCCCGGTGTTTAGCCGGCTTTCGCCAAAATATTCATAAGAGTGCTCTGGTGAATGAGTCTAACCGTCACCGACGTGCGCATCATGACTGGTCATCAATCGCACTACGGCATGGAAGCACTTGTCCCTGGTACCAGAAAAGATTTCATTCTTATGTATTATGGAATTGTTTTATTATCATTACTATTACATTTATTTATTATAATTACAATGATTATCATTTTAGTTAATTAATTTAATTCATAAGTTGCATATTCAGGTATAATATGGCACATATATATTGTGTTTATATATACAAGTGGTTTATCATGCTTTATTGTGTTTATCGAAAAATGTGCTTGAAAAGGAGAGAGAGAGAGAGAGAGAGAGAGAGAGAGAGAGAGAATGCGCGATAGGGGAGGGAAACGAGCACATCAGAGTTATACTCTTTGAATAAAGCTTATGGCACTATAAGTTACAGCTTGAATCAAACTGAAATTAACATATCATAAAGTCAAGAGATGTCACATTTCTTAGAAGCAGGTTTTGTGACATTTCATCGATTAGGCCTACTTCATATGAAGTAATCATGTGAAGTAATCATTTTGCTTCACACATGTCAGCCCACAAATTATTTTCTACCAATAGCTTCATGCATTATTAATGATACCCGGCCTGATGGCAGTTGCTCGCTGATTGACAGGTGTGATAATAGTGGTCATTTTTGTGTTCATTTCATATAAACCCCGACTCGAGCGACCACTCACTACAAATTTCTGTAAATGACTTGATGAAAAGGCTAAACCCAAAACAGACTACGTCATGACATTGCTTGATTAATCCCTTTCTTTTAAATCATAAGCCAAGAATCCTACGAAACTAGGTATTTGAACGGAAATTACACGGGTATGTGTTTACATGAATAAGACAGAGAGAGAATGGGCGAGAGGAAAATTAAAAAAGGATCGTCGAGAAGAGGGAGGGAAAGAGGGATAGGAGTACATAATTATCAGAGTTATACTGGATGCTAACAGTGTCCAAAGCAGTCGAGACTGGCTGGCAGTCGAGACTGGCTGGCGGCAGTCGAGACTGGCTGGCGGCAGTCGAGACTGGCTGGCGGCAGTCGAGACTGGCTGGCGGCAGTCGAGACTGGCTGGCGGCAGTCGAGACTGGCTGGCGGCAGTCGAGACTGGCTGGCGGCAGTCGAGACTGGCTGGCGGCAGTCGAGACTGGCTGGCGGCAGTCGAGACTGGCTGGCGGCAGTCGAGACTGGCTGGCGGCAGTCGAGACTGGCTGGCGGCAGTCGAGACTGGCTGGCGGCAGTCGAGACTGGCTGGCGGCAGTCGAGACTGGCTGGCGGCAGTCGAGACTGGCTGGCGGCAGTCGAGACTGGCTGGCGGCAGTCGAGACTGGCTGGCGGCAGTCGAGACTGGCTGGCGGCAGTCGAGACTGGCTGGCGGCAGTCGAGACTGGCTGGCGGCAGTCGAGACTGGCTGGCGGCAGTCGAGACTGGCTGGCGGCAGTCGAGACTGGCTGGCGGCAGTCGAGACTGGCTGGCGGCAGTCGAGACTGGCTGGCGGCAGTCGAGACTGGCTGGCAGTCGAGACTGGCTGGCAGTCGAGAGAGCAGTCTACTTTTACTCTCCACACTCAACCGGGCCGTGAGCACAACAACCTTCCACTATGACTTCCAGAACACAAATGACGAGAACACAACTGAATTCATAAGAAAGCGTAACAAAAAAACACACTACCTCAGTACACTTCTTGACCACCTTTCTTTTTGTCAGTCAGTCAAGATTGTCAGTCAAGAATCGTACTGTATGGAGGTTATTTGTTCTTTTGAATTCTATTTTGTTCATTTTATCTTTAGTCGTGTTTGGTATTTAGGTCAATCAAGTTGGTATTTAGTTCAGTTCTGTTTGGAATTATGTTCGCATTCATCTTATCAGCTAAGTATCCTACTTATCTGATCACCTTCATTCCTTTCCTATTCAGATGTGCTCATTTATTCCATCCTCACCCCTGGCTCTTTTGTTGAACATTTTTGATTACATAATCACCCAGATCATTTACCCATCATCATCCTTCTTGCTTTTATTGGTTGATTTGTTTAATAGGGTTCCTACATTTTTAATGGACTGCTCCATTCCTTTTATTTACATTGGTTCTTTTTTTGTGTGTGTTATTTGAATATGCAAATGTACTTTACGTTAATTATGTTCATGCTAGGAAATCTTGCTCCGAGCAAAGAACCCCAGAATAAATAAGTGCACCTCAGGCATGTCAGGACTTCAAGTCTGCAAGACGTGTTCCATCATGTAGTGCAATTGAATGAAAAACTAGATGGCGTGATCCATCCTGGAAATGATTGAAAAGCGAGTTGGACAAAAATCTTGGAACCAGCTGGATTTCAAAATGAAATCTACTATATACAAGATGGAGCATTGGAATTACTTCAGAAGGCCCTTTCACTCAAACGTATGGAAATAATTCTTTACATGTGGTCATGATGGTTGCATTAGAAAAAACAGTCTGGAAATAAGATTAATAATATTCCTTTGATGGGGAAGGGGTAGGGTGGATGAGGTCAATGGCCGGTGTAGGTAAGGAGAGAGGGGTGGGAGAGAGGTGGAACTAGGTATGAACGATCGATGGTAACTAGAAAAACGGGAATGAATGGTGGATACAGGAAGATCATTCAAGGAAGGACGTAAAAGGAAAGGTGGCAGGGGGAGAAAACAAATCAGATGAGAGATGAGAGACTGGCAGACAGTCTGGCAGTCTTCACTATGACTTTCAGAACACAAATGAATTCATAAGAAAGCGTAACAAAAAACTATACTACCTCAGTACACTTCTTGACTACCTTTCTTTTAAATTGTCAGTCAAGAATCGTGTTGTAGGGAGGTTATTTGTTCTTTTGAATTCTCATTTGTTAAGTTTCTCTTTAGTCATGTTACTTCAATTAAATTGGGTATTTAGCTCAGTTCTGTTTGGAATTATGTTCGTATTCATCTTATCAGTAGGTATACTACTTCTCTGATCACCTTCATTCCTTTCCTATTCAGATGTGCTCATTTATTCCATCCTCACACCTGGCTATTTTGTTGAACATTCTTGGTTACATAATCACCCAGATCATTTACCCATCATCATCCTTCTTGCTTTTATTGGTTGATTTATTAAATAGGGCGCCGACATTTTTGGTGGCCTGCTCCATTCCTTTTATTTATATTGCTTCTTTTTTTAGTCAATCTAAATATGCAAATGAAATGCAATCTACTGTATACAAGATGAAACTCAAACGTATGAAAATAGTTCTTTACATGTGGTCATGATGGTTGTATTAGAAAAAAAGACAGGCTAGAAATAAGATTAATAATATTCCTTCGGGGAAGGGGAAGGGTGGATGAGGACAACGATGGCCGATGTAATAGGTAAGGAGACAGGGGTGGGAGAGAGGTGGAATCAGGTATTAACGAGGGTATCCAGATAAACGGGAATGAATGGTGGATGAAGTTTCTTTTAAATATACATACATCTATTCGGGATATAAGGATTGGCAAGAACATGTCTGAAAGTGCTATTTCCATTTAAAATCATAATAATTTGTCGTATCACCATCACCATCACTATCATGACAAGATGTGCCTAAGATAATGACTATTATCCAGTGCCTTCACTTTATGTTTATCTGCTTATGATAAACGTGTGCTTTATGATTTATTCTAAGCTAATATGTTTGGTATTATTCTATAGGTTATTTCGTCTGAATTTTTTTTTGTATCATGATAATGTATCTGTTTCATCATACAAGTTGTACAATTCAGACTTGCAATTTGTATAATCATGACATTATTATAAATTATTGTTCATATTATAACTCTTGAAACGAATTAAACTGAATGAAAATTACACTTTATGTATACTTGTCCTGACTACATCATCAATTCTATTGTTTTATTAGCTACATTAAATACAATGTGTAATAATTTTCATTATTTTCTATGATTTTTTTTATTAAGTTCTCGAAATACCAGATATAACATAAGCGGTAAATATTTGTGCAAACTGAACGGGAACAGACAAATAAAACAGTGGATGCATGCACCATGATGTGTGTGTAGGCCTATGTGTCTAAGATGGAAACTAGGAAACGACGAAGCATACGTTTGTGTGTGTAAGCGTGTCTATGCCTGTGTGTCTATATGATATTCAAAAAGGAGGACGGAAATGATACAACTGCGAAGGGCTACCTTTGGGTAATTGTGTGTGTCTGTGTCTGTGTATTAATGGAAATCTTAAAAAAAAAAAAAAAGAGAAAGGGAGCATACACTGCCGAGCAGAAAGACCATTCACTACGACTTCCAGAATCAAAACGAATTGACAAGAAATCTGAACAAAAACCTACACTACGTCAATGCTTTCCACCTTTCTTTTAAAATTATCAACCAAGAATCCTACGTGTGTATGGGTGTATGTTTATGGGTGTGTGTTTACTTGTGTGTGAGTGTGTGTGTGTGTGTGTGTGTGTGTGTGTGTGTGTGTGTGTGTGTGTGTGTGTGTGTGTGTGTATCTAGTGTGCATGTATGTTCGGGGGGGGGGTATCAGAAAAGATTTCACTCTTATGTATTATGGAATTGCTTTATTATCATTACTATTATACATATCTATTAGTATTATGATTATTATTCTATTTAATAGGAATATAATTTATAAGTTGCATATTCAGGTAGAATATGGCACATATATATTGTGTTTATATACAAGTGGTATATCCCTGATAGCAGAGACTGGTAAAAATCACGTCAATTTTACGTCTTTTGGAAGTCGTGTCTTACGTCTTTATGACGTCATATACATGACGTCTTAAAGACGCAACTTTGCAACAGCTCACGACGTCAAAAAAGACGTCATATTTTGACGTCATTTTGACGTCGTTTCGGTTAAAATACGATGTCTTAAAGACGTCTTTTAAACACGAAAATGCTGTTTAAATGACCGAAAACTGGTAAATATCACGTCTTAATTACATCTTTTTTACGTCGTGTCTCACGTCATTATGACGTCACATAATGTCGTCTTTACGACATCGTAAAATGATGTCATAACGACGTCACAAAATGACGTCATAAAGACGCGACTTTGCAACAGCACACGACGTCAAATAAGACGTCACATTTTGACGTCATTATGACGTCACATAATGACGTTTTTACGACATTATAAAATGACGTCTTAATCACGTCTTAAAGACGTCATTGACGTTATGTTTATGACCTGTATGAAAAAAAATTATAATGGAGTGACATAACCTCACATGACTAATCATACATACACATGTGGACATATGACACACATCCTAACCTTGCTCTACCCTAACACTATCCTATCCTATTCCTATTCCTATCCTATTCCTATCCCATACATTAGCACACTCCCTTTATATAGTAGTCCGGTAATATGGATCACAAAATATTGGTTAGTACAACTAAAGATCAATATTTTGTTGTAATTATTGTTGTCTGCACTCAATTTGGTGGCATTTGCTTTTTAATGTCTAAACTTCAAAACATTTACTGAACTGTATGCTCAAATATTCCTTTTGTCTAGTTATATGACAATTAATCTATTCAAAAGTACAAAAATATGACACAAGTCAATACCCCTATTGCATGCATGAATATTCATTAGCCTCTCAGCTGTTTTTCAAGTTTTTCAAGTTTTTCATGCACATGTAGATAACATACTGAGCCAGTTGGGTGAACAGTAATTGCTTTAAGTGAAAGTAATCAACTACCGGTATAAATTCAGGTTAGGCTTAGGATTAGACCGAGATGGGATGGGATTAGGATTAGTTGGTCCTTTAAAGACGTCACAATGACGTGAATATCACGTCGTGTTGCGGTCATGCAACAAGTAGAGATGTGTTGATCATTTAAACACATCATATTGAGATTGTAACATTGACGTTGATATGATGACATTTAAATAATTGCATAAAATATTACATTATACTATGGTCATACAAGAAGTCAGTATTTATTGGTCATGGAAATAAATTTATTGACATCATAATATTGACGTAAACTTAGAAAGGCGCTAAATCCTTTCCTGTTCAGTTGGAGAAAATTAGTGTTTTTGAATTACACACATATATATATATATCTGTTTATTGATCAAATGTATTTCTCAGGTAGAAGAGTAATCTCTATAGGTCATAAAAATGCAATTTAGAAGAATTCTGCAGAGCATGTATTTTACATAAATTTTCATATCTTATCAATCTTTATAATTTAGCAACATTTAGTAACTTATTCAACCTGTACATGGGGATACTGAATACAGCAATTCGAAGACGTGAAATGTTATGTTCATCGATATCATTTACTTCAGTTGAATGTAGATGTAGAGTAAAGATTGACAAGCAATAAAGATTACAACATTGACAAATCAATGGGTGCAGATCCATGATGTTGTAGCGCGAGACCCTCTAACTCACTACGGTTTGCTGCCACCACATGTTTTTATAGAGACATGAGCTCTAGGTCAAACTGTCTATTTTGTCAGCTGACCCTAATAACATAAACAAAGACCTTGGAATGGAGATCTGATATATTCCCAAATTATAACTCAACCAGCAATCAACCCCTATCGCGTCCAATAAGAGTTTGGTTCTCATTGGTTAGCTGTGACCTACGAATTGACCTCTAGCTCTCGCTAACAGCACTGTACTGTACATCGTGCACGACATACTACCTCGACACTGCCGCACAACATCAACTCTCAATCATGATGTCGTCTTTAACTGTCATTTATCAGCTAGCATTCAATTTGGTGAGTTGCAAGATATCGATTATGTGGTCATTACTCTGTCCCTTTCATGCAAATCTTGTGTGACAAAACCTAACTGTGTCAGAACATTCTGAACGTACTCTCTCATGCACGCTGCGTACACATGTTGCAAATTGCCTCTCGTCACTCTTGTTCGCTACGTTTGCCCCGCACAATGTACACAAGTAGTAAACAGCCACACTTCTGTCCGCGACTCTTGTACGCTATACTCTTGTACGCCGTCTCTTGTACGCCGTCTCTTGTACGCTAACTCTTGTACGCTGTCTCTTGTACGCACATGTTCAAGTCATACATAAGTTCAGGTAAACATGTCACCTCGGTCATACCACATCTCACTCATGGCAACTCACAACATTCATACAGTCATGTCATCAGCCAACATTAGGTCAATCATCCATTCCAAGTCATAACAATATTTCTTCCTCTCTCACTTTCGCGCCAGTAGCATGGTAACATTTTTATTAGCTTCCGAGTATCGATGTGTGGTTCGTGACTGAAATCGACAGACTTTTACGCTCTCAAGATGTTAAAAGTTCTTTGCCAGATAACGACAGTAAATTATGACATAAGCTTAACTTAGCTACTTTTACTTAACTACAAACACATCAACAGACACTAATCACTGACCAACGACCAGTAACAACTTTACATACATTCACTTACTCTACCGAAACTACTGTGCAACCTTCAAGAAATATTCTTTAGAGTTTCAAGTAAAGTTCAACTGAAGTTTATTAAAATGAAAACGAGTCAACATTTTTTTTGTTGATGAAATATTCAACTGGTATTCAACGATAGAAAAATGTAACTTGTAACTTGTAGCTTTATATACATATATGTACATCTATACATCGATCCCTTACTAGTATTTCTGTACAATGCCGAATGCATCGTGTTAGAGATACAATTACAAGTACATCTGTCTGATGCTAAAGAAAATAGGAATAGGAAAGAAGAAAGAGGAAGGATGGAAGACATGTCCCTCAGTTGGTCGTGTGCTCGACCGGCGATGTAACCTGTTGCAAAACTGTCATTGTCGATCCTCACGTGGTACAGTCACTTGTCATCCACGCACCAACGATGCAGTGGCAACTACATCATAAGTATACCTTGTTCAGGATTTATGGCGTACCAGACTGGTTACTGGCGTTGCATAACTCCCGTCGCCTACCCTGTTCGGGATTTATGGCATACCAGACTGGTTACTGGCATTGCATAACTCTCGTCGCTTACCCTGTTCGGGATTTACTGCGTACCAGACTGGTTACTGGCATTGCATAACTCTCGTCGCTTACCCTGTTCGGGATTTACAGCTATGACGAACATCTCCAGATAGGAAAGGAGGTGGAAGGTTTAGAGGGAAAGGGAGAAAGCATCGACAGAGTACAATCCGTAGAATGTAATCATGTCGTCAACATTGGTTATCTCTAAATATATGATCTACTAATACTTATGTATAACTTACTCTTAAGGCTCATCTTTATGAAGCACACACCACTTTACAAGGCACACATTACTTTATGAGGCACACATTACTTTATGAGGCACACATTACCTTATGAGGCACACATTACCTTATGAGGCACGCTTAACTTATGTCAAGGACTCAGTCCAAAACATGGTACGAAACATGTTCCAAACATGTTCAAATAGCATAAAAGTTCAATTGGGGCAAACATCCAAGTAGCATCATTATAAGTGAAAGTTTTGAATATAAGTAGAGTACACGTCTAAGAATAGATTTTTCCAAACTTATGCCTGAAAATACTAGAGTATTCTAAGAATGGATTCTTCCGAACTTATGCCTGAAAATACGAGAGTATTCTAAAAATGGATTCTTCCAAAGTTATGCCTGAAACCACCCCCCGGGTCCCATACCCAGCGAGTTCTCTGTTTCACTCTATGTCGTTGATGCATTGTTCTGTAATAAATAAAGACAAAAACAATTCTTGTTATGTTTCGTCACTCTCTCTTCTTTGTGAAATCAATAATGTATACAGATATATCCTTCTCTTCTTTCTGGTTTCTCACTTATCAATGAGATATATATCCTTAGAATTATCACCTTAATTGTCCTGTTTATGTGAAGGTACAAATAAAAGACAATAGTCTACTCACGGTGGTCTAGTGACTCTAGTCTTCTGTCCAAAAGCCAAAAAGTCAAGCTCGACGTCGTCAGATAAGCAGCACAAAATTTAGGGTGGAAAAATGGCGAAATATGCTCCTCATCTCCCCATCTCTCCTTTTATATCCCCCCTCATTCCTTACGCGATTGGTCAAAAGCCCAACTCTTAATTATTTATTCAAGGGAAATACTCGAGCCTGATTGGCTGATACCTCTTACTACGCAGTTCTCTGCGCGGGAAATTCGACTTATCACGGGGAAAATGAAACAAGATATAAGTTTATTCTCGCATAATATCCCTTACGATCATTACGCAATACAACCATATACTTCACACTGAACCTACACAGGATTACATAATCATATGAGCAAGTATTAAAAAGCACAACTCTTTCAATAACTTTTACTCATCAACCCTGGCCGAAACCCGGCCTTCAACATCGAAAAGTCACAACTCTCGCTGGAGCTCGAAAACGGTAGCCCGCTAGGCAACAGCGTCGATTCTGTGCACAGCCGAACATCCAAGCGAGCACAGGGTCGACCCCGGGACCTAGATAAATCACGAACTACGTCCTAATGCGCATGCGCATCTTACACAAATGCGCGTCGCATTGCGTGACAGAATCAACACACGGGGAAGAAGCTCTCCCGTGTAAAAATGCAGTGCTGCGTAGCACAGTATAACACACGTAACTCACATAGTCGCGCAAATTTCGCTCACGCGCTAGAAACTATCTGTAGAATTGTGGCTTTTCTGAACGTCAGTATAAAACCTCGTTATAAACAGGATACACCATGTCTCATGGCATTATTATAAGATCTATCAACTGCAGTTATATAATTTATCTACCATGAAAAGTAGGATCAAAGTACGTGCAAACATAGGATATATATTTGACTTTCTCCTAAATCTCGCATCTCGCGATGCCTGATATAAATGATAGTCTTGGGATCAGACTTATAAAATTTTAAAAATGAGGGTGGGAGGAAAACCGTTTCACAACCCCCGTCTTCCTTAGTCACTGTCCCAGTGACTCTGAGAAAAACAATGACATACTCTTTATTCGACCGCATTAACAAATTATGCAACAGTCATTTGATGAATGTGGCCCTCCACACAGAGTCACTAAGTACGCTATACATAACAATAAATGCATGGAAATCTCTGCATTTCATTTTATTTTCTTTGCGTTATAAAATTCTTATAACGCACGCTTCATAAACGTGTGCCTCATGCATGTCGTGATACTAAATTTGAAATTTAAAATTTACAATACATGTACACAACATAACTAAATCGATCTTTTCTTTTCATGCAGGCCCTTATGCTTCGAAGAACTCCTTCCGGACCTCTACCAGCCTTTTCTCTCCGTTAACGTATCGGTAAGTCTCTAGTTCGACCATTACTCTTCTAATGTGCGTAATTCGGCACGATCCCGGATTGTTGACACTAACGTTTATGACACCTGGTCTGAGGCTGACGCTCTTTGTTCCCTTCTCTTCTTCTTCCTCTTCACTTCCTTTGTCTCTGTTTTCCTGAGGGATCTCCATTTCTTTCCCGCCTTCGCTTTCGCTTCTGCTGCTGCTCTCTTTCATTTCCTTCCCCTCATCACTTTCGCTTCTGCTGCTGCTCTCTTTCATTTCCTTCCCCTCATCACTTTCGCTTCTGCTGCTGCTCTCTTTCATTTCCTTCCCCTCGTCACTTTCGCTTTCACTGCTGTTCTCCTGGGTCTCCATTCCCTTCCCCTCACCACTTTCGCTCTCATTGCTACTCTCCTCCCGGATCTCTATTTCCTTCCCCTTTCCGTCTTCGCTTTCGCTTTCGCTGCTCTTCTGTACCTCCTCTTCCTTCCTGATCTCCTGCTCCTCGTCGCTGCTGTCACTAATCACTACCCTCCTCCTTTTCTTACTTCGGTCATCTCCCCTCTTTTGATCCTCTTTCCGGTCCCTCTCCTTCCCGTCCTTCTCCTTCCTGTCCTTCTCCTTCCTGTCCTTCTCCCTCCTGTCTTCTTTCTTCCTTGCCTCCCGCCTCTCTTCCACCTCCCTGCGGTGATCGCGCCTCCTCCGCTCCCAGATGTCCGTCACTCTGCCACCTCTTCTCTTCGCTCCGAAAGCGGAGGAAGATAAGCTGAAGCTTACAAAATACGCTTCTTCCCTCCTCTGCGGGTGTACTCTCCCATAGTGGCGAGCTAGGTCCTGCCGTCCTGCTCCCTCATACTTGCATCGCAGGCACCGAACTGAGAGCTCCCTCCCATGCCTCCTTCGGCAGTGCTCCCTCAACTCCTCCGTTCCGGGCGAAATTTCCTTACACGCTGGACAGGGGATCATCTGTAAAAATAATTTGGCATTCATGGATCAGTTATGTTGTTCCGTGGCCTAATTTACATATCCCTATATCGTAATGGTAATTCTCGGTTCCTAGGGGGGTTCCTGCGTTCAATCCAACTGTCTACCTGGGGACCCTGGTACTCTTTTAATCGATCTAGGTGAACGACCCTGGGCTTGGCTCTACTCGACTCTTGGATACGGTAGATCACGTCAGACAGTTTATCTATCACGAGATAAGGTCCTGACCATTTTGGCACAAATTTGGGGCAAACACCTCTCTTTCTCGCCACACCATACAGCCACACCCAGTCACCTCGCTTGAACTTTCTCAGAGTTGTGTTTCTGTCATAAGTTTTTGCTTGTTTTTGCGCTGACATCTGAAGTTTGCTGTGCGCGGTTTCGTGTGCGGAGTGTAGTTTATCCCGTAACTGTGATGCATAATCTTGATCTGGTGTTTCTTCCTCAGATTCCAGCTGACTGAACATCAAATCCAGGGGTAATGTTACTTCTCGACCCATCATCATCATGGCTGGGCTCTCTCCTGTCGATTCTTGCACAGCGGATCTATAGGCGAGCATGGCGAATGGGATCTTCTCATCCCAATCTTTCTGATGGTGGTCTGGATCCAACAGGGGAATCAGCATGCTGACTAAGGTACGGTTGAAGCGTTCTACAAAACCATCACTCTGTGGGTGTAGAGGGCAAGTCCTTGTCTTCTTTATTCCAAGTAGTTTGCATACTTCTTGCATCAGATTTGACTCAAAGTTTCGTCCTTGATCCGTGTGTAACTCCTTGGGAATTCCATACCGACACACAAATTCTTCTACAAAAACTTGTGCAACTGAAACTGCTTCTTGATCAGGTAATGGATAGGCCTCTACCCATTTTGTGAAATAGTCTCCTACGACCAACACATATTTGTTTCCTCTCTCTGTTTCGGGTAAGGGTCCTAGAATGTCCATTGCAACTCGTTCTAAGGGAGCGCCCACTCTATATTGTTGAAGAGGAGCTCGTTTCCTCTTTGGCGGATTCTTGACTCTCGCACATGTCGTGCATTTCCTTATCCAAGAGCGGACGTCTGCAGCTAATCCTACCCAGTAGAATTTACGCTGGACTTTATGAAGTGACTTGTTAACTCCCAGGTGAGCTCCTGTTTTGGCATCGTGTACTTCGGCTAACACTCTTGCTCTCAACGTTCTAGGCAGTACTATTTTCCAGTTCACCTCCTTTCCGTCGTCTGACTCCCACCTCTTCACTAATACTCCGTCTTTAACCTCTAACAAGTCCCAATTTATCCAGTAGGTCTTTGTAGCAGCTGAACTCGTAGAAACGTCCCTCCATGCTGGTTTATGCAGTGATTTCTCTTTACTCTGTAGGATGTAGGCGATATCACTGTCTAGCAACTGAGCTTCTCTAATCTCTTCCGACGACAGGGGCGAAGATAGGGTGACAGCTTGTAACCTCTCTTCAAGTTTATGCACTTCTCCGTTCATGGTACTCGCAATCTCGTTATTTCATCTACGTTATAATTCAAATAAAAATAACAATTAGCATTACATCAGCATATTCTAACATGCACTACTAATGTTCATCTTATTCCTCCTTTACTTCTCATCTCTGCAGACATCATCAAGTCTACCACACTGTGTACATGGGCGCCGTGAGAGTCCATCAGCATTCAAGTGGATTCGTCCGGCACGATGCACTAAGGTGAGTTTGTACTGGCTGACAATTTCAAGCCACCGAGCCAGTTGACCTTCTGGATTCTTGAAATTCATAAGCCATCTTAGCGCGCCGTGATCTGTGCGTACTGTGACGGGTTGTCCATACAAATAGTGACGAAAGTGCTTCAGAAATTCAATAACTGCAAGCAGTTCTCGCCGGGTGACACAATAGTTCTGTTCCGCTTTGCTTAGTGTACGACTAGCGTAGGCTGTTACTCTCTCCTTGCCATCTACTAGTTGTGATAGGACTGCTCCAATGCCATACTTGCTAGCATCCGTGTCAAGCAGAAAATCTACACCAAGTCTTGGGTAAGCTAGAATAGGGGCAGTCGTGAGTCTCTCCTTCAATGTATTGAACGCTACCTCGCATTCATCTGACCATTTGAACTCTCTATCCTTCTGTGTAAGAGCAGTCAAAGGTTTGGCGATGTCAGAAAACTTCTCGACAAACCGTCGATAGTAAGAAGCTAAACCGATAAAACTCCTGACATCTTTTGTACATGTGGGCGTCGGCCAGCTTTTCACAGCTTCAATCTTGTCTGGATCTGTGCGAATGCCCTCTTCTGAAACAACATGTCCGAGATAGAGCACCTCTGTCTTGAATAGGTGGCACTTCTTAGGCTTGAGTTTCAACTTGGCATCTCTCAGTCGTTCCAAAACGACTCCCAATCTCTCGATTGTCTCCTCGACCGTCGAACCGTAAACAATGACGTCGTCTAAATAGACCAACAAAATCTTCCACTGCAGACCAGAAAGAACAGTCTCCATCAACCTCTCAAAACAACTTCCCGCGTTTGATAGTCCAAAGGGTAATACTTCAAATTGGTATAATCCACCAGGTACTACAAAAGCAGACTTCAGCTTTGCTTCATTGTCCAGAGGTACTTGCCAGTAGCCGGCAGCCAAATCTAATGTACAAAAGTACTTAGCGCCATCTAGTGCATCGATCGACTCGTCTATCCTTGGGAGGGGGAATGAATCCTTGATTGTGTACTTGTTCAACTCTCTGTAGTCGACACAAAACCGCTTACTACCGTCTTTCTTGTTTACTAACACAACAGGGGAAGCCCAAGGACTGGACGAAGGGGTGATAATGCCGTGCTGCAGCATGTCTTCTACTTGCTTCTCGATTTCTCGCCGCTGACCTATGGGTGGACGTCGCGGACGTTGGCGGATGGGGGCTGATCGTGTCGTGTGTATGCTGTGCTGTACTTTGTCGGTACGCCCAATGTCATGACCACCCTTAGAGAAAACATCTTGGTAAGCGTCAAAAAGTGAAACAACTTCTGTTCTGTACTCATCATCTAGGTTACTCATTGTACGTGTGTACAGATCTTTCATGTGTTCAGGTACCTCAGCAGGCACATCTGTAATGGCTGCTATCTTCAACACTCTTCCGTTTCGATCTGTGCAGTGAATGATTTCTCCATTCACCCTAATTGTCATGCTGTCGCAGTCAATTGACGAATTTGTTTTGTGCAAAAAGTCCATTCCAAGAATTCCATCTTGGCCTATGTCTGCTATGACAGCATTGATAACATAGTTCCGGGTTCCCAACTTCATGTTTACTTGTGCTTCTCCATGCACCTTGATTGGTGTTCCGTTAGCCTGAATAAGCTGAACATCAGTCATTCTCAGTTCCGTATTCTTGTGGTTGATGGCCTGTAATGCTGCATGAGATACAATTGTCACTGTAGCTCCAGTGTCGATCAATAAGTTGAATTTCTTGTCATTTGAATTTACTTCTATGTACATTCCATTGTTGATTTCTCCTATTTTACACACAAGCGTTCCTCTGCTATGAATGTCATCAATTACATTCTCGGGCCCTGCTGATAGCTCGGCCTCACCGCGACCCCTCGGGAAGACCTGTTGGAGTTTCCCTGACGCTCATCTTTGTGGGGGCATGCTCTGCTATAATGTCCTTTCTGTTGGCAATTGTAGCATGTGACATCTGACTTGCTTGTATTGGGTTTCACGGCCAGTTTCGCGACCATTGTCGTTAACTGTTTGAGGCTCTCTTTTAATTCGTCTATCTCTCTTCTCGTCTTCTCATTCACAGGTACTGGTTCTACTCTGCCATCTATCGCTCTGATCTGTCGCGCTGGGCGATAGCGATCTCGCATCTTCTCTGACTTCATGAACGACTCTGTGGCAAGAGCGGCTTGAATGGCGTCGTCGAGCGTGACGGGGTTGGAACGGAAAATGCCGGCGCGAATCTCTGGTTCGTTGATTGCTTCCAAGAAATGCACTTTTGCCAAGCGTTCCAGTGCAGACGCGTTCAGCTCCGGGTAAGCGAGTCCTGACAGATCGCGTATCACCTGTCCTAACTCTTGTAGCGATTCATCTTTATTTCGCCTCCTTGTCCGCAGTTCCAAGAGAAAGTTCTCTGCTTGTTCTCCAGGTCCGAACCTTTTCTCCAGTTGTATCACGAGATGACGATAGGAAATAGGCATGTCTACTGGTAGAGTTCCAAGGACTTTCAGGGCTTGTCCTTGCAACCTTGTTGCTAAAAACTGTCCTGCTTCCACATCGGTCCATCCATTTAGCTGTCTGCAGACATCAAAATGACGACGGTAGTCCGTCCAGGGGGTTCTACCAGCAAATTTTTCTGGCAAGACGTCCTTATGATGCTGCCGTCCTTGTACTTCTGTCTGCGCTCGACTGTTGACGTATTGTGGATTCCCGCGGAAACTGCGCGCATCATACACTCTACGCTGCTCTTCCGGGATAACATCTCCAAACTCTCCCACTCGCACTGCAACTTCTGGATCACTCTCATCCACAGCCCAACCATCGGGACTCTCAACTGGACTACTATTCTCGTGAGCCAGCCCAGATCGAGCTCCTAGTGCGTTTTGGGGATCTAGGTCCATTACGGCCTAGTGAGATTGAAATTTTATCCCATTATTGGACTTAGTATTTATCTAATATTTATTTGTTTATTTAGTAGCTAAGCGTGCCTCTTACAATGTAAAAGGAGTAATTCATGTGCCATCATTATTACGTATACGAGCTTAAGTGCTTACATTGTGTACTCGTCAATCTTAATTTCAAGGTTGCACAGGTCTACGACTTACGTTTAACTACCTTACTGCACGACTAGATAACCTAACCTACTTATCCACTACATGACTTGACTCATGTCTTCAACTTGCCAAGTCAATTCATTTAAAAGAGTTTAGGTGTGCCCTAGTCCTCTACTCGAACCACAGTAATCTATGTCACTGGACCTTATCTTTCCTACCAATTATTCAAGTCATTCTATACTCGACTGACCAGCAGTCACTCAACAACGTTCTCAATCTCCAACACAATCACTCAGCATTCCAGTAAGTGGCCATCTCACTCGTTCTCTGTAGTTACACAACAACTTTTCCACCTCTCTGGGACACTTCATAGCCTTTCCGCTCCCAAGCCTCATAGTAAACTCACACTCACTCTGTCGGTGTAAAGCTTCTACTTTATGCTAACGTCTCCTTCTTTACAGTGAACCAGCATCAACTTTGTGGTACCCAAAGTCCTAATAACACTGCTAACCAGAATTAAACTTAAATAATCGACTTTCTTCAGCCAGAGAATTGTCGACTATTCCGTAGCTCGACCCTTGCTGTCTGTTAGTAGAGGCTAGTACACCTAAAACTCCGATTACGAACTACCTTATAGTTAGCTACCTTACGTTTTTACGTTTACTGACATTCTACAGCTAAACTTTAGAGAAACTAATGTCGTTATCTAACTGTAAAGAACAGCATAAAATCCCACCGCTGCCACCATAAAAATGTAGCGCGAGACCCTCTAACTCACTACGGTTTGCTGCCACCACATGTTTTTATAGAGACATGAGCTCTAGGTCAAACTGTCTATTTTGTCAGCTGACCCTAATAACATAAACAAAGACCTTGGAATGGAGATCTGATATATTCCCAAATTATAACTCAACCAGCAATCAACCCCTATCGCGTCCAATAAGAGTTTGGTTCTCATTGGTTAGCTGTGACCTACGAATTGACCTCTAGCTCTCGCTAACAGCACTGTACTGTACATCGTGCACGACATACTACCTCGACACTGCCGCACAACATCAACTCTCAATCATGATGTCGTCTTTAACTGTCATTTATCAGCTAGCATTCAATTTGGTGAGTTGCAAGATATCGATTATGTGGTCATTACTCTGTCCCTTTCATGCAAATCTTGTGTGACAAAACCTAACTGTGTCAGAACATTCTGAACGTACTCTCTCATGCACGCTGCGTACACATGTTGCAAATTGCCTCTCGTCACTCTTGTTCGCTACGTTTGCCCCGCACAATGTACACAAGTAGTAAACAGCCACACTTCTGTCCGCGACTCTTGTACGCTATACTCTTGTACGCCGTCTCTTGTACGCCGTCTCTTGTACGCTAACTCTTGTACGCTGTCTCTTGTACGCACATGTTCAAGTCATACATAAGTTCAGGTAAACATGTCACCTCGGTCATACCACATCTCACTCATGGCAACTCACAACATTCATACAGTCATGTCATCAGCCAACATTAGGTCAATCATCCATTCCAAGTCATAACAATATTTCTTCCTCTCTCACTTTCGCGCCAGTAGCATGGTAACATTTTTATTAGCTTCCGAGTATCGATGTGTGGTTCGTGACTGAAATCGACAGACTTTTACGCTCTCAAGATGTTAAAAGTTCTTTGCCAGATAACGACAGTAAATTATGACATAAGCTTAACTTAGCTACTTTTACTTAACTACAAACACATCAACAGACACTAATCACTGACCAACGACCAGTAACAACTTTACATACATTCACTTACTCTACCGAAACTACTGTGCAACCTTCAAGAAATATTCTTTAGAGTTTCAAGTAAAGTTCAACTGAAGTTTATTAAAATGAAAACGAGTCAACATTTTTTTTGTTGATGAAATATTCAACTGGTATTCAACGATAGAAAAATGTAACTTGTAACTTGTAGCTTTATATACATATATGTACATCTATACATCGATCCCTTACTAGTATTTCTGTACAATGCCGAATGCATCGTGTTAGAGATACAATTACAAGTACATCTGTCTGATGCTAAAGAAAATAGGAATAGGAAAGAAGAAAGAGGAAGGATGGAAGACATGTCCCTCAGTTGGTCGTGTGCTCGACCGGCGATGTAACCTGTTGCAAAACTGTCATTGTCGATCCTCACGTGGTACAGTCACTTGTCATCCACGCACCAACGATGCAGTGGCAACTACATCATAAGTATACCTTGTTCAGGATTTATGGCGTACCAGACTGGTTACTGGCGTTGCATAACTCCCGTCGCCTACCCTGTTCGGGATTTATGGCATACCAGACTGGTTACTGGCATTGCATAACTCTCGTCGCTTACCCTGTTCGGGATTTACTGCGTACCAGACTGGTTACTGGCATTGCATAACTCTCGTCGCTTACCCTGTTCGGGATTTACAGCTATGACGAACATCTCCAGATAGGAAAGGAGGTGGAAGGTTTAGAGGGAAAGGGAGAAAGCATCGACAGAGTACAATCCGTAGAATGTAATCATGTCGTCAACATTGGTTATCTCTAAATATATGATCTACTAATACTTATGTATAACTTACTCTTAAGGCTCATCTTTATGAAGCACACACCACTTTACAAGGCACACATTACTTTATGAGGCACACATTACTTTATGAGGCACACATTACCTTATGAGGCACACATTACCTTATGAGGCACGCTTAACTTATGTCAAGGACTCAGTCCAAAACATGGTACGAAACATGTTCCAAACATGTTCAAATAGCATAAAAGTTCAATTGGGGCAAACATCCAAGTAGCATCATTATAAGTGAAAGTTTTGAATATAAGTAGAGTACACGTCTAAGAATAGATTTTTCCAAACTTATGCCTGAAAATACTAGAGTATTCTAAGAATGGATTCTTCCGAACTTATGCCTGAAAATACGAGAGTATTCTAAAAATGGATTCTTCCAAAGTTATGCCTGAAACCACCCCCCGGGTCCCATACCCAGCGAGTTCTCTGTTTCACTCTATGTCGTTGATGCATTGTTCTGTAATAAATAAAGACAAAAACAATTCTTGTTATGTTTCGTCACTCTCTCTTCTTTGTGAAATCAATAATGTATACAGATATATCCTTCTCTTCTTTCTGGTTTCTCACTTATCAATGAGATATATATCCTTAGAATTATCACCTTAATTGTCCTGTTTATGTGAAGGTACAAATAAAAGACAATAGTCTACTCACGGTGGTCTAGTGACTCTAGTCTTCTGTCCAAAAGCCAAAAAGTCAAGCTCGACGTCGTCAGATAAGCAGCACAAAATTTAGGGTGGAAAAATGGCGAAATATGCTCCTCATCTCCCCATCTCTCCTTTTATATCCCCCCTCATTCCTTACGCGATTGGTCAAAAGCCCAACTCTTAATTATTTATTCAAGGGAAATACTCGAGCCTGATTGGCTGATACCTCTTACTACGCAGTTCTCTGCGCGGGAAATTCGACTTATCACGGGGAAAATGAAACAAGATATAAGTTTATTCTCGCATAATATCCCTTACGATCATTACGCAATACAACCATATACTTCACACTGAACCTACACAGGATTACATAATCATATGAGCAAGTATTAAAAAGCACAACTCTTTCAATAACTTTTACTCATCAACCCTGGCCGAAACCCGGCCTTCAACATCGAAAAGTCACAACTCTCGCTGGAGCTCGAAAACGGTAGCCCGCTAGGCAACAGCGTCGATTCTGTGCACAGCCGAACATCCAAGCGAGCACAGGGTCGACCCCGGGACCTAGATAAATCACGAACTACGTCCTAATGCGCATGCGCATCTTACACAAATGCGCGTCGCATTGCGTGACAGAATCAACACACGGGGAAGAAGCTCTCCCGTGTAAAAATGCAGTGCTGCGTAGCACAGTATAACACACGTAACTCACATAGTCGCGCAAATTTCGCTCACGCGCTAGAAACTATCTGTAGAATTGTGGCTTTTCTGAACGTCAGTATAAAACCTCGTTATAAACAGGATACACCATGTCTCATGGCATTATTATAAGATCTATCAACTGCAGTTATATAATTTATCTACCATGAAAAGTAGGATCAAAGTACGTGCAAACATAGGATATATATTTGACTTTCTCCTAAATCTCGCATCTCGCGATGCCTGATATAAATGATAGTCTTGGGATCAGACTTATAAAATTTTAAAAATGAGGGTGGGAGGAAAACCGTTTCAATGTCATAATATTCATTAGGGGTACCATAAACTGTTGTAAAGGCAGCTCAATAGAGCAGAATGTCACTTTTTGTCAGATAGCTGTGCTGGACGCATGGTGCACAACAGTGGAACATCAACGTGTAGACTGATAGTGATTTAATGGTTGGTGCAGTAAATTCATGTGTGGCTCACAATCACTTTCTGAAGCAGAGGCGTGTTTACCCTGCAAGTTTTCTACACTGGGGACCACCATGGTCCCATCCATAATGTGATATGCTACATCGTTTCACATTGTTTTTATGTGAGCTAGCTTTTATCTTCTCCTTCACATCCTCGGTTCTAATGTCCACTTCTCTTTTCCAGTCTGGGTTGCTGCTGTTTGACCTAACAGACTTAATGATGTTGGTTCCTTTTCTCTCCAGTGCAAAGATGCTGTGAAATGCGGCTGAACACACTTCAACTCCTCCCCCACTCTGTGTTCGGTATCTGCATCAGAAAAGGGAGGGGGTGGGGTGGAAATAAGAAAGAAAATAACTCTACTGCAATGAAAACAGCAATTATAAAGAAAAAAAAGAAAACATGAGAAAGACATCACCCATTAAAAAGAAAAGAAAATCACTGTAAGAAGAAGACTGAAATGTTTAAGCAATGAGTACAAAATTTGAAAATATTAAGTCATGCATGAGAAGGGGTAACCTAGCTGGCAATTAAAATGCAACAATTGATTTTCTTTTACAAAACACAGATCCTGCTCACCACATGCCCTATGAGCTTTCTATGAGCTTTCTATGAGCTTTCTATTCTTGAATAGATGGTGTCACGATTGCAGGTCTATAGTTCACCATGCATTTTCCAGCCCATGTCTGTGCATGAATTTGCCAATGCAGACTTATACTTGTCCACAAGTATGTCTCGTTTTTTATGGTTTTGTTCATGAATTAGCAGCTTAAATTCCACAGAATTCGATAAAGATTAGGATCTGGACTAGATTAGGGTCATGGTATGGATAAGGTAGGGTTCAGTGAGGTTAATATGTGATTTAAAACCAATTTTATGGCGCAAAATTTGCAAAACCTAACGTTTGTTCTTTCATCTCAGCTACAACACAGGTTTCAATGGCTTTTCAATAAGCGCGCACAACCTCAGTAGTACCCGTGTCCAATCAAGTATAAATTCCCTGAGAAAAGTATAAATTATGCATTAGTGGAAGATTTTAAAAAGAAAAATCCATTCATTTCTTTTCTAATACTTACATAGAATGTGGGAATGTAGCTACATTCTCTTTTGGGCTTGTCAGATCCTTGGCAACGTATGACTACATGTAGGCTGCCTTAGAATGATGCTTAGAATGGTGCTGCTATGAACACATCTTGACGCTCTTGGTTGGAATCCTTAAAGAACTCAGGAAGATGTCATAATGTCCCACTTGTCAAGGATTGCTGCTTTGCACATGTTGCAATAGCTGTGTAATGGATGACAGCATCCGATGGCTGGCCGTTAACTGGAATTTGAATAAAACACAACAAATTATAATTACCAAAATACAGCAAAAGCATTCATTATCCTAGTTAGAGCAAATTTACTTTTAGATGTATACTCCTGCAAAGCGAGAGCACCCTGAGGGCTCGCCATCATTCAGACTACTGTGTAATCGACCTGTGCATATGAATGAATTACTCATGTGCAATACATTTATCACATATGAATGACTATGCAGCTCGCTCACTGCGTCAGCGGGCTGGTTGCAGTAAGATGTTATTGACAAGGTAGGCCCTACTACGCACAGTGTACAGTTGCGGGTATTGCAGAATACTAATTGAACTATAATGCATCTTTGCTTGATTTATTTAATCAATTCTATTCTCTCCAACATCTATTTCGCATTTAAGTCAACAAACAACTAATGGAATATAGGCCAGCATTAGCAACAGTCATGACAGTAACACAGACAGTACGTGTATTTCACAATCCCAACACCAAATTACACACATGGGACTGACAAATTATGCCAATGAACTCACCCTTACTACTGTTTCACTTCGGACTTCTTCCACTCTGTCTTTTCCTGGGGATTTTGATATATCAGCAAGCTCTGAAGTCTTTCAAGCCATGTTGACGTCGCAAGAACATAAGGACCAGGTATTTGAGACGTGAGACAATCTATGCGCGCTCCTAGCTTGACACCGGCGACTACATGTAGTTATTTGAGCAGCGACTAAATTAGCATGGATGATGGTATGTCCGAAGGGTCAAATCAAAGAGGGGGTTATAAAATAATGTTACATCATATTTTATTAATTTCTTTGTAAGGACGTTACATCTCTACTTGTATCTCTACGTATGTATATTTGTGTCCCCGTTTTCGTTTTTGTTTTTCTCCTCATGTTTGTATTGTATGTTACGTTTTTAAAACGGTTGATTGCATATGTATACATGTGTTTTTTCTTATGCGAAATGAATTAAACAAAGATGTCGTAATGTAGTCGTCTGTACGACGTATGACAAATTTATGACCAATTTATACCGTCTTACAGACGTCATTCCGCTATCAGGTTTAAAGAAACGTCGGTGTCCCATTTGAAAAAGTCATAAAACTCGGCAGCAATCACATGTGTAATTTCGATAACCTGTGTGAAATATCAGTGAAACATGGTAGTCCTCATGCATATATTGTAGCTTCAACGGTCCCTAGGCTATAGGTCTCAGGCGACCAGCATAAAACCTCAAAATCTAGCGATTGCCATAATTTTGCTTTAAGTTCTATTATTTGAGGGAAATTCCTGATGTGGTATCTACTTGCATTTATCATGGTTTGTACCCCCCTCCCCCCCCCCCCCCAAAAAAAAAAAAAAAAAAACGACCTGCAACATGGACATACTGTTTTTAAATAGGCGTTATTTTGCCACCATTTTGTCATTGATCATTTAATGGTCTTATAACACGGACATTTTTTTGGGAATGAAAGGCATTAATTTTTATGACAGATGACAGATTAAGGTCATTTTCGTGACATATGTCGTGGTGAAAAATTAATGTAAGATTTTGGGTTAATATTTATAAAACGTCATTACATCTTCATACTCATAATATGGTTGTGCTAATAAGTGAGATTTTACTGTCATTTTTATATGTTGTATTTATATTCTGCTCGTACAATACCTGATTTTTGTTATCATTCAAAGACGTCATTATGTCGTCGCACCATAGTCATGATATGGTCGTTCAACAAATTGGATTTTTTTTTGTCATTTATATAAGTCATTATGACGTCATAACTTAGTCATAATATTCATGGAAAAATTAAGAGGGTTGTCTCTGGTTATTGTTCGACTTCATTATGATGTCGTATGAAAGTCAGATTTTTTAGAGATTTGTTTGATCATTTATAGACATCACTTTTACATCATAATTTAGTCATAATATATGGTCGTGCATATTAAAAGTGGGATGTTTTTGGTCATAGTTAGACGTCATCATGATATCGTATACGAGTCAGATGCTGTTAATATAAGAAGATATTTGTTTGGTCATTCAAAGACGTCATTATGACGTCATATTTAGTCATGATCCTATTCGTACGTACAATACATATGATTTGTTAAGTCATTCAAAGACGTCATTTTGACGTCATATACAAGTAATATTCTGGTCGTCCAGTAAAAGATTTATTTGGTCATTTATAACGTCGCAATTTAGTCATGATATGGTTGTGCAAAAAAGTGAGACGTTTCTGGTCACTGTTAGACACCATTATGATGTCGCATAAAAGTCAGATTCTGGTCATACAATAAGAGAGTTGTTTGATCATTTAAAGACGGAATTTTGACGTCGTAACTCAGTCATAATATGGTCGGGCAAAAAAAGAGTAAGATTTGGGGTCATTTGAAGACGTAATTTTGACGTATAGTCAGATTCTGGTCTTACGATAAGAGATGTGTTTGATCATTTAAAGACGTCATTATTTGATGTCGTAAGGTAGTCATAATAAAGTCGTGCTAGGAAGCAAGATTTTGGTTCATTTAAAGACGTAATTATGACGTTGCATTTGAGTCAGATTCTGGTCGTACAATAAGAGATTTCTTTGTTCATTTAAAGACGTCAACATGGCGTCTTAAAATAGTCAAAATGTGGTCGTGCAAAAAGTGAGATTTTTGGGTCATTTGTAGACGTCAGTATGACGTCGTATTTAAGTCAGATTCTGGTCGTACAATACATAATTTGTTTGGTCATTCAAAGACGTCATTATGATGTCGTTATATATGGTCATGATATATGGTCATGCAGAAAGTGGGATACGTCTTTAAGATGTCGATCGAATGAAAGTCAGATTCTGGTCATACAATGAAAAATTTTGATCATTTAAAGACGTAATTTTGACGTCGTAACGCAGTCATAATATGGTCGGGCAAAAAAGAGTAAAATTTAGGGTTATTCAAAGACGTCCTTCTGACGTATTATAGTCAGATTCCGGTCTAAAGATAAGAGATGTGTTTGATCATTTAAAGAGGTCATGTTGATGTCGTAACGTAGTCATAATAAAGTCGTGCAAAGAAGTAAGATTTTGGTTCATTTAAAGACGTAACTATGACGTCGCATTTAAGTCAGATTCTGGTCACACAATAATACATTTATTTGGTCATCTAAAGACGTCAACATGGCGACGTAAAATAGTCAAAAAATGGTCGTGCAAAAAGTGAGATTTTTGGGTCATTTGTAGACGTCAGTATGACGTCGTATTAAAGTGAGATTCTGGTCGTACAATACATGATTTGTTTGGTCATTCAAAGACGTCATTATGAGGTCGTTATATGGTCATGATGTGGTCATGCAGAAAGTGGATACGTCTTTTAAGATGTCGATAGAATGAAAGTCAGATTCTGGTCATACAATGAAAAATTTGATCATTTAAAGACGTAATTTTGACGCCGTATTATAGTCAGATTCTGGTCGTACGATAAGAGATTTGTTTGGTCATTTCAAGACGTGAACATGACGTCGTAAAATAGTCGTGATATGGTTGTTAAAAAAGTGGGATTTGTTAGGTCATTTTATGACGTCATTATGACGTCGTAACATAGTCATAAAATGGTCGTGCAAAAGTGGGATTTGTTTGGTCATTTAAAGACGTAATTATGACGTCGTTACACAGTCATAATATGGTCAGGCAAAAATGTAAATTTTTTTGGTCATTTATAGACGTCATTATGACGTCATAATATGGTCGTCTTTACGACGTACGACGTGTTGACGAGTTTATGACATATACACGACGTCTTTACGACGTCAGTCTGCTATCAGGGATCATACTTTATTGTGTTTATTGAATCAATAGAAATATTACGTTTATGGATTTGTAATTCTGTTATAAAGTGAAATTGTTTATGTGAATGAAATCAAATAAAGAATATGGAAAAAAAAAAGTGTATGTGCGTGTGTGTGTGTGTGTGTGTGAGTGCGTGCGTGTGTGTGCGTGCGTGCTTGCGTAGACGTTCGCGCGCGCGTGTTACGTAACGTAAGAGTCCAAAAGGGTTCGGCATGATTTTGGGGCATTTAGCATAATTTCGCTGCCCCCTGGCATAAATTGATTTATTTCACTGGTCACGATGGTTTCAAGGCAGATCGAGCCCGGAGATCGAGGAATAGTCAAGAGACGAAAAAAAAAAATGTGGATTGTAGGGCTGCTGGATTATGAATCCAATTAGGAGATGTGGAACTTTTTTATGGAAAGGGAAGAAGATAAATCGATTGTCTGAATTCTGCTAATCTGATATGACGTGATATGATGATATAATGATGATCGAGCTGCGAGATGTCGAGACCATAGGCCTACACACAACAATTCGTCTACACGTGTACATATATGTCGCACACTAGCTGCGATCCAAAATACCCGCGAATTGCATGTAGTGGTAGATCACGCGCTGAGCTAGATTCCATGTCCAGTCGCTCGCACGGTATGTTTGCGTAAAATGGCTAAACAGTGGTGTAAAAACAATATTTCCCCCGGCCGCCCCCGTGCCTCTCCTTCCTTTAACATTAACTGGATCCATGGATAAAAATTGAAAGGAAGAAAAAAAGGCCTACGAAAGAGCCTGCATGGGGAGATCCAATAATACAAACTGTCGAGAGGAAGGGCCCACAGGCGTACTCGAGATTTTGGTTGCATGGTCAGGCAAATCTTTAGTGTAGGCATAATTGGGAGATGGAGGGGGGGGGGGGGCGGGCGGGGGAGGGGGATTAACCTCCTCCCGGTTTTTTTTCTTCAAATATATTGCAAATATGCCTGTAATGTCCGCTCCTTAGGCCTTTATGATTCAATCCGAGGGAAATAATATAGGATTTCCATTTTCCAAGGACTGTATAATGAGAGTTCATCGTCCACATTCCTTGAAGCCCATATCTTCCATTGCTTCAAAATGCAAAGCTCTGTCATCACTGGATGGCCAGCCCTTTTCCTGAACATGTAATGAAGTAATTAAATACATTTTCCGTCATCCTTCAAACTGCAACGTTCTTCCTATGGGATGGGAGTGCATGTATCATTTTCTTTAATATTTTGTGGAGTTGTTGGAATTCCCTCCAAGTTTTCATCCGTCAAAATGCAAATGATTTCAGCCAGAACCTATTTTGCCTAAGCCACTAACCCTGAGTCGCAGTGAATATAAGAGAATATTATTAACCCCACGTTCTTATACGGCTCAACCGCAACCCCCAATCCCCCTCCCCCTTCTTCACCCTTTCAGAGATGTTTTCCATTTCTACTAGTATCACATCTAAATCCTAAGGTTATGCGTTTGATAGACTTTGGCCTATGTGCTTGATTTGATGATACCTTATCATTTAGACTTCATTCCTACAATGAAAATCTTTATCATGAAGGCCATTCGCTCTAATCATTTGAGCTTAAGTTATGTCATATTCTTTGTCCATATATTCATTTGGAATACCAATAGTGAGTAAGAGAGAGAGAGGGGGGGGGGAGAAAGAAAGAAAGAAAGAAAGAAAGAAAGAGAGAAAATATAGAGAGAGGTGAGAGAGAAAGAAAGAAAGAGAGAGAGAGAGAGAGAGAGAGAGAGAGAGAGAGAGAGAGAAAGAGAGAGAGGGGGGGGGGGGGGGAGGGTCCAGCCTAAAGTTAAGGTGTTGTTTTTTTTAAGAAGGAATCATCTTTTTTTTACATAGTTATGTGTGAAAAAACATGTTTCTAATAATATATCAATTGCACAGGTAAATATATTCTTTAGAGAAAATTGACATTTACAAAAATAATACACAACATAATGGGAGAGCATGCGTGGAACATCATAAAATCAAAACTTCAACAAATCATATTTTTCTTATCCTTTGAGGGATTTTCGTCAAACTGATATCATGGTCCCTACCATGTTTCTTTCGTTTTTCTGCTTTAACTTTAGGGTGGACATGTGCCAAGTGGGTATTTTTTCACCATCAATGCACACAAATCCCACCCAGCATTTTTTTTTCTGATATACAAAGGGTTGAATAAAGGAGGCCTGGGGGTAAATGAAAACAGTTGCTCAAAGATGTTCAACTTCCGCAATTTAAATTATAGAGGCGGGCAGTCTATGCCTTCCATATTACTCCATGCCCTCTTTCTGTCTGTCGCCCTCTCTTGGTCATAATCTTCGCCTTCCCCTCCTAACAACAAAAGAAGGAGCAAAGGGACTATGAAAGGAATATGATATTATGGGCTTCTCCACATAGCACAAAATTGACGACAAAAACGAGGAAGGTAATGACCAAGAACATACTTCACAGCCCCAACAATGCAGTTATAATTTGTATATACATGTACATGTACTTTTGTATTTCTTTACCTGTTCTAATGAATCTTCAAGAACAGAAACTATTATGCTATCCACAATCATTACATTGCTTCTTTTTTCCCATCTAAGGTCGTCATTCCTTCTTCTCTTCCTTCATTCCATTGGTCATTTTTTTTATTACAAAATGTGCTTGGACAATGTGTAAAGTATAATAATTTTAAGTAAAACGAAACCAATAGATCTATTTATGAATGAAATATTCAACACATTGATTTGTGTGAGTGTTTGCATTGTACTGAATGTACAAATCTTCAGAAAATTTCTTTTAAATAATGAAATTAAGATAATCAGAATAGATAATGATTTTAGTCAATATAAATTGTATATACAACTTTTACTTAAAGTCTTGTTCGATAACATTTAGGTAACGTGAGTACCTCTTCTACGTTGATGCCTGCATGCGAAGACTTATTACTATCAATCAAAAGGGGTAAAAGAAAAAGAAATGAGTTTCTTATTTTAAAAAACAAACAAATAATATGTCATGAAAGTATGCGAAAAAATAGCAAGAATATATAGGAGCCTGTAACATCACAGCGACATGATTCAGTTCCAATTTGGCTTCTCACAATGACCATCCAGATACAGTATCTTTAAAGTAGTCTCTTTTTTTTTTTTAGCTATGCTTTTCAGGCTCTTCAGTGTTTCACTGAGAGCAACTTACTTTTGGACCGGAAAAGTGTATAATTATGTTCCTGTGAGTAAGGACATAGCATGAATTGCTAGCTGCTCTTGTCTAAGTGTCATTAGGACGGATGTGGAAACATAATTAAGAGATAGTCTTTGTATTTCAGCCCCTATGATTCAGACTCACTCATTAACTTACAAGGGTTCCGGCTTCAAATCAAGGATGTTTAAATCCGGCTTATTCTGCCTATAGTGTGACTAGGGTATAAAGAGTTGCTTGAAACGTTACTAAAGATAACTTTCCTTTAAGAAAAGTAACATAAAAAATGTGCCCAGCCGCGCCAAAACTAATATATTCCTTTTTAAAAGTATACAATTTTGTCTTCGTTTGTCCCCATTAACTACATAGTAGTGCCATTCTCATTGGGCTTAAAAAATCTCGAAGTTAGGGTGAAAGTTGCCTTGCAACCGTACCAAAAGCCGAATGGTCCTATTGTCCCGGTCCCCTGACTTCTCGATTTCTTAAAGCTAAATGAGAATGACAGTAATATGCACTTTGTGACAAAACTACCAGTAAATCAGCGAAATCTGAAATGTATGCATGTTTGGGAATAAATTATGCATGACCTATTATAAAATCCAGGTGGAAATGACAGAATCGCTTATGCATCTTATTGTTAAGGGCAGCTGCCAATCATGAATGTTCAGTGGCGGAACCAAACTTCGTTCAAAGGGATGGATATCCATTATTGGGCAAACAAACTTTTTGTAAGGTTTACACAAGCTGTTAGACCACAGTGTAAGATTTAGATTAGCGCCATCTTGCGGTAGCGACAAGAGCTGATACACGTCATGCCAAATTATGCTGGTATAATTAAAACCTGGGCAGATATAATGTCTTTTTCGATTCATGAGATTCATGAGGGGTCAGAGTATTAAAGAAGGAGGTCGCCAGTACCGGTATTTGTTTAATGTCTGATGCATTCCATTGCTACCCCTTTATCTGACAAATTATGATCAGTTTTATACGGAGGTAATAAAAAAGTAATGTGGTCAAAACGCATGTTGGGTTCCATTTCGAGTCAACACATTCAGAGCTGTTCCGGGCTCTTTGTTCTCGGAATTGATAATATAACACTATATCTACAGTGACAGCTAATCTCTTCACCATTTTGTATTCTAAATTTTCCTGCGTCAACACATCAGGCTTCTCCTTTTCCACACACACACACACACACACACACACACACACACACACACACACACACACACTAACATGTGCATCGATACGCACCTTCTCTCGTTACCGGTATGGTCCTCTCGTCTTTACTTGTCTTCTCTCTACTCAACACACACAAAACCCAAATCCAACGGTGGAAAGAACTAAAAGTAAGACATTGAACAATCTCATTACTGATAACGTAATAGTACTTTATTTAAGATACATCTTATGTACAGATAAATATGTTCACCCACCATATCTTCATGATAACTCCACAAAACTACATTGGACAAACACATATAATATTTCTTTCTCTAATGATATTCCACATAAATGATATCGTACCACACGTAAACCTCCGAGGCTATACTATACGCAAGAACAAGCGTCATCGCCTTGTTTCAGTGGCATATTTTTGAAAGGCCTGGGGCTACGACAATGACGTATACGATAGCTAGCCTTTAGGTCATAAGAACTGAGGGATGTCTCTGAACGAATAAAATATCACTCCCAATCCTAGGTCACTAAAACATATCGGTAATTACTAAGAAGGCAATAGGGGGAAGAGGGAGGGGAGGGGCACCTTGATACTTTTACAAAGGTGAAACACTCAAATAGACACTTGAAAACTCAATGCCTACTTTTACAACTAACTTGAAATGTCACAATTTGTGTAATATTGAAGAAAAACAAATTACCATACAAATAAGATTAAGATCAATGCGTAGAATTTATAATGGCACGTTCATGTACAGCATGTTATTGTCTAGAGTCTTGAAATCTGAAACTGTGCGCCTGTATGGCATCCCTCAAAACACTGGTACTGCACGAAACTTTCTGAACACTACCTAGTGATCAACGTCTACCCGCTATAGTTAAGCGCATACCATAATGATGCTGTAGCGAGACTCTAACCGTCAACAAATATCTCTAATTGACGATAGGGAGCAAATAATATTGTGTTGTCTTTTTCGTGTTAATTGGATTGAGTTGAAAGACAATTAATGCAGGGGTGGACTCAATGTCAATGGTGCGGGAAGTCAATTCAATGGGGATCTTACCTGGCATCACAGTGAGCATAAACGGAAGCAAATTAATATCGTTCGATATTTTGGTCATACAATGTATATTTTTGTGTCAAGACAAAAAAACCAAAAACAGTACTGTAAGTGTTACATGGGAGAACATGACATAATATTGCTTTTAGATGGGAGCAAATTAATCATAATGTAGCATAAAAGTGGTAATGTTGCCTCCGTTCTTGCGTTTAACATGACTAATGATTTGACATGATATAAATCAAAGGGACCAGGAGGGGCAGTGCCCGAAATGCAGGGGAAATTTTTCGAGGAGGTCGTCCCCTTTGATGTTATGGTATCATCCCATACCCTAATGGCTGGTTCCTACGATACCATAAGGAATGGTTGAGGAGTTGGGGTCAGAGCCATCTATACACAGGGTTTGGCCAACTCTGTTTTAATAGGTAGCAACGTAGCGCATCTCCTTGCCCGACAAAGCAACACGAGCAATGTTACTACCTATTGAATCCCAGTTGGCCCAACTCTGTTGGATCTGCTGAAGTTTACTGAACGGCGCCCTCTCCGACATTACGAGCACCACAAGTACAAGTAACTTTATAAATGTATTCTCTAAATGGAGAACATCCCAAGCTCTATCAATGAGTTACTAATAATGCACACAACAATCGATGGACTATATTATAATGATCACCAGGCGTTCAACGCTCGATACTTAAGATTACATGGGTGAAAAACATGTACAACAATGGTAACCGTTAACTCATTATGTCTCAGTCTTACAAGTTTGTACCAGTAATACACGTGCTTCCATAAAGGAACATTTGGCTAGCACAGAAGGAGTTAATTCGAAGATCCTCCCCACAATACAATAGTTACTGTCGCAAATTTGTTCTCTGTAACGTAACGTTGATCGCAGCAATCTACATCACTATATAAGAGTCTGACACACATGTCATCATAATCGATATCCATCTGTCATCTTACATATCATGTTTTCATACGTGACGAATTTTGGAAGTCGCATGTCCATGATGCTCCCCTTTAACGTTTTCAGCATTCTGTAAGTTCGAGAGCCTGATGAACAAGATGAAGATAACGAGATTTCACTGAGCTTGTATTTGACCAGCAAGTATACATTGACACGCAACTTTCAACGTGTGCTTTCTTCCAGTAATGCGACAATGACCGTGTACAGTTTCAGAAAAATCGGACGTTTTCGTCTGCTTCGTTAGTGACGGGCAAGCGATAGGCGGGGAGAGAGATCTTCCGCGCTCTACTCCTGTCCTCAAACTTCATCAGCAACCCTTTCTTCGGTCGACTCGAGTTCAAGTCGTCTCCGACGTCATCCATGAATCGAACGCGATGCTGATGTCCATTTGTCGCACTCGCCGCCTTGTTGACGGTACTGCTGTTGTTGTTGTTATTGTGCCTGATGCCCGCCAGCGGCTCCATGGTCGGACCGGTATGCACGGTGGTGCGGCGACCGCTTGTTCGCCGGCTCGACACCGCTGGGGGCGGCGTCGACATCCGCTCCGTCTCACTGTTGTTGTCATGGCTGCTACTGCTCTCGTCGTGGTCGCTCGACCTCGATGACGACGACGCCGACGCCGACGTCGGTGAAACGCCCCGCGTCTCATGCAGGCTGCTGATGAGTTTCTCGTTGGCTGAGTTGAGCGCGTTGATCTGCTTCTCTTGCTTCATGACCAGCCGCTCGAGTTCTCGGATGCGTCGGTCGCGGTCGCCCAACTTCGAGACGATCTCCTGCCGCTCCCGCTTCAAGCAGCCCTCGAAGTACATGAGGTCGGAGATGAGCTCGGTGAACTGACCGTCTTTCTCCTGCGCTTGCGTCATGACTTTGTCCTCGCTCTCCTCGAGCTTGATCTTCCAGCCGGCTAAGAGTTGTCTGGTCCGCGTTTTCTGCAGGTCCATCTGATGCCCCATCTCAGCCACGGTGTGCTGGGCGGACGTCAGCTTGTCTCGCAACAGCTTCACCTCGTTCTCGAGCTGCACAGGGGGAGAGAAGAGAGTAAGAATATGATTAACCCTCATAGTCCCACAGCTAGGTAATAAAGTGAGATATAATAAACATGGGAATATCATTTCTTGGAATTGACTGGGTTAACTATCTCATTCCCATTGGCATGAAGATTTGCCAATAGGGTTTCCAAGGCTCACGATAACTATTGATGCAATTTTTCACAAATAATGCACACAAACACCATATACACGATAGAGTAGCCATCTTGGCACATAAAGTGTTATTGACAACCATCGACAATACTGGTAGACAGGTATCTGGTGTAATCATAATGATATGAGGAATATACAGCAAACCCTTTGGAGAGTTAACTTTTTCATTAAAGACGTTTATCTGTAGAATACGTCTATCGCACACTAATGCAAAACTATGGCAGTGGAACATCAAGAGTTAAACAGCGGGATTTCAAGATGAATTTCTGAAGTTGCTACGGCCTATCACTTCCAGGGTTTCATAGTAAAAGTTGTGAAAACACCCAAAATCCAATCACAGGACAGAAAAAAAAGTACTAGTGTTCCCTAAGGACAACACTTTCAAAGACGAAAATATGCGATGCTTGCAGCGATGTCAACTTCAGATAGGAACCCTTTCATACCTCTACCTTGGGACTTCATCTAGACTTCTACAAGGAGCAAAGACATGACTTATTTTTGTGAAGAGTGTACGACAGGCAAGGAGTCTTCTAGTCCACCTTGCAATCTCACAACAATGAAAGCTGATCGATCTTAAGCAGTTGGGCAAACATGCTTTCTCTGTTAATCAGCATGTCAACTCGACAGGGGGAGGACAGAGGGGGAAGAAAAGAGAGTGAAAGGGCAAACTTTGTTCGCGAAGGAACAAGTTGTTAACTCGAAGCTAAACAAACAGAGGTGTCCATCTTCAGGGAATCCAACAAAGTTTGACGTACTAGTACATATTGTCCTGATACCTCGAAAAGTTAAAGCTATAAGGTAGTAGTAAGTAAAGACTATGGGAACCGTAATCAGTTGTGTGTCGATTTACATTGACTATGGGTTCCATTTTTGTTTGATTTCAGGAAAGATAATCTCAAAATTATAAAATAATTTGACGTTTATTGCCCAGATACCCCGAAATGTAAAAGGAAATAGCAATTAATTAATTGATAGCAATTAATGCTGAGAACCCTTCATTAATGGAGTGTCGTTCTGCCATTATTGTGGATCATGTTCTTGTTTAATTTCAGATAACAGCAAAAAACATCGAAAATGATGAAATAGTTGAAATTAGAAGAAACCTCAAAGGATGTATCCACACAAGCTACGATCGATATGAATTGCAAGTTCTGTAATACATATTTACGATTGTTTGATCGATCGATCGTCCAATCAATCGCAACTCCTTCTGATACGGGGCCACGAATTTTGCCGCGACTTTGGGTTAAATTTGTATGGACCTTTATACGCATTGTTTGTTAGTAATTGCATTAAAACGTTCACCTTCAACAACGACACGACCTGACACATACAATAACGTTATCAACGAAATAAATACAAGGGGCCAGAAATTCTTGGCTTTGAGTTCTGGTCATGCACGATACGCTTTTATACAAGCAACAATACCCGGTGTTTGCTGATCAAATCTCAAGTTAGACTTGATTTTAACTTAGTAATTATTCGATAGCTGCCCTGTGTCTAGCATACTACACGCTCGAGCTAGTCTGTTTTACCCACTCCCCGCTGATTGTTTGCAAAAGAGAATTCACATTCTGTGTTCCGGTTTTTTGAGTTGTTGACAGAGGGAAATCATCTAACTTGCTGCATTCCTCAAGCTCACAGACGGGTAAAATTCATCGGGCGATGATAAAACACCATTCGCTATGACTATTTGGAGCGATACAAAAGAAAGGAATTTCCCAATTGCCCGTTTTTTTTTCAGAGGCGCTCCTTTGATTTCGTAGAATTAAAGTCGGCTTTCTTTGCATGGGTTTTTCATATGGAAATGGATTAAAGGTCTAAATAGGGTCGTATTATGAGAACCAATGATCACAGGTTGGTGCAAATGGACAGTCTTGTTTCTTGTAACATGCTCTTTTACAATATTTGCAGAGCAACATTCATACTGTGTCGATGACTTAACTAAATAATTATCGTAGCGGTAAAGTTTCCGACTGTCTGTCTTCCAAGGATTGGGAAATGAAGCGACAATTCTTTCGGATCAGCATGTTCCTGGCAAAATGGACGGAATAGTCCATATATCATTATTTATTTCCAATCATGCTGCTCGTTGGCGCTGCCCATTTTGTATCGCAAACATTGGCCAAAAGTGTCTGAAAAGTTTCCTGGATTACCATGTGATCATAACTGTGCCACTGTTCATGCCATGGCACTGTCTTCTAAAGAGTTTTGATTGAAAATCAATCGTAACTCTACACATTAGAAATAGGGGATTGGACTTGCGATAGATTCAGATTAATCGCAACTCTTTATAAGACGCGGCCCAGTTCGAATACACATGGCAGATAAGTTTTGAAACTGTAGCTAGCCGGAATATTCCTGAAGATAGTATTGTATTGCCCCTCTGCACTTTCTCAACGACACACAAAGGGAAAACAAATGTATACAACTACATTATGTACATGTATTTTAGCCTGGGGTTTCCAAACGATGATCTTCTCGTATGTCGTGACAGTATCATACCATTCAACATTAACGGTTTCAAAGACTAGATTGCCAAACAGGATGCCTTTTGTCATAGACACCTCAAGCGCTCCCGAAGGGAAGAATAGGGAATACCGTGGCTGCTTTCCCGTCTTCTCTTCTTCTGTCGTTTCTTTCATTATCGAAAAAGATAAGAATTTAAAGGATTTAAAGGTGCATTTCATAAAAATTTGATTTCATGGACTTACATGCATGAGGGTAAGGTTGCGTGTGTTTTCGCGCGTATATGATTGTTAGCCTATGTCGATTTCGACAACCAATGTTAAATTGTCATACTTGCTAGGCCCTTTGTGTTATTTTTGTAAGTCCAGCTTAAACGCATATAATTATAAATATACGGAAGTATCTAAATTGTGCTATTATTGTACAGTGTTTTATGAGTTTTGACGATTTCATCTAACAGTCGTAAGCAAAATCTCGAAAATAGCGTTCGGTAATAAGAAATATGTGTCACTGTTCAGACCAATGCCTTTAAACCACATCAGAGTATGTGGAACCCCCATGCAGAACGTGGGAACAGTCATAGTGACTTTTGACCGACTAGGATATGCGGAACAATGTAGCAAAAATGTGGCTTCATCCTTGATTGATTTTCTGTAGAAATATGCGGAGCATGTGCCAAATGCTATTCTAGTTTGATGCGAAATTCCATATAATGCGACGTAATGGAATGTATTCTGCACATGTTTGCTTCTGTGTTGAGGCATGTCACAGCCCTACACTCCATCCCCTCGAACATACACGTAGCCAACCCCAGATAGCGTAGCGATGTATTTTATGAGTAAAAGTATCATGCAGTGAATCTTCCCATATATGCCTCCGTTACGCTTTTGATAATTAATACTGTTACTTCTCGTCCATTGTTTCGGCACCATATCAATCAACCGACACTCTATGTGTGAATACACATTACTGTTGATCTATGTGATCTGCATAAATGCTGCTTTTCAGATGGCGTGACTACAACATTCTGCAGATTGACTCATTCTGTGCTAGATAACACATTGTCCCATCATTCATATATTTATGTTAATCATAATAGAAATATGCGCCAGTGGCATATGAGTTACTACAAGAACACAGCCACCCAACCACCAACAAAGGGCAAATAGCCCGTCAATTATCTGTCAATCGACCGACTCCAGCTCATACACTGCACTCAATTTTGTTTGGTAAATCATGACCCTCCTCCATTACCTAAACTGGGATGTGGGATATAGCAAATAGTGTAATCGTGGAATCTCTCTTGATCTATTCACAGAGTCACGCACCACCATGAAAGCCAACATGTGGGACTGGTGTAAAACACTTCCCAAACTATGACAAAGGTTTCGGTGTTTGCATTCGAGTTTACGCATTGATTTGGCCCAGAACTGTCAATAAATGCGTGCTTTTTATCGATAATCGATGGCAGATTGATGGGACAGAGTTTGACAGTTGCATATACCTGGATATAAATTTGAATTGCAGCTTGAGTACTGAATGGTCATTTTGTACAACATCGATTGGATTCGTCATGAAAGAAGTTTATTTATTTATTTATTTATTTATTTGTCTTTTTTTAATCAGTGAGCTCGGCACTGTTCTCACTGGAGGCCCTGGGTACAAATAACACAATAATACATAGAAACATGAACATAGATTACACAAACAAAACAAAATTCAACATAGATCAACTGATGTGGAACATAACAAAAGAAGAAAGTGGACCGATGCTTCCAAAGTTTCAGGAGAAACAAAATACTGTTGATTTTATTCATTTCACTCGCGCCAATGTTATGTGTTACGACCACCGCAGACGACATGAATTTGCAATGATTCCTACTAACCATGGTTACTGTCATGACCCTCTTGAATTTCCGAGGTGGGAATTCTCTTCGGGCAAGAAACCGCTGCGGCAAACCGCCTCTTTGAGAACACGTTTCGATGTACCTCAAAGCTTTCATTAAAGGGATAGTTCACCCTGAACTTATTTTGGTTTCAATAAAAGGAGACACATGAAAGAAACACCTCGCACGTGACGTCACAAAGTCAAGACTTCAAATTCAAATATAACTTTCTTTTCCTTCGACCGATTTTCGTCAAACCTACACTATGTTTCCCTCACGTATCTCCTTTTATTGAAACCAAGATAAGTTCAGGGTGAACTATCCCTTTAAGTATGCTCCATCGATGCAACAATGAGACAGGTTTACATAATGGCATTACAATGTAATGTCATCGGTTCTACCCGATACGGATTGGATGGATATAAAATAAGTTTGACCTTATAATGGATTACGGGTTAAGTTAATATGTAGCTAAACGCTCTGTGACCTTTAACCAGTCACACGCACATTTCCAAACACGAGAAATCATTATTGGGCAGTGAGCCGTTTTTTAACACGTTTTGCATCGGTCATTCCGGTAATACAAACAAATCCCATACGAGTGGAATTTTGACTGGAATATAAGTGGTTAAAACGTCGTAATATCAAATTTTTCGATGTCACAATTGCAAAGACACTGTCATGGTGAACAAATTTTCAGTAATTAAACACAGAATGGGAGAAATAGACAGCCCTACAGAGAAAGAGCGATAGAGAAAGAGAGGGAGGGAGAGGAGAGAGAGAAAGAAACAACGGAATGTGGGGGGGGGGGTGAAATAATAAGATACAAAATAGAGGGTGAGATATTAATAACACACAATAAAACACAATTTCCTAAAGGCTAAATTAAACCAAAATCGCGATTGTTGATACAGAAATGTCATAAGGCAATGTTTTACAAAAGCAAAGCTTTGGGGAGAAAATCAAAAGAAGAAAATCTTTCAGAAGTTATTGGCGCCTAAATGAGTTGACTGCACACGCACTCTACATACAATAGGGCATCAACTAATAAGAACAAAAGCTGTCCTCGTCGAGGCTATGCAACACGTTTTAGCAGACGTGTTGATATGTCGCTCTCTGTGTCTACAGTGGGGATTGGTAGAATAATGATAAGATATCTGTCAGAGATAACAGGTGCATCGTTCTGAGTTTGGCCTTCTACTGAACTCGAATGGGAATGACTATATCGTAACTTAATCGTAACTTAACCCCACGAGTTCGTGTGGTTAAAGTCACTAGTAACTCAATTTTGCCAAAAACTTAGCTAGATTAGAATTCGATTTACGTCAATTAACGTTAAGTGCTGGGTATACTGTACAATTACATTTTACATAGTAGCTGACAATGCATGCTTTAAGTTGTTACCACATACATTTATGAGGTATTATGCATGTTAATAAAACGATTTGTAGCAATTCAAAGTCTAGTTTTAATGATCGCTGAATTATATTTTGACCATTAGGCAGCGTTCAGCATATTGTCGACTACATGTATTATATTAGTGAAGTGCACGCATTTCGACGGGTTTTCGTATATCTTCCGTTGCTCAGACTCCGTAACACACAACCAACGGAGAGTTAAAGGGCATATACTGTACTGGGAAGGCAAAAAAAAAGCCTTCAAAATGTAATTGTTAGCAATCTTCTTGCCAATGGTCTTAAATTCATGTACTGTCTGTTTTAGAAGCTTGCTGAAAGTTATTTGCTCTCAAATGATCTACATTTGGAGAAATGAGTGAGTAAATCGCAAATCCTGGTGAGGATTTAATCATTAATCATTAATTACTCCATATGTGGATCATTTGAGGGCAAATAACTTTCAGCAAGCTTCTAAAATAGGCAATACATGAATTTAAGACCATTGGCAGGAAGATTGCTAACAATTACATTTTGAAGGCTTTTTGCCTTTCCAGTACAGTATATGCCCTTTAATGAGAAATGGTGTCGGTGGACATGGTGGAGGCCGACCTCGCTTTCCGTCACATTACCGTCGCGCTAACAATAGGCGAGCGGCACCCAACAATGTGCCCACCAGTCCGCGGGGGGAAATAGCTGACAGGGGGGAAGAAAAGCCCCCCTCGGAGTACAATCGAAATCAATCTCCCGTCCCTGTCATGTTGGCAGACCTCGTTTTATGAAAGCCCCGCTGAGTCAAGTTGATTCATATTTTTCTAGCTAGGCCCGGGGATCGATCGAAGAGAAGAGAATCAATGTGACGCTCAAGGTTTAGCGAGGGATCAAGCTGAATGGTTTTTATTTTGCTATTATTCGACTATACCGTTTCACACTCAATAGCGATTAGGATTGATTTGAAAGGAGGATATAAACGTAACAATGGATGTGTTGTGAAATGTGTCGATTTATTTTATTCTTCTTCAAGAAAACGGGTCAATACTAATATGCAAATAACGGGCAATGCCCATGCCAACATCATTTTGTACACACTATCAAATTCACTTTGCGTAAGGCATGTACGTCATGGGCTTATGCAGATTCCATCAAATTGCTTTACTTTAGTTCGTACATTTTCAATCCCAACAGGACTCATCTTCATGTGTTATTGGAGGTATAGGCCTAATAAGCCCGCATGCCAGATAGAATATTGTTCTGCTGACAGTAGCGTGTAGAGAGTGAATCAAATCAGTTCGTCTATTCCCAGTCGATGTTCGTTCCATTTCGTCTACTATCACGTGGTTTGGTTCAGTTACCCATACAACGTAGTTTAAAGGACGTATCGTTAAATGAAATACGATTACAATATGAGTAGACTTAATGGTATTCACTCTTTGTGCGTCACTCCTGAAATTTGTTCACACAGGTTATAGATACAAATCGCATTGAGAAGCAGAAGGCCCAGCATAGACAGAGTTAAACTATGATATTTCTTTTGACTTACTTTCAGCAAGTTTCCCCCAGTGTACGCAAGCTCTCCTTTCGTTAGCATTTCCACATTCTCGAATACGAGCACGGAGAGGTATGTCGTCAGTCACAAATAGAAAATGTCAACGTTATGGTGGTCACAAGCAGAAATGGCAATGGATGACGAAAACTGAGCTAGATTCCATTGACAGACGATACGTTTGAAGAAGGGAGTATAGGCTATAGTCACTGTGCGAAGTGGTTTTGGAGTATCTATCTGGTCCACAGCGCAAACTTGTTGCAGTACTTCACTCGCCGAGGGACTACTGAGTTATAACCCGAGCAACAAAGAAATCCGTCACGTTTAACGAGAGATCATCAATCGAAGAGAGAGAGAGAGAGAGAGAGAGAGAGAGAGAGAGAGAGAGAGAGAGAGAGAGATGTGAAGAGCACCCAACCACGACGCCACCCTTGTGTGATTCACAATCATGACAATGCACACTGATCGTACTGTGAGTTGCATTGAGCAGCGAGATCGTCTGCCAGCGGAGTTTTGTTTGCTGATAGCCCGCGCAAACTTTTCATCCGTCCTTTTTTCTTCCTCTCACTATCCCTCTCTTATTTCCTCTTCTGCATCTTTCTCTCACATCTCTGGTTCCCTCTCTCCCTCCCTCACACTCGGTCTTCATTCCCATGCCCCTTCTGTCATTCTCTCTCTCTCTCTCTCCCTCCTTCTCCCCCTCTTTCTCTCTTCCTATCTCTCCCATCGATTCCTCTCTCTTGTTCTCTCTTCCCTCTCTTTTCTCTTCCCCTTTCTCTCTCCTCCGATGCCCCTCTCTCTTTCTCTCGCATTATGTCCCCTCTCTCTTCATCTTGCATTATATCATTCTCTCTATCTCTAAACCAATGAATTTCAATCGGCTGATCAGTGAGGAATTTAACAGCTATTAACCAAAGATTACAACCTCAAGACACCCCACGCATTACGTACACTCAAAAGAGTAATTCGAGCACGCATATATACATCCGTTACTTCTCGCCTGGAGATGGCACGACGTGGCGTTGTCTGGGAGAGAGCTGACTGATAAAGACATGTTTGTCATCTTTTGATGAAGTTTAACATTGAAACAGAACAAAGAGTAAACAAAGCCCCGTGGGGTGGGCATGACTAAAGAGGATAACTTCCAAAACACGTTACCACAGGACCGTTATCTGTAGGGAGTCTGGTTATGTAAGAGGGGAAAACATGGGGGAACCTCTTATGATTCATCATCATTACGGTTTTGCGGTGAAGGGTCGACAGGATTAAACAACGGTGATTTGTAGGGATATCACCTCATCACTTTTTGAAGAGGGATGACAAATCTAACACAAATATAAAGGTATTCCCTGACAGAAAGAAACCTCTTTTTTCATGTGATTATACAGAGTAGTGACTCATTATGACAGAGGACATGATTCTTCTTTTGTCTGTTTGGAACACAAATTCTTGTCCCATTATTACTAGTCGTACTACTAATGCACTTACGGAATACATGTACAGACATTTCAGAAAAATATTTTTGAGACGCCCATTACTATTCTGCATTATGGGTATTTTTATTTTATTGTGAAGCAAATGTATCATCGAGTTTTTCTGATGTCTACAATCATGATAACACATCAGCTTTCCATGTCTTACTCAATGTCTCAATGAATTATCACAAGAGACCTGCGACTTTAAGGTCTGGTATGTCACAGATCACTTCCTATTCTTTTAGT
>OZ022588.1:6209178-6281678 GCA_963669155.1 Arbacia lixula
GCGACTGTTACTACTACTTCTACTACTACTGGTAAAACGGTCAATATTGTATGAGACATGCCTACACATTCTAACATAAGAAAAACTATAAGAAGAAAGATATTTCCCAACTCTTAGTGCGCCATGTGTGCGTTTAATCACTATAATGCACAGGGATCACATTGAGCAGTATTTCATCTGGCATAGGAGAGTCAAGGTTAACCTTTATGTGTCTACAAATCTGTTGCTCTATGTGTTTTCTATGTAGTGATGGTGAACTAATCCACCAATGGCACATTAAGGGTTAATAGCATTTGCTCTATAGGCATACGTACCGCAGTAAACGTCTCCGGTTGATGGCTACATTTCTGTGCGTCTCCTATTAATATTCCAGTCACAGCAATCAGGAGTAGAATCGCCGCTAACCGCCCTTTCCGAGGACGCCGTAAGTCCATCCTTACCTACCTCTGAGATATAAGAGACGTTCCAAGCGTTCTTCTCGATACGGATTCACGAATAATGCTTTAATCGACTAACAAAGTATCATCGTGAGTTGTGCCAGCTAGTGAATAACCCGACAACACAGGGTAGGTTGAAGCATGCGCGAGTCGCCCACACAAAATTCTGACTGCTCCCAAGCGTTTGTTCTAGTCCAGTTAGTTGGTCGTAATACTTTTTACACAGGTGAGATTAGGCACACGCAAAACCGACATGACCGATGCAATTAGAATTATTACTCCCATTCAAATCCCCAAATAATAGGCCTACCTCCTTTTCTGTACTGGGCGCATATACAATTGTAACAGGGCAAATGGTCTGTATACTTTTTTTCTTCCATTCTGTCTTGTACACATTCACTCGTTAAATCTGCCGTGGGGTATGAAAGAGAGAGAGAGAGAGAGAGAGAGAGAGAGAGAGAGAGAGAGAGAGAGAGAGAGAGATAACTGGGGATCACGAAATTCGGTTAATTTAAATCTTTACTGAATCATATTGTTCTTATTATACATTATTTAGCTTCAGGCAACGATGGAAAAAAACGTACAATAAAACGCCTAGGTAAAGAATAGAGGGGGCGAGGACAAAACCCTCTTCAAAAAGAAAAATATGTATTTCGATATTTGCTCTTTACTTCTTTTCCGCGGAGCATGAAAAGGGACAAAAGATGACGCAGAAGAAATCGCTGTATTTACGCCATATTTCTCGTCAAGTCTGATGTCCTTTCAATAGTGTTTGAGCGGTAATCAAACAAAGAGGAGAATTCAGTCAGCAAGTTCGTGGTATTTGATCTTTTACGCTTTCTTGGTTACAAATGGTTCCCGGTAAGTTCTGGCTGTCTGGCTTTCTGATTTCAATCCTACATGTGGTTACAAATGGTGTTCTTTGTGACGCTTTCTCCGTCAGTTTTGTTTTGACACGTTTTGAATATAGAGAACCCGGAAAAAACAAATTAGACTGTTGTTCAAACAAGTAATACATTGACCACTCTTGCTGCATAAAACGCAGGCGGATTTTGTTTCTCTATTTAACCAAGATCTTCAAGATTATGAATCATGTGGTCATCAAGAGCGTGGGCGCAATATAATAAATATTATAAATATATAATAAATACTATTTTGAAGGAAAAAGCAAAGAAGAAACAATACGTTTTAAGGTGTTGAATACTGCAAGCAACCCCCTCATAGTAGATAACCCAAAACGTAAATAGCCGGCCCCCGTAATTTAGTTAGTCATCTGGGTGGTAGTTTTTAAGTTGATTTCTAGAAAAAATGTCCTTGAGAAGACAAACACCCTTTTCTTTTTACCGGACGACCTGATTAAACCGAGAAAGTTGTTTCGGTTTTATTTTGTATCATTTTGTATCTTTTTGTATCATTTTGTATCTATTTGTTAGAGGGCATCGGACTAGCAGTTGATTGCAGTGTTCCCCAGGAGACTGTCAAACCCAAACTGATTTAACTCTTCGTGCGCTTTAGTAGCATTTCTGCACTGGTAATACACGCATATCTAGTCGAACAGCATTTTCTTTTAAAGTGATATATTACCCTGAAGATAACTTGGTTTCAATACAAGCAGACACCTAAAAGAAACATATTAGTGAAGGCTTGAAGAAAATCCATCAAAAGATATGAAAGTTATGATCTTTTGAAATTTAAATTTTGTGACGTCACGTGCAGACGTGCGAGGTGCTCTCCCATAATGTTGTGTGGTGCATGATTCCATAAGTAATGTTATTGCTCTTTTTCTTTTCTTTTTTTCACAACGGAATAATATTTTTTTCAAAGAGGTATGTGTGTTGAAACGTGTTTCTAGTGATGTATCAAGTGCACGAGTAAAAGGTTACACATTAAAAAACAAAAATTATAGTAGAGAGAGAGAGAGAGAGAGAGCACCTTGCACGTGACGTTACAAAATTGAAATTGCAAAAGATCCTAACTTTCTTATCCTTTGACGGATTCTCATCAAACCTTTAATAATAGGTTTCTTTCAGGTGTCTGCTTTTATTGAAACAAACTTCATTTCAGGGTGAACTATCCCTTGAATCATGATGGAGATGATGTCGGTACTTTGGTAAGTCTAAACTTGAAACAGCCGTAAAACTTATAAATATAAGTGTACTTTGGTTGAAAATTAGCCGTTATCGTGCTTATGTCATACGATGACATAGCTTCTGTCCAAAACGTTTTCACAATACACCATGCCAAGTAGAAATTTCCCATGCTCAGACATGCATGACGATTTCGTCATAACTTTTCTGTCATATAGGTCTCCAAAAGATGAAATTTTAAGCTCTCTTACGAGTTGTATAAGTATATTTCCATACATGCCGTATGGAGAGCTCTTGCGGCTAATGCAGATTTTCAAAGCGATCCGTGATAACTAGTCAAAAAGACTCGTAAACAAATATAAATATTAATATCTGCAGTTGGAATTTCTGAAATCATTAAGTTTATATTTTGTATGTCAGCTTAACAAGGGCCAGATCATGCAGATTCATGCACGGTTATTGAATAACAATGTGCATAGTTTTCACTGTTTGCCATCGAATATCATTGTGCGATACTATAGGTTTTCCCGGCCGAATTCGTCAAAACAGCAATCAATTTCATCAACATGCATTCATGTTCGGGAAATTTTGGCCCACTTGTCACTCCCGCGCTTCAATTTCAAACTTTTTTCATTCAATTTCATTTTTGTTTCACTTAATTTTCTAGTTTTTACATTCAATTTCGAAATTCGTACTTTGTCATTCAATTTCACCAAGCTTTACTAGAAGGGGAATTATCGCCGAATTGCGTATTCATTTTCGCCTATGGGCAACCTATTTCGCATTTTGGTCATTCAATTTAAAAAAAAATCACATCCTTTCTTTTTGGACCCGTGAGGCTTTTTTTTTTTTTTTGGGGGGGGGGGGGGGGGGGGACGTCGATCCTTTTCTGTAATTTCACATCATATGTTATTATTTTTCTCTTGAATATTATTTCATTACTTTTTCTTTTTCTTTAGATGTGTTTCATCTTTAATTTCATAGTTTTTATTTCATGATCATTCATATTTTTCTTTTGATATTCTTTGTATTTCATTTTTTATACGTTGCTTCATACTATTTATTTTCGGGGGTTTATATGATGGATATCATTGTTTTCATTTGATCTTTAAGAATAGATGTATTGTCTTTTTTATCTGTTTTGTTACATCTTCATCTTTTTCATCACTCTTCATATACTCTCTTGTTTTCATCATGGTAAATGTTGTGCACTGCTTCATCCGTCGATTTCCTGGCGATTCAGGCATCTAGGCATATATGTTTGGGATTTTTGTACTACTGGGTGCATTTGCAGGGGTTATGATGTCGATGCACTGCACTGCAACCTCTCTCGGATGGTGCAGACCCTGTATGTATAGCTTGCGGTTGAACTTATAGGAAAAGTCAGAAACAGCCCACCTTCTCTGACGACTGTTATCGGTGTATTGAGAGCTACAAGCTAATGAATCACATCACTTTTCTTCATGCGAAACTGTGCATATAATTATTCTAACAGAAGTACACAAATTGACAAATTAGCGTAAGATGAAAACCACTGCACAAATGTCAAAAATGTATGCCTGTTCACTAAATTGAATAACCGAATTCTTACTGCAGACTGTCCGGCGCGAATTTGAACGCTCCTTGCACGTTTTTGGAATTGAAAGCCCGTTCTACATTTTTGTATGACAAAAGTATGAAATCGCATGCTCCTAAAATAAAATTGAACGACAAATTTTGCTTTTTGAATGATGATCTACACCGTCATTCAATTTCGTTCTAAATTGAATGAACCTATAGTTAATTCGGCTGCTGAGTTTACGGAATTGGGCGGGAAAACCTATAAAAGCGTATTTTTCACCATAGAACTCAATCGTTCTTTTGAATTTGAGTAAAACCTGTTAAGGAGAATGTGCCAGAGGGGAACACGATCGGGAAATGTGGCGGTCTATTTAGCCGAACTGCTGAGAGCAGATGGCACTTGAAGAAGAGGAAAAATATCTGTCTCAATCAAATCCGTAGTTTCGGTACCGCTCTATTTTTGTAAAATTCGATGTAGTTTGCGCGTAACGTTACACCACTACCAAACAGACGCCACATCAAGATGTGATTAAATAATTAATATTTGTCAAATTATACATTAACGTTCTGTTAAAAGTAGTAATTTGCAAAATAGAAATGACTTCCTGCAACTTTCCCTTTCATATGAGTTTTTCATGACAAATATGGATTCAAATTAAACATTAGTCCAGGAGTATCCACCCACCAAACCCGCTTTTTAAAAATCTGAACAATTTCAGAAGTATATCCGCAGAGGAATACAATCGGACAAGTAAAGAAGATGTTATGGTCAGTAATGATGATCAAATGACGTGTGACTCCTTTAGATTTGCGACCTCATAGTGCTAGCCACTTCTAACTTAAATAAAACGACGTCAAGGAGATTTTACTTGAGCATGGCGTTGACATATACTTTCATGACTCGGCTTCAAGAATGGTAATGTCGTGTTTTTTTTTTATTGAAATATCAAAATTAATGGAATTTGTGCATAGACCAATAAAGCATACAGAGATGCGCTCAACCACTTAGGCCTAACCAGAGCTTTGATTGACGCATGTTTTTGAGAAAGAAACATAAGAGAGCTCACAAAGCTCTAGTTTAGTTTGTTTAAGTCAAATCAAACAGGCTGATAGTACAAAAAAGAGTAAAAGACACTGAAAATGATTTGGGACCCCAAAGAATCACAGCTTGAGAACTGGGAAACACATCATTTGCCTAATTTCAGCATGGATATGTAGAGTGAGTATGTTCATGGTATGTTGATGTAACTGTGTAGGCCTATATTTTTTTTAAATATGTTTTTATATGTTTGCGTGTATATGCGTTAGAGAGCGAGAAACTTAACAATGAGCAAGGTTAACTAAAATCATGAAAAAGGGAAGGAGGAAGAGAAAAAAAGGAGGCGCAAAAGGTGAGGGGGAAAAAGAACAGACACGCAGATATAGAAAGGTATAGGGGAGGGTGGGAGACAGAGCGAGAATTCATCAAAGCTGCTAACTGACAGAAAGGGGAAGAAGGAAGACAAGGTGGGTTGGCAGTTCCCATATTATGTACATGTATTCAATTGGGAAATGGATTAAAACGCGCGGCTAGTGAGTTTGCGCTGACAGAAAGATAGATAAACGCATTATAAGCGGGGAAAAAAAGGAACCAATGAAAGATCAGGCCTCCTTTTTGTGCAAGTACTAGTAATTGTGTCTTATGTCGTTTAACAATAATACAACCATGGAGCATCGCTCTGCCGAGAAAACCGCGGGAGATGCGTGTCCAATGCGCATGCTCGAACCTAAATTGGCCCATGGCGGCCATTTTCAGCGAAAGTACACGCTCTCTGAATCCGGGCAGGTTCTTTCATCTCTATTTTGGGTAATTATCAATTTTATTATAAAGTTTCACGATAGGCTTGTTCTTGAAACGACAAGGATCAGACCACGCCCGTTTTAGTTATTTAGATAAATGTTTGCATGTAGTGAAGGGAACATTGTTTGTAGCAGCTGTTGTGTGTTAACTGAATGACAAAGTTTTGTGTGGTCCCAGCCGCTGCTTCTTGTGTGTGTTTCGTAGACGCTTCTATCGGGTAAGTTATAGTTACGGCTACGCTACGCCTCATACGCACGGCAACCATAGACCACGAAGACTTCGCAGCTTCGAAGTGAACTTGATCCTTTCATTGATGTTAATATCGACTAATTTAGGAGAAAATTCAATAACAATTGTTAATGAAATAGACATGTAGACAAGGTCGGATAATTATTTTATTTTCTCAAAACATAAAATGACTGTCTATGATCCATGGCATGCCATCATTATTTCTTGCCAATCAAACAGTACAGTTTGAAGTCAACTCAATTGAGCCAAGCCTGAAGGCTATATAAAAAGTGTACTTTCCTCACTCTGTTTTTCTCCGTCCTACTTGAACATGCACAGAAAACTCTGACACCATGTCTGGCTTTGAGGAGGTAGGCATCGCGGGGAGTCACCATCTTCGTGAAGCCCTGACCAACTGCACTGACCCCCTGCAAGCCATCGAAGACTTCCAGTCAGAAAATGGCATTCTCCTGCCCACCCTGCAGTCTGCTCTTCCACTGTTAGACCTCCACTTGATCCGACGCTTTGATTTCCACCACTCCATCATGGAGGAACTGCGAGAGAAGCTCATCTCAAGGACACAGGAGCTGGCGAGTAGCGAGACAAAAGGGCGATTCAAGACGATCGAGGATCTCCTTTCAAAGTGCTTCCCCCTCATTAAGGTCAAGTCGATCCAGCCGGTGGTGATGTCAGTCATGAAATGCCTCCCCAAAATACCTGAAAAATATCTGACAGTACTAGTGGAAGACCGTAGCTTGTATGATGAGGCGTCCATCGAAGTCAAACAGCAGATCTGGCAGCGGAATCCTTCGCTGTTCGGCGATGAGGTATCACCCCTCCTCACAGACTATATCAAAACCAAAGAGGCAGTATTGTTTGGCAGCGAAGCAGTCAACTCGCAAATGTTTTTCCTTGTGTCGCCGAAGACCCGACGCCAAGGCCACGTAGTCAAGAAACTCACTGGGATGGTTGGCAAGAGCGTGAAGCTCTTTGATATGGTATTACAGTTTCTCCGAAGACTCTTTCTGAGCACCAGGAACATGCATTATTGTACGCTGCGAGCGGAACTGCTCATGTCGCTGCATGATCTGGAGATTCACGAGATCTGTGCGGAGGACCCGTGTCACAAGTTCACCTGGATGCTGGATGCCTGTGTCAGGGATAGGCAGGTGGACGACAAGAAGGCCAAAGAACTTCAGGGATTCCTGGACAGTGTTAGGAGAGGACAGGAGCAGGTCTTGGGGTAGGTGCAACCTGTACTACCACAAGAAACACCTATGGTTTTGTAGAATTCTTAATTTTGAATTTATACTCATGATTGTTGTTGGTGTATTTGAATCTTTTTTAATTTCAGTCAAAGTAGAAAACAAAGTAGAAATCTCCCCAAGCGAACTTGGGGGAGATTATCTCAAATTCTTCAAATACTGCTTGTCTGATAGAGGTTTGATTTTCTTTACAAGATAGACAAATCATAAAAAAAACATTCAAAATGCAGAATACTAGGTGTTCATTATGGATTCAGTGTGCAGAAGTATCTTAAAGCAGCTCAAGATTTGTTTTTAGTTGAAAACAGGTTGTTTTCAGACCCCAAAAGTGTCATGTTCAAAGTTAATTGCTTCATTTCATTTTGATTATTGAGTAAACAGTCTTCAGAATGTCTTATTGAATGAAACAGTCATGTTTACTATCAATCATTGTGATTTTCGATTCCAGTGACCTGTCTATGATTCTGTGCGACCCGTTTGCTGTTCACACTTTGGCAACCAGCGTCATTCGTCACATGACCAGCTTGATCAATCAAGACAAACTCCCAAGGGTAAGAATGAAAGAAGATCACCACAGTAGTGCAATCAGTAGAAATGGACTTCTGCTGTGAAAAAGATGATATCTCTAAGTTCAGGAGCAGATGTGTTGTTAGTAGCAGTGAATTTTGGATTTATTTCACAGTTCACCATTAATCAAATCTAATTTGCAATAAATGGCCAGCAAGCATTGTTTTCAGTGAATTGTATGCTTTGGCAAAATGATGAACACAATTTGATGTGAGAAAAAAAATTGATGTGGGGGAGATATTTTGGAAGAATTACAAATTTGTGGATGGGAAAACCAAAAGAAATTACAAGTGTGGTATGTAAGGTTTTCCATATTTTGTTATCATTCAGAAAATTATTTAACAAACTTACATTTCAGGATAGTACTCTCTGGTGTTGATAAATGTTGCAAAGCTAATCTGCATAAACCTTCCACTTTTCATTATTATGTTAGAGAAATGGTTAGTTAACATTCTTGGACTTGGTTTCATCATGATGTATTTAGATACTGTTAGTCTTTGTATGTGCTATGAAAATCTAATCAAATTCCATCTATTGTCTTGTCTTTAACAGGACAGTCCTGATCTAACAACTCTTCTCCGCATGCTAGCGCTTGGTCTTGGTGCATGGGATATGCTGGACAGCCAAAGATTCAGGGAACCCAAACTTGTGAGTGTGTACTCTTGTGGGACATATTTTCAAAAAAGGAAACAAATTGGGGGAATTTCTTGTGTTGTGAACTGTTTCCTTGTCTCTGCTGGCCTACTGTATGTTGGATTCCATTTGAAATACTTCTATTAAAGTCTGTTCCTAATTATTATTACCATTATGATATTTTTCATCCCATCAAAAGTTAGGTATACACTGATTTAATGTGAGAGCATTGATGTGCACCACAGTCAAATTTTCAGAGGTCAAATTGGATATATTTCAGATTTGTTTCTTTTGGTCAATTATTGAAAACATCTTAATTGTATTTGTTTGTTATTCGAGTCAAATTCCACCTCAGACCAGTCCAAATTAAATGTTACTTGGATTATTATCCTTTCCTGCAGGAAAACGACCTGGTCCTAAAATTCCTGCCAGCACTGATGTCGCTCCTGGTCGACGACCAGATGAGGATTGTCAACAAGCGTCTCAATGACCCTGGCAGCAACGAGGACAGCGACCTCAAGACCGTGCCCGCCTTCCTCCTCAAGTATGTCCGCCGCAACAAGATCGGTGCTACGCTCGTCCTCTACTATGTCCTCCATGCAACCAGCAAGCGCAACAAGGATGCCCTCGCCCGCATCCTCCCGAACATTGTCAAGACGGAGAGCGACCTGGCCTTCAACGACATCTTCCTGCACCCGTTTGTCGCGCAGCTGTCGGTGCTGTTAGAGGAGTTTGCGTCGGACGCGTTCTGCGAGGTGGTGTTTGACGGGTTCCTGCTGCAGGGGGCGTCCAGGGAGAACGTAGCCAGACACTCTCTGAGGCTGGTGGAGTTTGTCTTCCACAAGCTGCCTGCTGCCAAGCTCTCCAAGCTGCAGAATGCTCTGGAGCCAAAGCCTGAGGTACCTGCTTGGGGGCAAATCTCCTCCTTACCACACACAAGGGAAGTCATCCCATGATGCAATGCGCAGCTGTATTCAGATTTTGTTTGCAGTCATGTCCGCTTTTGGTTGAGTCTACTTGTCTATGAGAAATGTCTGGATATTGCTGCATGGTTTAGTATTGGATGACCTCCCCCTCTATGTGGTTTGGAGAATTTGTTGTGATGGATGTCTTTCTTTATAAATCTGATAGAATAATGTGTTCATATTTTTTTTCTTCCTTTCTCTCTCCATATCTCTATTTCTATCGTCTCTCATTTCCTGTTGCTGTTTTCTGTATTGTAACTTTCTCTCTCTTTCTATTATGTTCTTATTCTCTCATCTACCTACTTGATATCTCTTTGTTTTGTCTATCCATCCTGCTGTGTCTTCCTTCCTCTCTCTCTCTCTCTCTCTCTCTCTCCATATCTTTTCTCTTCATTTCATTCCAAACTTATACAACATTTATTTCTTGAAGGAAAATGAACTTTAAACAGTTTAACAGATTCCCTTAAGACATTATACAGTATTGAATTTCATCCAAGTGATCTGAATACAACCTTTCATATTTCCTATTTTTAAATGATAATTTTAAATATGAATTTAGGAGCTTTGATTGCATTTTTAACTACTCTGTGTGTAGCTACTGCATCATATTGTTCCTGTATTTAAGTTTCAAGGAGTATCTAATATTGCCTTTAAGCTTGCCCTTTTAAAAGGGTTAGTCCATTCTGAAGTTACATTGGTTTTGATGAAAGCAGTAAAATGAGAGCAACATATCAGTGAAGATGTGACGAAACCCGCCAAAGGATAAGAAGGTTATGACTTTCTTCAGTTTTTATTTTGTGATGTCACTTGCAAGATGCTCTTCCAAATGTTGTGTGCTGTATTTTCAATAAATTGCAATTTTTCTGTTTTTTGAGGCATAAATCTTGTTCATAGAGGTGTGTGTGTAAAAGCAAGTGTCAAATGGTATATCAAATGCACAGGTAAAATGGTATCCTTTTGAGAAAACCAAAATTGTCAAAAAAAGATTTGTACACAACTCAGCAGAGTACCTCGCAAGTGACGTCACAAAACTGTGAATTTGGAAATTCATAACTCTGTAACCCTTTGACGGATTTCTGTTTCTTTCATATTTCTGCTCACATTAAACCCAACTCAACCTTAGGGTGGACCTTTCCTTCAATACAGATTAAATTAATAATTAAACACAATGTTTCTACCTTTCTCTCACTTTGTTCTCACATCTTACAGCATAGCCAGGCTGTTCGAGATCTCTACAGCTCAGTCATGGAGAAGATCAGCTCACACGCACCCAGTCCAGTCAAAGTGCCAGAACCCATAGACTCGCCCCTGATGAGTGTTCCTACACCCGCACCCTTATGATCCCACATATGTGCACCATCTCCACAATAGGACAGGAGACATTGATGTTCATGGGAGGAGCACCATGCACAGATTTGTCATGGACCTTATGTAATGGCTGCGTTGCACATTCCAGCTCTGAGAGACAGCTTCTCACACCTGTCTGTTGAAGATGACTGAACGCTGTGCCGTTGCCCATCTTACGCCGGGGATTGCTGGTGATTACACAAGTAGCTTTGGCATCTCTCTCGATGGCTGGCTTAATGAGGAATGAGACGTCTCGAGTGTGCAACTTCTCCTATCCTTCGATAGGAGCAAGCACTGCCCGTAGAGGAACTACCATCTCCTTGCAACTCTAGGATTGTCCAAGTGTGCACCATTCCTGTTATCAAAATACAGCTATTAGTCGGAAGAAGCTATTGCATTTGTGTTGTACGCTGACCAAAGGTAATGAGTAACTTGTGAGGAGGGTTCTAGACAGTATTGATTTAAAGTGGTACTCAAACCAGGGCCATATTTTTTTTGACACACTTTTGCGATGTGCAAAATTAAAAATGAATAAATAATGAGACATTTAATATTGTATTGAATCAAAATCAAGTTATTACATAGAAAATGAAATCTTGGTGATTTCACTTGATTTCACTTGAGTGATTTCACTTGAGTCTGTAACTGAAATAGTTAAAAGAGAGTATTTCGTGGTACATTTGTACCTTACATATCATGTATACTTAATACGCGTGTGGCACAGTATTGGTTGTGAGTCAGAGCTATAGCGCGCACTAATCTAAACAAATCTTGGAGAGAGAATTGTCTCAAGAATACATGTATGATGCATGTTGGTTATTCAGAGACTTACTGGTGTGTACCTTAACTCATAGGACACCTTGAGTAGTAATTGGGCGGTTTCAGTTAGGGAGATGGTGATTGGTAAAAAGCCTTTATTTGTTTGATTTTTTACAACTCTCCTTGTCATCTCTAGCCAACAACCGCCGAGTGTTTATCCAGCGCAGAAGGAACATTTTCTTTAATTATTTCCATCAAATCATTTGCACCGATGATGAATCATCGATATCATTACCATTTATTACATTTTTGTCAGTCCTTCCGTCCACGTTTGCACGATTACCACTTCTTTACTGTATTTGTGCACTAGATTTTTAACAGCAAAGGCTGTCTGATCAACTTATAAGATGCTGGAATGTGATTGTCTTAGTGACAGTATCTTAAAAACTTTAGCTGGTCAAGTGTTTGCAACGTAAGTAGGAGGAGTGTACAAGAGGTGCTATCTGAATGTGTTATATCATACACATATTGGGTATGTGTTTTTGGCATTCTAGTATTCAAAATGACCTTTCTAAATTGACCTTCAACTTAGGGTAAGTTCACCCAGAAACAAAGTTGGTTTCAATAAAAATTAGAAACATGAAAGAAACATATTAGTAAAGGTTTGATGAAAATCCATCAAAGGATAAGAAAGTTATGATCTTTTGAAGGGTTGATTCTGTGATGTTGTGTACAATTTTCTTTCATATTTTTTCTTTTAAAGCCAACTTAACTTCAGGGTGAACTATCCCTTGAAGTATTTTGTTCTGACAGGAATGTTGCTAAGCTAGACTCTACTAAGACAAACATAAGAGCACATCTTATATTAACATGTGCATGATGAGTTTCCTTCTGAAACTCCACAGATATAATTATTGTATTCATGCATTTTGGTCAAATTTTTGCTTGATTGCTTCAAAAAATGGAAAGCCTGGGATTAAGGCTGGTGATGGGGATATGGTCTTTCCCTTTTATTTGTCTCCTTAAAGGTGATATTCATAGAAAATCCAAAAATATGAAGATATTCCTCTACAGAAAGCTTATAAGCCATACAATGAGCTCGGATGACATTCAAACAATATATCACTTTCCAAAAGGCGAAATTAGGGTGAAAACGATCACCGTATTCTCGGGGACAAATTTGACCTACTGTCATCCGAAACGGCCTTTAGGTCTGATGTAAGAAACGGGAGGCGTTATTGTGCATCACACATGCCAATCCGCAGCTTCTTTTCCGCCAGAAGCATCGGGCATTGTTAATGAAACTGTGATGGCAGTTGCTAGTGGATTAACAGGTGTGATACACAATGGTCATTGTGAAGCATATCCCGGCTGTGACGTAAACACAACGCCACTTTCCCTTAGGCGATTTCGTAGGTCAAGAAGAGAGTTAATTTAGTGAAATTTGACTTTCATTAAACACATAACTGAACACTTTCATGGCATGTTAGCTGCATAAATTGCTTTAATAACTCATTCAATTATAAAATAAACTATATTTATTTGATTTTATTTCCTATGAATATCACCTTTAAGATAGCTGTTGTCCTTCTCATTACACATAGAAATCATGTATGTACATTCACTATGAACAATGTATGTTTTTGCAATTTACAAGAAAATTAATTTGCTCAATAAAGTGTTGTTGTGGTATCTGCACTTGCAGGCAAGTGCATACTCCCTGTTAGTTTATTATGTGAGGTTTGTCCTAAATTGCTTAAGGAAAGTGCGGTTAATTCCAGTGGTAGCAAACAAAATATGTTTCGATTTGAACCAATTCTCTTCTCTTATTTGCAACAACACTTTCCACTGTCAATGATATGTGTTATGTTTGATTTGATGGCAGATCAAAGCAAAAATGAGAGTCTGTAACAATTTCCCCATATTAGATGCTACACTGGTATTTAATGCTACACTTGAGTTTAATGCTACACTGGTGTTAAATATTACACTGGTGAAAAATGTACCGGTAGTGTAAGTTGTCATTAAAGAACATGTTGAACATGTGTTATTTTGTACTGATTAGTGATCAATAAATGTTGAATACCCTGTGCTGTCATTAAATGAGTTGGTGCTTGAAATACAACTTAGGCTTTGCTCATTGAGTCTTGCTGTATGTGTATGCACCAAAGACCTTAGCTAAGCTAAGGCTGCTAAGCTCAGGCTCCTTCGCAGTGCTCTACGGTCTTTGGTCAGCACGTACAAAATACGTAGGCTGTGCGCTATCGAAGTTTGAAGAGTTTTATTTTGGGTGTGGGTGGGAAGGGGGGGGGGGGGGAGGGGGTGTAGACTGTAGACTACAGTTAGATCTGGATTTACAGTTCGGTTATACCGCAATTGTTTTGTCTATGCGCTCAGTCTTGTTGATTAGTCCGATGACTTTCAGGATGAGTTTGAGATTAAGTGGGACCTGCGAGTGAGGACACGGCCGGATGCATGCTGTACCACTCAATGCCTCAGCTGGCCCGCGACTTTCTGCACCTCGCCCACTCCCTCACTCTTGATTCTGATCAATGACAGTTAGGTCAATCCTATATAAAACAAACCAATTAAAGCAAGCACATTACAAACACATCAGAGCAGAGCAATAAATTAAATCAACCTCTCACTTTCTGTGTTTACGACCATCGATCTGCGGCCCAAGCTAAAACCCTGACCGATTGACCCCCTAGGGAGTAGGGCAGTACCCATGAGATTGGAATGTATGTGCGTGGATGGGGAGAGAGAAATTGAAGGTTGATGGCTGAAAGGAAGGGGAAAATTCAGATTTATTTATGGAGCGGGAGGACGAGGGCAAAACTAAATCAGGTTCCTTTTGCCGTCAGTGGATGTTCTTTACAGGGATAGTTCACCATGAAATTATTTTGGTTTTCAATAAAAGGAGTCACATGAAAGGAACATATTAGTAAAGGTTTGACGAAAATCGGTCAAAGAATAAGAAAGTTATATGATTTTAAAGTTTTGATTTTGTGACGTCACATGCGAGGTGCTCTCCCATATGTTGTGTACTTCTTTCTCTATAAATTGTCTGTTTTATGTCCTTTTATGTCACAAAATCAAAACTTTAAAGTCAAACACTTTTCTTTTGACTGATTTTCGTCAAACCTTTTTGTTGTTTCTTTCATGCGTCTCCTTTTTTTGAAAAATAATTTCAGGGTGAACTATCCCTTTAACCTATAATATGCACACAATTACAAGGATACACAGTTTAGAGCAAGTATACATGTACCATAATTTTTAAATGAAGTTTTCAGGCAGCATATCCGCAGCAACATGATGATAAAATAATATATTTTGTAATTGTCATGACCACATGACACATAGGCTTTAGATAATACATATGTGATTGTGGAGGCTAAAAGTCACAAGTAAAGGAAGCTCATTTAATCTAATAATTTCATATGAGAATGATCATTTATTCAAAATACAAATGTCTGAATAGTACATACATTTTCTACTTTTTTCAAGGTACACACTCATCATAAGCAAAAAAAAATATTAATGACATAAAATTGGCTTCAAAATCCTTTTCATCAGCAGAACAATATAAAAACATAGAACTGTAGAAATATGTAGCATTGGTCTTACAGAATATGTCAACAATCATATAAAGTGGGTGTAATACAAACTCATTCTTCCTTTTCTTTCCTAGATGATTTATCTGTATTTAAAACCACACGATTAAACATTGCACATTACATTTATCATCTACACAAACAGTACCACAAAGCATCCATATCATGAAATAAAAATAATGACAGTGACATTTGGACTTCAATCCACTTTAAACAGTATACAATGTCACTAATCTAAAGTCATACAAATTAACATCATATTTTTCACTTAAAAACACTGCTTCAGGCAAGAGATCACATTATTTCATAGAATGATATTTCAATTTCTTTGGTTTTCTACACAATGTTCATCACAAATCACATTTCAATTCCATAATTCCATTTCAACATAACATACTAAACTGTAAGTACGGTTGTCAAATCATATGTGCATAAGAAATCCTGATGATATAAAATTGGCTGCATAATCCTTTTCATCATCAGAATCAGCAGAACATTTATATAAATACATAAATCTATAGAACTCTGAAGTAGCATTGGTCTTACACAGAATATGTCAACAATCACATAAAATCGGTGTAATACAAACTAATTTTTCCTTTTCTTTCCAGATGATTACTCTGTATTTAAAACCACATGATTGTAAATTGCACTTTGCATTTATAATCTACACAAACAGTACCACAAAGCACCCATATCATGAAATAAAAGTAATGATGACATTTGGTCTTCAATCCACTCTATATACAATGTCATTAGTCTAAACGTCATACAAATTAACATCATATTTTTCACTTAAAAACACAGCTTCAGGCAAGAGATTGTCACATTATTTCAGAGAACAATAATTCAATTTCTTTGGTTTTCTACACAATTAATGTACATCGCAGATCACATTTGTCTTTGGAAGCGGCTTTAATTTCAATGGTACACCACATGATTATGTGTATTCTTGAAAATGACTTTTAGGTTTATTGGTTAGGAATAGCTCTGAAAAAAGCAAATCTATCGTTTAAGAATCACATTTTTTCTTCTGAGAGGCAGCTTTGTAAAGAATTAACCCTACAGTCATTTCCACGACTTAAAACACTTTATAGCATGAAAACTAAACTCACACTTCCTCTGAGAATAAAGGCAATTTGCTTCAAGAACTACACTCATTGATATACTTTACATAGGTATAAAACATGAAATCAGATACAAATAATCAAATTCTAACAATCCAATCCACGGTAGCAACGTTATTTTGTCGACTAATACTTCCTCTGAAAACAAAAGCAATTTGCTTCAAGAACTGCACTCATTGATATACTTTACACAGACATAAAACATGAAATCAGGTACAAATAATCAAATTCTACAATCTAATCCAATGAAGCAGCATTATAACACAATTCTATATTTTAATGCTAAATTCTCATAAATGTAAATGTTCAAGATTTATAAATCTTAAGTGCACTGTACTTAAAGTAAACATCCTGTAACAAATGGTACATACTATGTAGGTATACAGAACACAAATAATGGAGTTAGCTGCGATTTTTCAATTTTCATCTTGCATAATAACAACATCAGTGGTATCATAACATGTACCTGTACACATAAAAAATATTAATGAACATAATCATACACGACAGAATTGATTACCAGTAAAACTCAACTAGAGGCCTTCTGTATATTATTTAAAAAGATCACCATTTGCGATAGGTAACAATATCTGAAACCTTTACGAGCTACTGACGCATATTTGTGAGAGTAATACACGCAAATCCTGTAGAACACCATTTTGCCTGGTACCTAATTGGTGAACAGCATGATGCCTCAAATTGAGGCAAGTTGCACCGCACATAACTTACTACCATGAGCGGTGAAGATTACAAGACCCGGAGTTGCACAAGAACCATTCTGCCTTGGCCATATCTCATTCTTGTTTTTATTTCAGGATCACATAAAGGAATCATCTCAAAAGCACATTGCAGAAATCAAAACAGAGTGAAACTTGTGAGGATGGCAGAGTGGTTCGCCATCTTTACCACTTCTATTTAATACTACCTCCAAACCACTGCAAATTATAGAGTAAATATAGTACACGACTTGTTTTAACCCCATTCATTTTGATCCCCCCCCCCATGCGAAATCCACAACTGACGCGCAACCATTGCACAGCGTGACACTTTTTCTTTTGTAGTGTCAAAATGACTCCCCCCCCCATCCCTTCCTCTCAAAAAGCCCAGTTAGGGTTAACCTGTTCTATGAGACAGGTGTGTATTACTCCTGCAAACATGCCTCACTGGTGCATAAGGAGTTAAGAGCTCACCCCAGCAGCCAGTAGATGGCTAGGAGGATGACCAGGCCAGTGATCAGCCAGACACAGAGGTTGGACCCCTGGTCCTGACTGGCTGTCACCTTTCTGGTCTGCAGTGGCTTCTGGACCCGATCCCAGAGGGTCATGATGGCGTCCCGTGCCCCGGCCCACTGGCCTGGACCCACCAGCCGGTACTGGTAGGGGGTGTAGGCCCCAAAGACGCAGCGGTACGCCAGCACAGGGTCCCACAGAAGCATCTTCCAGAAGTCGGGCCTGACGCCGAACTCCACCGCGATGCTATCCATGTAGGGGATAAAGTCTACCTGGATGGTGTGGCGAGGAGAGGCCACGTAGCGCTTGGCCATGGCCTCCCGTGTGGCCACCACATGGGCCTTCATCTGGGCGGGGCTCGGGAGTGTGGCCAGGCCGTTGATGACCCTGGTGGCCCAGCGCGCCTGGATCTCTGAGATGGGGTTGATGGCGCCAATAGGCTGGATGTAGCCCAGGAAGGCCAGGGAGGGGTGAGCCAAGTCCGTGGGGAACACGTACTTGTACAGCGGCAGCTGGTTGCGCTCCACCTTCACCACAGACTCGTCCAAGAACGGGAACTTAAAGACGTACCCCGTCCCAAGGATGACCACGTCCAGCTCGGCCATAGTGCCATCGTTGAACTCTACGCCCTTTGCTGTAAAGCGACGGATGTCTGGCTTCATGATGACCGACCCATTCATGATGCAGTTTGGCAAGAAGTCGTTGACTGTTGGGTGTTGAGCGATGGGTGAGTGGTCAGGCATGACGCCCAGGAACCTGTGGTCCACTCGCTGCCTGAACAAGGGAAGATATAGCATAGCATTTCATCATTTGATCAAGAACTAAAGCTACACTTGGGTTATTTGCTGTATTAGGGTACAATTCCATTGGGCTGGGGCAAATTTTGTGACATACCAGAACTGAGAAACTATCATACTAAGCTCAACATGTGCCCATATTGGTTTCCGCAAAAGAAAGGAGAGCAGTGTGGCTCATTGGTAGAGAGTTTGTCTCTCAATGGCAAGGCCATGGGATCAAGTCCCATACAAGACGCAAAAGAGCCAGCGTTGTTTGTTTTTGTGCCTTCCCCCCTTCGTGGGAAAACACTCCGTCCCTCGGATAGGATGCTAAATGGAGGTCCCGTGTACACAACCACCACACTCTTTGAATGTTAAAGAACCTACTTCACTTCTCGATTAAGAGCAGGGTGAAAACCCAGTGGAGTGGACAGAATGCCTTTCATGGAGAACGGGTGGAGCAAAGCATATAGATTTGCAACACATCAAAATATTTTATGGATTACTTATCAAAATTGGCATGACACTGGCAGGGCCTGGTTATTATATTCATGACATCTAAAGTCTTCAACAAGTGATCTTTTCTTTAGTGTGTGATTAAATATCTTACACTCCCATTACCTAGATATCATCACATTTGTTGCCCAACCTCATGGAATAACCCATTATTGTAAGCAAGAACTGTTACCAATTTGCAACTTACTCCAAAGCCCTTCTGAAGCCTTTCTCTTTGATCGAGTCTGGAAGCATATCGAGGATTCTCGTGTGGGTAAGGGGCAAACCCTTATCTGCCAGACGATGAAGGATCCACATTCCCCGTCTTGTACTCAAGTACAGCTGCAAAGTAAGACACAGAGGGATAAAAACAATGTACACATATTTTGATCCAAATTTCTTCCTTCATGGAATGTACAAATGTAGTCAAACTTAAATGAATACTACTGTCTTAAAGAAGTGAAAAAAATATCCGTGCCATCAAGGCCGGAGAATGTAGACCTCACAAGGTAAAGAAGATCCCCCACAAACCAAATGACCACCTGTCAAAAACTTCTTTTCCTCTTTTGTTTCCTCTTGTGGTATAATGCAAAATGTAGATAAGGTTGTTTCTTCCAAGACATCAGATTGAAAAGTGTGATTATAGATGTAATATTACAGATCTTTCATTTCTATCTTTCCCATTTTATTCCTTTGTAGTAAACATAAAAAGTGCATCAAATTGTGTTCAATCAAGAAGAAAACTTGTATTTAAATAGAATATTGTATCTTTCATGCTATTCTTCACGATAAAACCCCAAACTCATGCCTCTGTACTACTAAAAAACTATTTCATACAGATCTTTTGATTAGCTACATGTTAATGAACTTCTCATCAGTTTTAATGCAAACAGAGTGCAGATCCAATTGTTATCATAGTTATATATTTTTTTACTCACATCAGCATAACTGTCAACAACAATGCATGCACTGTGCAAACAAATTATCCAGACAATGGCCAGTTCTTAGTTGGATGAACCTAGACATCAATGTGGACCTTGTGCTTTTAAACTGTTCAAAGTCTATGCACTAACAGAAATAAGGGAGTATACACTACAGCTCAAATGAATTGGCATAGGGAAAGGGAAATGGAAGAAAGGGAAGGACCGCGGTATATTTCGTCCAGTTCAGCATGGAACATGATGCTTTTTAGGCTAAAGCATCGTGTTTCATGCTGAACTGAACAAAATATACCGCTGTTAAAGTGGATGACTGTTCAAATTTGCTGCAGGGTGCATCATGGGAAGGCTTTTCCTTTGCCGCAATGTGGTATTGAGAATTGCACTCTCATGTACTCACCTTCTCTGCACGCCTGCCCAACTCTACAGCAGCATCACAGCCAGAGTTGCCCACGCCAATGATCAGGATACGCTTATTCTCAAAGCCTGCGGGGGTCAGGTAGTCATGGGTGTGGAGCACACGCCCCTTGAAGTCACTCAGTCCTGGGATGGAAAGAAGAGGGGAGGGGGGGGGGCGTAAATAAACAGTGGGGGATAAGTGCTTATGTGGGTTTCTTGCTGTTTGGTCTACTTCAATTTGGTCCAACTCCAATACCCATTTTGACACACAAATTAACCTTCACACTTCCCTTTCAAGGTATGTATTAACCTTAATCTTACATCTATCATCCTAACCCTTAACCTTAACTATATGCTTCTCCAAGTACAATCGGGAGAAAAAATTAAATATATGCACAAAATTTGGTCAAATTTTGATCCAAGTTGCACACTAAAAAAAACCCTAAACTTTTACCTTAAATATGTTCATTTTTTTTTTTTTTTTTTTTTAATGGTATAGAGGGTCTTTCCCATCGCAGTCCGGAGACTGAATTAAGTGGGATGTTAAATTGTGAGCCCTGGTCACTGGATGCAAGAACATATCATGCACACATATGTGCACCATCTCTACTCCCTGGGGAGTATTCCTTGCCCGCTGCACGATATCGGTGCTGGGTCAAGATCATTCACATAATCGTCCACCTCCTACCAGGTACCCATTCATACTCCTGGGTGGAGAGCAGCAATGTGGATAAAGTATCTTGCTGAAGGACACAAGTGCCATGGGTGGGATTGAACCTGGGACCTTGAGATCTCCAGTCACAGTACACAACCACCACACCACAACACCTCCATAGCCCCTAACGGCCTCACTTCAAATCATTGTTTGTCCAAGTAGATGAATAAGCAGAATAAACAAATAGTGATATTAACTCTTTAATTTTTAAGCAATCATTAAAGGGTGAAAAGACTATGTACCTTCGAATTCCGGAACGTTCGGTGTGCAGTGATGTCCGGTGCAAACAAACACAGCATCAAACGTCTCGGTCTGAGCCTTGCCCGAGGCCAGGGGAGTAGTTGTCACGCTCCAGCATCCTGTCGACTGATAGTCATCGGCAAAGGCCACAGAGTCGACCCGCGTGTGGAAACGGATGTACTGGCGCAGCTTGAAATGATCGCAGTACAGGTGGTAATACTTGAGCACCATACGGTTGTGCATGAAGTTTGGATACTCGTTAGGGATGGGGAAGTCACTAAAAAAAAACGAAAATAAAGAGAACATTGTATTCATCCTGGAATAACCATCTCATTTGGGACATTCTTTAATCAAAATCACATTTTTGGTCATAACCTTGTATAGAGGGGTGTTCAGAGGAGCCAGAATCAGTGAATCAAAGTCCTACAGATATCTCAGTTTATACCAATCAACTCTGTACAATAGAGATAGTGAATTGGACTTAAAACAACAAGAAAAGTAAGTCCCCCCCCCCCCCCCCCTAAGCAAAATAGCATAACTTTTTATCAATGAGGTTTTGGGCACAATAATTTGGCAGGATTGTTTCTTAACTTATTAACTAACTTATGTGTGAAAATCATGTTTATCCAATCAGTCATGCATGAGTGGGCAAATTTTAAAGGCAAAAAATGTCACTTTTTAAAAGTCGATCACAAGGGTAATTTGGGGATTCTGTCATATGAATTTTTGATGAATTAGACCTACATTTCTGGTGCATAATTTATGTCCTTTCAATGTTTAGCATCCATTTCTCAATGCAGTAACACCTCTCCCGACACTTCACCCATTGTTCTGGGTGAGTGAGCACTGTTTTACAATTATCCTCATCCCTCTTGACTTTGAAACTTTTAAAAACCCATTTTGGTGAAGAAATAAAACTCTGGATATTTTGACAAAGATGTAATATGAACTGAAAGGTAAACACAAGTCATATTTTCATGTCATGGTTAAGTGAAAACACTTTAAAAATCACACAAGAAATGCCAAAATGTATTGTTAAAACGGCATAAACAATTAACAACCCTCTTGACTTTTGAAAAGTAACATTTTTGCTTTTAAAATGTGCCCTCTCATGCATGACCGATTGGATTAATGTGATTTCCAAACAGAAATTAGTCAATAAGTTAAGGAACAATCCTGCCAAATTATTTTGCCCAAAACATCTTTGATAAAAAGTTATGTTATTTTGCTTGGGGGGTGGGGGTAGGTGGGTGGGGGGGGGGGGGTGGGGGAGGGTGCGGCCGGGGCTTACTTTTTTTTTGTTGTGTTTTACTTTCAGATGAGCCGCATCTCTATAAAGAGGCTAGAGTCTAGAGAGTTCTACTACTAGCCCCTGACCGGGCTGGTCGCAGAAATACTGTACTGAAGTCTACAACATATAATTAATATTATCAATGACGTTGCCGCACCTGAAACACATGATCTCTTTGCTGGTGTTGATGACGGTGGACTCGAAGACGCAGCCCTGGTCGTCCCGGTTCTCCCGATAGTACCACAGGCCCCCGATGTCGTCTGCCTTTTCGAAGCACACCGGCTCATGCCCTTCGTCCAAGCAACATTTGATGGCTGCCAGGCCGCTGGCCCCGGCGCCGATGATGGCCACTCGCTTACCCATTGCTCACGGAACAGCTGCACTGCTTCCAAGAACACGAGAAGAACTTCGAACTGTAACGCCGACAGTAAAACTAAGACCAATCTATAGTTTATTAGGAACTTGTCTCGGCCTGGGGAGTGAACTAAATGTAATACTGTCAGCTTTTCTTTTGTCTGACAAAGTGACAAATGTGGCTGAAGTGAAGAAGAAGAACTCAGCTTATCGCGATATCGCTCAGTCACAAGACCTAGCAGGTCGAATCGCTCCATAAACGTGTCTGCACGTACGGCGGCTGCTACGGCTGGATCGTGCGCTATCGAAGATGGCAGAGCGCCGAAGGCGTTTGTTTATTTTGTATGTGGGGGTGGGAAGGGGAGTGCTAGAGGAATCCTACAATATATATTTTTTTGATGATTTAGAGGAGACATATAAAAAATTATAGATCTACAACTATTCAAAATAAAGAGAAGTTTTTGTTAACATAGTTAGGCCCTACTGCCACATCCACGTGTCCTTGAGATAAAAGGTGCATATAGCTAGTGATAAGATGACATGGCACCGTCTTTTCTTCACCTGATTCACCTCTCCAAAGATTGTACTTCGATATTAGCAAATAAACCAGTATTTTGTAAATATTGGCCCGTATTCTGAACAGAGGTCAACTATATCAAATCAATTATGACGTTTTACGTCGTTTTATTTGGCGCCCATAAAGTTAGTCCAGGTTCAACAGTTTGCTAATTGCTCCGAGTCAATTTGTCCCCTTAATGTTTTACACGCAACGGTGCTTATTGGATCTGCATGCCTTCTGTGTGTGCATGTACGTGTATCCACTTACCCCGCAAATCCTCTATAAAGACAAAATGGAAACATAAGCACTCTACACCCACATCAGAGCAAAGCATATACATGTATAGGCCTACCCGTGAGATTGGAATGTGTGTGCGTGGATGGGAAGAGAGAAATTGAAGGCTGAAAGGAAGAGACATTTATATTCATACTAGGGGTGGGATAATATAATATAAAATAATAATTTTAAAATAGCATTAACACTAAACTCAAGAGTCCATACAAACAATGAAATACATGTAATATTATGCATTTATTTTGCACCAGTGCATCTATCTATCACCAAAGAAATACCCAACAGTTCAGGTTTAAATTCATTGAGGGCCCTTCTTGTATTCACCAGTGATAATCCCAAGGATATTGTTGGGCAGACTCGATCACTCAGAATCTTGAGAGTGGTTATTGGCTCAAGTTATTTAGAACACGTATACCATATTTAACTGAAACTCTTAGGCAGCAACATGATGATCAAATTATTTTATTTTAAAGTCGTCATAATCACAGGTACCGTGAAAAATGGTAGAATAACACTATATAATTTGAAGCGTCCTTTGCTATTGCAACACGTACATACTGAATCCATATTCAGAGACCACATTTACATCATTTCACAAAATGCATTTTCCCAAACACCACTTCATAATGACCTTTAACTCTTTGGTGCATTTTGAACTAGTAATACGTGATGTACACACCAATCTCATAGGGCATCATTTTGAGTACCACACAAATGGTTAAAGGGATAGTTCACCCTGAAATTAGGTTGGTTTCAATAAAGGCAGAAACGTGATAGAAACATATTAGTGAAGGTTTGAAGAAAATCTGTGAAAGGATAAGAAAGTAATGATCTGTTAAAATGTTGATTTTGTGACGTCACATGGGACGTGCTCTCCCATATGTTGTGTAAATTTTGTTTTATGGCCATTTTCTCAAAGGGGTGTACATCATTTTACACTGTACTTTTGTATTTGAGACATCATTAAAAATACATTTTCACAGAAGTACCTCTCTGGAAAAGAATATCCCTTCATCAAAAACAGAAAAAGAGCTATTTACAGAATTATACAGCGCACAACATGAGCACCTCACACATGAGGTCACAAACTTGACATTTCAAAAGATCTAACTTTCTTATCCTTTAACGGATTTTCGTCAAACCTTCACCAATAACTAAAACAAAGTTTTGTTCTTTCATATTTCCGCCTTTATTGAAATGAACTTTACTTCAGGGTGACTTATCCCTTTAATCATAGCATAATGGATTTACATAATGCCAACATCCATATATATGTACATGTAATTTGAGACGCACTATGTTACCACCCTTCCCATTAACTCTTTGTGTGCCATGTGACAACCTTTCACACACCAAATCCCAAAGCACATCAGTTGATCTGACACAGGATGGGTTAATGGCGATATCACTGGGAGACCATCCAAGGCTCCTAGGTGAAATGGACGCATCTTACTATTGCCACAGTTAACACTTTCATTACCATGGAGATGTGTAGTGAACCATTAATAATTTCAAGACCTGGTAATGTATGGGATACCAATATCTAAGGGGGTCTGATGTCCCCCCCTCCCCCATTTCTTCCACTATCACTACCATTTCCCCACCCCCTGAAAATAAATTTGGTCCACTAGTATGGATTAATATACTCTGCATTGGTCAAGTGCAAAGTCTTTTAGGGTTAATTAATACATGTATTAAATATTTTCTGTGTTTAAAGTCAAAGTCCACATTTTCAGCTTCCTTTTCAAGCTCAAGTCAAGTCTGAGTTGCCTACAAAGGTTCCCAATCAGAATTGGGCGCTTAGGAGTCTTGATTTTTGAAAATTGACAATGTTTTGAAAATGCACCTGATTTTTCTCAAACATTTCCCAATCTGTTTGTCTGCTCCTCATGATTTTATTCCATTGAACTTATTATCAGGGTGCTGTTCCCCTTTAATCATAATTTCTGAGGTAGGTGCAAATGGTGAACAAAAGTGGAATGCCATTCATTTAACCAGGCACTTCAATTTCTACTACAAACATCTCTCAGATGTTATGCAAGTTACAGAGATTTAAGATCTTATAAATTACAAGTACTCGATCCATACAAACTTTTGTTGAAACCAAATTCATGAACAGAATATACATCATATCAGACTATTCAAATCACTTTAGCACATTCCACCTTCAACTGATGTGAAAGCGAGTTCTTTCAAGATGGCTTAAAAATTAAATACTAATTATTAGTTCTTTTGTAATTAAAAAACACAGAAATTAAACACTCTGCATGATCTAAATACAACATTCATCATGAGTTCTCAAGAACTGCATTCTGTATTCTAGCTGCAGATTTATCTGCACAGTTCATGAAGTCATGGAGTTCCTTCACACACTTGGTCACTTCTTGAGGGTTATCCTTTAGACATTGGTCATAGGCCTGGTACTGCAATGCACACTCTCGCTGTATCCTCTGTACGGAAGGGCTGCGCAGAGAAGGATTGTGAAGATTGTGATCTAATTTGTAATGTATTTCTAGTTCTGTTGACCTCCTTTCGAGGTAAGAGAGTACATCAAAAGATAGTAAATATAAATTTAAAAAAATAAACATGATATTGTTGAATATAAAAATCTAACAAGATATCAGACATGTTATAAGAACTGGCATCTATTTCTAGCTTAACATTCTCTATACTGGAAACAAACAATTCGATGAACATTTTGCAGAACTTACTTATTGAGTGCATTTTTAAATAGTATTTATTTTGAATGAGAGATGATCTGAGAGAAATTATAAAAAAAAAAGAATGACATGAAAGGGAAAAGATGCATTAGGAGAAGAACAAGAAGGACTAATGACAAGGAAGAGAAAACATAAAAGAAGACAACAAACCTAAACCTACTTGCACTTACTGCATATGTCATAGACATAACACAAATACCAATTCCTGCTTTCTTTTTTAAACACTTCTACAAGATTGTTTCAATTTGGCTTTTGTGGTATTTCAAAATAATTTGTACAATACCCTCTCCATGAGAGTCGTCATGTATGAGCACACTTTCCATAGGTTTTGAACAGAAAGAGAAGTGAAACAAAATAGGCTGATGAGGCACAGTCACAAGTTACAATGAGGGATGATGAACTTACTGGCTACTAGAACATGCTGAAGCCTTTTCTCCAAGGTCTTTGCACTTATTCTGCCAGTTTTCAGGGTGCTCAGCTACACAGTTGCCGTACTCTTCCAGCTCTTTTCCACAGTACTTCAGAACAAGCCCCACTACTGCTTCCCTGCAAGTTTGTTTTGAAAGGGGGAAAGGAAGGTAATAGGAGCAAATGTTGAAGACCATCTCTCATCAATCTTATCAGTTAAGTTTTCATCTTCTCACCCCTTCTCTTTTTTCTTCTTCTCCTCCTCCTTCTTCCTCCTTCTCCTCCCTCCCCCTATCGGCCTCTCCTTTTTCTTCTTCTCCTGTTTCCCCCTCCTCCTCCTCCTCCTCCTCCTCACCTCCTATTCCTCCTCCTCCTCACTCTTCTCCTTCTTTTTCTTTTTCTCCTTCTTCTTCTTCCTTTTTTTCTTCTTCTCCTTCTCCTCCTCCTCCTTCTTCTCCTTCTCCTCCTTCTTCTTCTTCTTCTTCTTCTTCTTCTTCTTCTTCTTCTTCTTCTTCTTCTTCTTCTTCTTCTTCTTCTTCTTCTTCTTCTTCTTCTTCTTCTTCTTCTTCTTCTTCTTCTTCTTCTTCTTCTTCTTCTTCTTCTTCAGGTAGATCTGTGTCCTTCAATCCTGAAGATTATTACAGGAGTAGTGTGTCTTGTGCTTGCACTGAACTGAACCATTTGATGATATATCAATAACAGTGAAAATGTAAGAAGACAACAAATCTTTGCTGAAAGATGCCAACGAATGTTCAAGCTTTATTCTCTCTTTTAGTTTTAATACAGAAAATTTCACATAAAATAAAACATGTCATATACTACATAACAATATTATTGTATGGGCAGTGAGTAGCCAAGGGCAGTGAGTTGAATTGTGAGGTGTACATACATTCAGATAGTCAGCAAAAATATTGTCAGAACAGTCACAGAAAAGATAAGCTCTTATTTTCTTCAATGTTAACAATAAGATAACACTACGATCTAGATTCTACTTTCAAATGAAATTAAAACACAAGGGCATATGGGATAATTTAATGGTTGAGTTCATTTCAGTTGTATTTGCATTTTTATACTGCGAACATTTTATTAATAAAAACCATGGCGATATCAAGGCCAAGAGGATCATTTATCAACTGGCTGGCAGTGAGACCCTGTTACATTGTCTAACTGGCTAGACTGAAAATTCAGTCTCTGTCTGACTCTGATAAGTCTGAGTCTGCGACAAGACAAAATATGCCTGGCTTGAGTGAGAGTGATACTGCATCTGGCTCCTCTACTATCTAGCCTGGACGCCCAACTTTATTTTGGTGTATGCAAAAGAAAAAAAAAAATTGTAATTTCGATAAAAGAAAACTACGAATGAGAGTGAGACAATTATTCCTGTTGAAAATGTCGACTAGACGTATGCCATGCCAATGCAAACATGCAAGATCATGTTCATGGCCCAGGGAACTCACACTAGATAACACAAATCCCAAGGACTGGGACTGTGGTTAATTTCGCTTCGGCAACATAATGAGTATAACTCTGTTAACTCACAATATTTAGGTATACTTACATGGTTAATAACGTTTAAATATGTTGTGTGATACTCAAGTACCGTCTTCGATGCTTGGTTGGAATGCAAATTGAAAATTTAAATGAGAAAACTTCCCCTGATTTTTCCGGGACCGCCGGTAGCATGCATTTCACGTCACTCGTGCGCTTTTTATCGTCATTAATCCACTAAAATGTATAAAAAGTAGCCCAATGCAGAATGGAATTGGAAGTACACCAATGGTACTGAAGATGGGGACAGAGAGAGGGAGAGAGCGTAAAGAACTCCTGTCAGTATACGGCAAATTCAAGGATCCTGATTTTATTTTGCCCTTCTCCTCCCGCCTTCAATTCCTCGCTTCCCATCCACGCACACACATTTCAAACTCATGGGTAGGCCGACTGCTTGTATACTGCTTTGCTCTGATGGGTGTAGATTGCTGAATTGTTTAAATTTCTCTAATACGAGAATTTGCGGGATAAGTGGATATAATAGGTCAGTACTACACACAAAAGGCATTCAGACCCAATAAGCACCGTTGCGTGTATTTATCGGGGATAAATTGACTCATATTCTGAACAGAGTAAACACATACAAACCTTGACAAAGTTTATTGGCACCAAATAAAACAAAGTGAACGTTATTATTGATTTGATATAGTTAGTTTTATCCTTGTACGGATTGAGTTTGTCCACATATTAATTACAACGGATAGTTGAAACCGACCACTCTTAATCTGTTTATGATTCTGAGATGAAAATCGATGCTTTGGGGGTAGCATATCAGCTCCCAGCTGTTTGCGTTTATAAAAATCTTGGTTCAGAATACGGGCAAATGTGTACAAAATGCTGGTTTAGCTAATATCAAAGTATAAACTTTGGAGAGCCGTAAAGTTCTATGAATGAAGTGAAGAAATGAGGGTCCCAATTTAAGTCATGTTATCACTACTGCATGCACTTTTATCACAAGGAGTGTGAACTTTGAAAACAAACACTCCTCTTTTGAACAGTTTTAGAATATGCCGTTATTCTATGCATTATCTTTATTATAAAAAAAAGTCCTTGAAAAAAAAAAATGTAGGGTTTCCTTTGTGAGTCCCCATACGCACACACCTAAAATAAACAAGTTACGCCTTCGGAGCTCGACCATCTTACAAGCGCACAGCCTCCAGCGCGGGCGTACCGTACGTGCGTGCAGAGAACGAATGTGGACCGGACCAATGCTGCAAATGTGAATGATCGATAAGCCGATGCAAGGTAGTGCTAGTGTTCTTCGATCTTCTTCACTTCAGCTACATTTGTCGCACAACAGAAAAGCTGAAGCTGTTACATTTAGTTCACACCTAAGGCCAAGACCCGTTCCTAATAAACATAGGCCTAGAGTGGTTTTAGTTTTACTGTCGGCGTTTTTTTTTTACTGTTCTTCAAACTTCTTCTCGTGTTGCTGGGAGCAGTGTAGTTGTCCCGTGAGCAATGGGTAAGCGAGTGGCCATCATCGGCGCCGGAGCCAGCGGACTGGCTGCCATCAAATGTTGCTTGGACGAAGGGCATGAGCCGGTGTGCTTCGAAAAGGCAGACGACATCGGGGGCCTGTGGTACTATCGAGAGAACCGGGACGACCAGGCCTGCGTCTACGAGTCGACCGTCATCAACACCAGCAAAGAGGTCATGTGTTACAGGTGCGGCAAATTCCTTGATTTTATTTTGTATTTTTGTAGAGTAGCTACATAATTAAAAAAATGCTGTATTTGCGCGGTAGGCCCTAGACCGAAAAATTAGTCTCTGTAGGACGTTGGATCCGCTGAGATTGCATCTGGCTCCTCTGAACGCCCTATCTAGATGGGGGTATGTCCAAAAATGTCATTTCGATTAAAGAATGCCCCGAATGAGACGGTTATTCCTGTCTATATTTGCGGTGTCTTTTTCTTCCAAGTCAGGGCCCTGTTTTAGTCTTATAAAGAGATGCAATTGATATCAGTTATTGCAAGTCTAATTCCCTATCTCTATTGAGTATTGTACAGAGTTATGATCGGCATCATTCACAATTAAGTCAGTAGATTAATACAATGTTCTCCATATGTTCCTCTTTTTTAGTGACTTCCCCATCCCTGCCGAGTATCCAAACTTCATGCACAATCGTATGGTGCTTAAGTATTACCACCTGTACTGCGATCATTTCAAGCTGCGCCAGTACATCCGCTTCCACACGCAGGTTGACTCTGTGGCCTTTGCCAACGACTATCAGTCGACAGGGCGCTGGAGCGTGACAACTACTCCCCTGGCCTCGGGCAAGGCTCAGACCGAGACATTTGATGCCGTGTTTGTTTGCACCGGACATCACTGCACACCGTACGTTCCGGAATTTGAAGGTACATAGTCTTTTCACCCTTTAATGATTGTTTAAAAATTGAAGAGAAAATAGAACCCTATTTGTTTATTCTGCTACAGTTGTATTTCATCTACTTGGACAAACAATGATTTGTGGTGAGGCCATTAGGGGTTATGAACATATTTATGGTTAAAGTTTAGTGTTTGGTTTAGTGTGCAACTTGGATCAAAAACAAAAGTGGACCAAATTTTGTACATGGATTTTATTTTTCTCCCAATTAATTCATCGTACTTGGAGAAGCAGAGTTAGGATGTAAAACATACCTTGAAAGGGAAGTGTGTAGGTCAATTTGTGTTTCAAAATGGGTATTGGAGCTGAACCAAATTGAAGTTGCAATTGAAGTAGCAATTGAAACAGCAAGAAACCCACATAAGCACTTATCCCCCACTGTTCATTTATGCCCCCCCCCCTCTTCCTCCCATCCCAGGACTAAGTGACTTCAAGGGGCGTGTGCTCCACACCCATGACTACCTGACCCCCGCAGGCTTTGAGAATAAGCGTATCCTGATCATTGGCGTGGGCAACTCTGGCTGTGATGCTGCTGTAGAGTTGGGCAGGCGTGCAGAGAAGGTGAGTACATGAGAGTACAATTCTCAATACCGCATTGCAGCAAAGGAAAAGCCTTCCCATGATGCTCTGTGCAGCAACATATGACATTTTGTGCAGTCATCCACTTTTGGTCTCATTACTAATATATGAGAATGGAAGTGGGTATAACAAAAGTTTGTGTAACATCAGGTAAGAAGAATGAGTTTATGTATGAAATTTTATGAAATTGGAAAACGTATTAGGCTGTTGAGCATGATCTCTATTGTTTGCATTTGATAATGTCATTAATTTTGATATTTGCCAAAACAACATAATACAAGCTATTCTCTGAGAATAGGAACAAATCCCTTCATGTTTATACCATATTTAGCAAAGAGTTAATGACCTTGCCTGTGACATACTTGAGTCGCCAATTTAAGGAGTGGACAACCTTCTCCACTGCTTGTCTGATTTTGCTCAAACTTTCCCTTTCTTTGACTGTATATGTCTTGTGGAAGCAACATAATTTCAGGGTGAACTACTCTTCTCTAGCACCGTAAGTGCACAGATAATGTGGTCAGTATCCCAATTTAAGTATTTGAGTGTTGGACTCAATAGATTAACTCACTGGTACACAAAATGTACATATTCCCTTATTTCTGTTAGTGCGTAGACTTTGATCAGTTTAAAGGCACAAGGTCCACATCCATGTCTAGGTTCATCCAACTAAGAGCTGGCCATTTTCTGGATAATTTGTTTGCATTGTGCATTGTGGTTGACTATTATGCTGATGTGAGTAGCTGTGATAACAATTGAATCTGCACTCTGTTTGTTTGTATTTACATTGAGGAGAAGTTCATTGATATGTAGCGTATCGAAAGATATGTATGAAATTGGCTTTTAATAGTACAGAGGCATGAGTTTGATGGGGCTTTTATGGTTGTGAAGAATAGCATGAATGATACCATGAGTAATCTATAAAAATACAAGTTTTCTTCTTGATTTAACGCAATTTGATGTACTTTTTATGTTTACTTCATAGGAATAAAATGGGAAAGATAAAAATGAAAGATCTGTAATATTACATCTATAATCATACTTTCCAATCTGATGTCTTGGAAGAAATAATCTTACCGCAAGAGGAAACAAAAGAGGAAAAGAGGTTTTTGACAGGTGGTCATTTGGTTTGCGGGGGATCTTCTTTACCTTGTGAGGTCTACATTCTCCGGCCTTGATTGCACGGATATTTCTTTCACTTCTTTAAGACAGTAGTATTAATATACAAGTTTGACTGTATTTGTACATTCCATGAAGGTAGAAATTTGGATCCAAATATATGTGTTCCTTGTTTTTATCCTTTTATATATTACTTTGCAGCTGTACTTGAGTACAAGGCGGGGAATGTGGATCATTCATCGTCTGGCGGATAAGGGTTTGCCCCTTGATGTTTTTGCCGTTAGGAGGATCCTCGATATGCTTCCAGACTCGATCAAAGAGAAAGGCTTCAGAAGGGCTTTGGAGTAAGTTGCAAATTGGTAACAGTTCTTGCTTACAATAATGGGTTATTCCATGAGGTTGGGCAACAAATGTGATGATACGTAGGTAACGGGAGTATAAGATATTTAATCACACGCAGCAAATTATCAGAGTGTAGCTCGAGTTCTTGATCAAATGATGAAATAATGAAAATGTTTCAAAAGGATAAGAAAGTTACCATTTTTGTACAGTTTTGATGTTGTGATGTCACATGCGAGATGCTCTCCCATATGTTGTGAACTAAGTTCAAATTACCTTTCTGGAACATTGCTATTGTTATCTTCACTTCTTCAGGCAGCGAGTGGACCACAGGTTCCTGGGTGTCATGCCTGACCACTCACCCATCGCTCAACACCCAACGGTCAACGACTTCCTGCCAAACTGCATCATGAATGGGTCGGTCATCATGAAGCCAGACATCCGTCGCTTTACAGCAAAGGGCGTAGAGTTCAACGATGGCACTATGGCCGAGCTGGACGTGGTCATCCTTGGGACGGGGTACGTCTTTAAGTTCCCGTTCTTGGACGAGTCTGTGGTGAAGGTGGAGCGCAACCAGCTGCCGCTGTACAAGTACGTGTTTCCCACGGACTTGGCTCACCCCTCCCTGGCCTTCCTGGGCTACATCCAGCCTCTTGGCGCCATCAACCCCATCTCAGAGATTCAGGCGCGCTGGGCCACCAGGGTCATCAAGGGCCTCGCCACACTCCCGAGCCCCGCCCAGATGAAGGCCCATGTGGTGGCCACACGGGAGGCCATGGCCAAGCGCTACGTGGCCTCTCCTCGCCACACCATCCAGGTCGACTTTATCCCCTACATGGATAGCATCGCGGTGGAGTTCGGCGTCAGGCCCGACTTCTGGAAGATGCTTCTGTGGGACCCTGTGCTGGCGTACCGCTGCGTCTTTGGGGCCTACACCCCCTACCAGTACCGGCTGGTGGGTCCGGGCCAGTGGGCCGGGGCACGGGACGCCATCATGTCCCTCTGGGATCGCATCCAGAAGCCGCTGCAGACCAGAAAGGTGACAGCCAGTGAGGACCAGGGATCCAACCTCTTTGTCTGGCTGATCACTGGCCTGGTCATCCTCCTAGCCATCTACTGGCTGCTGGGGTGAGCTCTTAAAGGTGATATTCATAGGAAATAAAATCAAATAAATATAGTTTATTTTATAATTGAATGAGTTATTAAAGCAATGTATGCAGCTAACATGCCACGAAAGTGTTCAGTTTTGTGTTTAATGAAAGTCAAATTTTACTAAATTGACTCTCTTCCTGACCTACGAATCGCCTCAGGGAAAGTGGCGTTGTGTGTACGTCACAGCCGGGATACCCTTCACAATGACCATTGTGTATCATACCTGTTAATCCACTAGCAACTGCCATCACAATTTCATTAACAATGCATGATGCATCTGGCGGAAAAGAAGCTGCGGATTGGCATGTTTGATGCACAATAACGCCTCCCATTTCTTACGTCAGACCTAAAGGCCGTTCCGGATGACAGTAGGGCAAATTCGTCCTCAAGAATACGATTGTTTTCACCCTAATTATGCTTTTTGGAAAGTGATATATTGTTTGAATGTCATCCGAGCTCATTGTATGGCTTATAAGCTTTCTGTAGATGAATATCTTCATATTTTTGGATTGTCTATGAATATCACCTTTAACTCCTTTATGCACCAGTGAGGCATGTTTGCAGAAGAAATACACACTTGTATCCTAGAGCAGGGTTAACCCTATTTGGACTGGGCTTTTTAAAAGGGAGGGGCAGGGGGTCATTTGACACTTCAAAAGCACGATTGCGCGTCAGTTGTGGATTTCATACGGGGGGGGGGGGGGGGGGGCTGGGTCAATATGAAAAGGGTTAAAGAAGTCATGTACTGTATTCACTCTCTAATTTGCAGTGGTTTGGAGGTAATGGAAAGAAGTGGTAAAGATGCCGCAACCGGTCTGCTATCCTCACAAGTTCTAGTCTGTTTGATTTTTGTCTCGCCTGAACGAAGTTCGGCAGAGACCTAGTAATCACTTTTCCTGTTGGTCTTGTTGGTCTATTGGTGTGTTACAAAAATGTTAAATTTTTTGTTTAACTTGTTCTCATTTCTTTATTTCTGCATGAATTTTTATCAAACTTCACACAAATGATCCTTGGGTAATACCACATGTGTCATCATGAGGATGATGGTGTCAAAGGTCATTTAGGGGTCAAAAGGTCAAATGATATGATGCCATGTGCATAATTTTTCTCAAAGTCTTTGTTTAGCTTGCTCTCATTTCTTAATTTCTGCATCAATTGTGATCACACTTGGTACAAATGATACTTGGGTAATATCATGTGTGTTGAAGTGAATGATGAGGTCAAAGATCATCTCGGCACCATTTTAAATATTTGAAGAAAAAAAACTTAGCACTATTTATTGATTGCAAAATCAGGCGAGACTCATGGTTCACGAACCACCTTGTTAGATAATTCCTTAATGTGATTCTTTTTTAATTTCATTTTATTGGTATTATTTCCCAGGGTAGCCCCTTCAGTAGTCGAACACTGTTCTACCAGGGGGCCCTGCTTTGAAAAATAAGACAACATGGTTTATATACTGTATACAACCAAAGAACATGTATAGTTCAGTGAGAAATAAAGTTTATAAACACCATTTTGGAATTTGCATTTTATCTCTGGACAAGAACAGTTGAAAATGTATTCCAAGAAATTAAAATTCTGAAATAAAAATGAGAATGAGATATGGCCAAGGCAAAATGGTTCTGGGGAGACTTTGTGTCTTGTTATCTTCAACACTCAGGGTAGTAAGTTATCTGCAGCGCAAAATGCCTAAATTTGAGGCAGCAGTTTTGCATGCAGCAATCATAGCATAGCCTGTTACACAATAAGGTGCCATGCAAAATGATGTTCTATGGGATTTGCATGTATTACTCTTCCAGACATACAACAGTAGCTCATAAAGACTTCAGATATTGTTGCCTGTTGCAAGTGGTGGTCTTTCTAAACAATATATAAAAAAGGCCTCTAGTTGAGTTTTACTGGTATTCATTTCTATCATATATTACGATGTGCATTGATAGTTTTATATGTAGAGGTATATGTTGTAATTATGCAAGAGGAAAATTGAAAAATTATACATGCAGCTGATTGACTACCTCAATGAATTGTACAGATGAATGCAAGAACTCCATTATTTGTGTTCTGTATGCCTACATAGTATGTACCATTTGTTACAAGATGATTACTTTAAGTACAATGTAATGGAGTTTTATAAATCTTGAACGTTTAAATTTATGAGAGCCTAGCATGTAAAAATAGCTTTGTTTTGTTAGGGCAAATAATGCTGCTTCTGTGGATTCAATTGTAGAAGTTGATTATTTGTATCTGATTTCATGTGTCATATCTGTGTAAAGTATATCAATGAGTGTATTTCTTGGAGCAAATTGCCTTTGTTTTCAGAGGAAGCATTAGTCAACAAAATAACATTGCTACAGTGGATTGGATTGTTAGAGTTTGATTATTTGTATCTGATTTCATGTTTTATATCCATGTAAAGTATATCAATGAGTGTAGTTCCTTGAAGCAAATTACTTTTATCCTCAGAGAAAGTGTTAGTCAAGTTTTCATCGTATACCATGCGCTAAGTCCTGAAAAAGACTGTAGGGTTGATTCTGTTGTAAAAGCATGAAAAAAAAAACATGTGCTAATTCCCTATCTGAAGTGCTCATTTCAGAGCTATTCCAAACCAATAAACCCAAAAGTCATTTTCAGGAATACACATAATTATGTGGTGTACCATTGAAGTAAATGCAGCTTCCAAAGACAAATGTAATTTGCGATCACCGATGTACATTAATTGTGAAGAAAACCAAAGAAACTGAATTATCATTCTATGAAATAATATGATGATCTCTTGCCTGAAGCAGTTTTTTTAAGTGAAAAATATGATGTTTATTTGTATGACTTTAGATTAGTGACATTGTATATAAAGCTGATTGAAGACCAAATGTCACTATCATTAGTTCTCTTTCATTGTATGGGTGCTTTGTGGTACTGTTTGTGTAGATGATAAATACAAAGTGCAATTTACAATCATGTGGTTTTGAATACAGATTAATCATCTAGGAAGAAAAGGAAGAATGAGTTTGTATTACACCGATTTTATGTGATTGTTGACATATTCTGTGTAAGACCAATGCTACATATTTCTATAGATTTATGTATTTATATAAATGTTCTGCTGATGAAAAGGATTTTGCAGCCAATTGTATGTCATTAATATTATTATTTTGCCTATGATGAGTGTTTCCCTTCACAGTTCTATAGACTTATGTATCGATATAAATGTTCTGCCGATTCTGGTGATGAAAAAGATTATGCTGCCAATTTTTATGTCATCAGGATTTCTTATGATCAAATAATAAGTATACTTAATTTAACAACTGTATTTCCAGTCTAATATGAAATGTTTATTATTATCAAATGGAATGGTTGAATTGAATGATTATACATCCCAATAGTTCAGCTGCCAAGTTTATTTTGCTAATGAGTATATGCGTTGAAAAAGTAGAATCTGTATGTACTATTCAGATATTTATAGCTTGAATACATGATTATTCTCAAACGAAATTATTAAATTGAATGAGCTTCCTTTGCCTGTGACTTTTTGCCTCCACAGTCACTTCCACTTCCATACATTGTCCATTTTGAGCAGACAACACAAATAGGTTATAGTAAAGCTGAAAACTTAGTGATCAGTACTCATGCACACAGACAGACAGACAAACACAGATAATTTCAAACCACTAATTAAACAAAAGATATTCAAAGAGATATACACAAAAGCTTGCAAACAGTAATCTTCTTGAATTTGTAAGTTGAAGTTCAGAGTCCTTTTTGACGTTATCAGTAAGGAGATTGACATATTGCTGGTTGGGGTGGAATTGGACGAAAAAGGGGAGGATGAGAGGAAGAGAATAAGTAAAGAGAGACAAACTTGAGAGAGGGTTGAAGAAGGGGGAGGGGCACGAGGCGAGGATCTGTATTGATTTAAAAATATTGTCGCCAAGCGCTATCTGATTTTAAGAATCGAACCACGAATGTCTGTATTTTGATGCACAGTATGTTGACCTTGTACAAACTTTCTTGGCCTCAATCTTAACTCTTTTTATTTTCCCACCATTATTTATACAAACCCCATAGAGAATAAGTTTGTCTAGCACACAAAGGGTTAACATATATCCTGCATATATATTATGCTTCCTGGAAACATTCATTCATGACGGTCTTCTGTGATTGTTGTAATACAAGTCAGGAAAATATAGGTCATGATGAAAACTGATTTCACCATCTTCCATTGACAAATGTAAATAGGTCTAATGAATAATATCTAAATCAATAGGATGAAGTTTTGCATGATTTTTTTTTTAATGAAGCGTGGAGACTTCTCTTTGAGGGTGTGGTACAATAAAGTTTGTTGACCCTGTACAAACTTTCTTGTGACCAGAACACAGGAATGCAAAGGACGTAGTGAATGGGAGGGAGGGCATCATGGAAAAGAATAGTTCGCACCGGATTGCCCAACTAGTAGGATCATAATCATGATAGTAGTGAGACAAAATCAAGCCAAATGAAAAAGATTCTTCATACGTCATACAGCAAAAGTATTATCATGCGTAATTAGATTTTAAAGATAATTCGATGTTGAAAATGATGTTGTAGTTTCATCAAATGTTGTTAACATTAGTTTAAGTGGAAATGGCTGAAAGCAGAGCAAGTAATCTAATCGTTTATGATTTTTAGATTCTCTGTCAAAATGAAGAACTTGCAGAACCCCACTTATTGTTCCTTCACCTAAGGTCGTCTTGCATGAGAAAACAAATGCGATAAATCGTAATTTCCCATCTAAATTCCATTACATTACAAGTTGCGTTTATTGTTAAATGCAGCTATTAATCGTTAGTCTGGATATTTGCATTTAATCCGAGTGGCGTATAATCATAACTTGACTTTGAATAGTGCAAGACGGTACGCCAAGTTTGCATCACGTCGCAACTGCTTTGTGACATCACAAAGCCGCTGCGCGCGCATGTTTCTCTGACAACACTGAAGCGCGTAGCAACCGCTATATGAAGTACCATACCGAGCGTATTACTTCATTACTTTACGAATGATATTCTGAGTAATTAGAATTCGCAAGTAATTTCGAGTATTTCCTGGTGATATATTCATATACCATCATGGGATGCATATATTCTCGCCCTGCTTGTTGCGGGGAAGATACTGGCAGGTCCAGGAAGCTTTTCAAACGGAGGAGGGCTGTCTCAAAGGTAAAATAACATGTTTAAATTTACACAATATTTTTTGCATACATAATCCATGTGAATACTACGTGTATTGATAAGATAAGTAGACTCATATTAATCTACGAGTGCTAAAGCTTTATAACAAATGAGTGTCATTGCAGTTTCAAGAGTGCACTTTTGATGTAACCTGCTCATTTGATTTATATCGTACTTATTTTAAGTATTTAAAAAAAAAAGATTTATTTTGGGGGTTAATATTTGGAGGTTTGGATGGATTATAAAAAATACACCGCTGAGTAATCGACGTGTGCATATGTATGTAAATGAAAACGTTTATGTGTGTGTGTGTGTGTGTGTGTGTGTGTGTGTGATTTTTGCATAGGTACATAGAAATGTATGATTTAATGTGATGCTTTCCTTTAACAATATTCTGTTCATTATTCTTGAAACTAAACCAATCCCCACTGGCAAGTTGCTTCGAGTCGTTAAAAGGAGAAAATAGGCAGAAAAGCAGATGGTTTAGAAACGGAAACAAAACAAATGTTGAATACCTGTCGATGCTTGACGATTAAACAAAGCCTTTAACATTGCTAATACTTTAGCATTTCGAAGATTTTCGTTTCTTCATTTCTTGAAAGTTAGGCGTATTTAGTCATATTCCCCTGTAATATATGTGTAACACAGCAACAGATTGAGCCAAGACTCGCAGTGTTGTTTATGTTCGTGTTTATTTGCAGGTTCTGAATTAAGACAACAAAAACCCTGTAAAATACAAAATAGAATATACAAAATAGTAAATACATTGTATAAACATTGTGCATTACATGATGAATCAATATTCCATATTGAATTCCCAAACTGTACCTGTTAATATCAATTAAATGTATTTAATCGAATTAACTCAATTATTGTGATCTGACATTGACATTCATTTAACCTTTTACCAAATATGATACAATTAGAATAGTTAGAATAGTTACCAACATTGTCACTTTGCCTCTTAGTGCAATATGCTTATTATTGAAAGTAGAGCTAACTTTTGTAATGGCATTGTAAAATATGAACTGATATTGTGCTTCAAATTATATCAGTGACTCTTCGTACATCGCTATCCTATATTACATCGTATAGGAAATAATCCAGAATCCTTTTAATTCAACTTGTAAAATAGCAAACGGAATTAACTTAAAGTCTGAACAGACTCCTATAGCATTATACTACAGTGAGCACATAATAACGAGTGGCTCTAGTGTGAACGAGGCAGATGCATGGTTGAATGACCTTGCACTAACACTTGTTTTGACTGAGACTTTCACTCAGCAGAGAAGGTGCATTGTTACAACTTCTCCAAACTAAACCTATTCTCAAATATACTCTATTCAGCTCTCTGAACTAGCTTAAAGTATGCCAGTGTCGTGAGATGAGTTGTATATGTATCTACTCCAATAGTACATGTAAGCAAAGTTGTAAATCCAAAGATTGACTTTTAACACATAAGTTACTCTTAAATATGCAATGTGAATTGGTCTATGCTATCTTGTCTGTAGCAGTACTGTTATCATGCATGAGCGTTCATGTAAATTGGGCCTAGGTCATAAATGTGGTCGTTTGACATTCCTGGCGACCAGAGGAGATTAAGTGACCTCTGTCGCAAGTCAGTGTGTATACATGTGGTCTGTGTCAGAGCTCATGACGTCACACCCTTTCCAGATACTCTGCATGACCTCACTGTTGTCACCCAAACTAGCATCAACATGTGTTACTAGACATGATAGCAAAGATGTAAATCATAACAGTCATCTATATCTACGTCTTAGCGGATAGTATATGATTAACATAATCTTCTACTGGAACAACATACATAGAGTAATATTCCTTAACTTCTTCCTAAACTCAAGTTACACTTAATAGGAACATATCTATAATGATTATAGAAACACAGCGTAAGTCTTCTTCCAATTGAATAAAGAGTGCATAGTTACAGGGATAGAGAGTTAGGGGGTGAGAGAGAGAGAGAGAGAGAGAGAGAGAGATGAGAGAGAGAGAGAGAGAGAGAGAGAGAGAGAGATGAGAGAGAGAGAGAGAGAGAGAGAGAGAGACTTGGAAGAGACATATATACATCGCACACAGACAGCCGTTACTGTCTCCTCTTTCTATGACATAGTCATGAGAAATCACACATCAATATCAGATTAGAAGCATAACATCCATCTTCAGAACTAGTCAACTACCACGATCACTTGGTACGCTCCAAGTCTTATTCTCCTGTTATCAAACCTGAACCTCATCCCCTAATACAATGTAGAAATTATAACCTTAACTCAATGTCATTCCCAGTCGTATCTGAGGTAGGCTTGAACCATACAATTCAGATATCGATAATGACATTATATCTCTCAAGCGGGCCCTTCGCGTCTCTATTCAACAAAACAGAGAATATCTCAATACACATTGAAATAACAAGCGGTTATTACATATGGTGCAAGCAGCAACCGATATGTATCCCTACATAATATGTTAACAATAAGTTTGATAAAGAAAGTTGACTTACCCCTGCTGGAGATAGTAGATGTAGAGTAGGTAACTCTGGCCTCAGCTTCTAATTGATAGTTGGTATACTTGTCGGCAAAAATGTCAAGATGAAGCAAGTGGAGGAAAGTCCTCCCTTTTATCTCAATTCTACCCGGCATCTTGGGGAACTCCTTTAACTGGAAAAATTCCTTTCCTACCGGTCAGCCTACTACGTCACTTTAGACTCCTTTTGTTTACGGCTTAGCGGAAGGATGGGGAACAAGACCGTTAAAAGGACGTGGGTGAAAGTCATTGAATGTGGTAAAGAAGGGGTTGGGGGGAATGGACTTTGTGCCCATATTTGGAAGTGTCTTGGCCGGAAGAGGTACACTTCCTTCCTTGGGGTAGCTCGCCGGATGGACTTTGTGCCCATATTTGGAGCCTTTTTGACAGGAAGAGCTGCACTTCCTTCCTGGAAGTAGCTCTGCCGGAAGAGCTATACTTCCTCCAAACAAGTTAAAGGCATGATATTTCATCATCCTCTTTTGGTGTTTTCTTATTCTTTTTGAGACCTTATCAATTCTTGTAACATTGTCATGTTCAAAACACAATGTTACACTCTCCCCTGCTTCATGTTGGCATCCTTGACAACATACCAATACATAACATACGAAATATGATATACACATCATATTTGCTTACTCTTTACCTGCGTTCAGTAGGTTCAACAGCAGTAAATGAGATTTACTAATGTCTGCAAGAATCTCCTGCGTTATGGTAGTCGGTGGCTTGCCTTGAAGCCTTGCAGAGCGCCTCAACGTTGGGGCCTCTTCTGTCGATTGCTCTTGACGCTCCCCTGCTTCTTGCAAAGTAGGAGGTCCGTCCTGTCGTTCTTGTAGCGTCGCTTCGTCAGGCTCCTCGTCTACGTCGTGATCTTGGATGTCTTCATCTACGCTGCCCTGCTGGTCGTGCCTGGCTTCGTTGGCTGGCTCGTCGCCTAGTGGCGGAACATCAGCTGGCGCTGGTTGGTCTGGATTCCGAATGATGATGATGGGACCGTCATCGTCATGAAGTTGAGAGTCCGACACAGCCTCTAATGGAGAATCTGGCTCGGTCGCAGGTACGTCCAAAGCAACATCTGGGACGAGTTCTCGGCTGTCAAGAATGTCTCTGCGGTGTAGGGTTTTCTGTTTCCCATCGTCACCCGTGAGGGGTGCCACGATGTAGACATTTCCTACAGGGTCTGGCCTGGCAACAACCTTGTACGGAATATCGTTCCAGATATCCTGGATCTTGTTCCGTCCCAGCACCCGGTTTCGCAGGAACACTCGAGCTCCTACCTGCAATCCCACGTCAGTAGCTTTAGCATTAGCACGCGTCTGCCGCCTGAGTGCTTGCTTCTCTGTCATCCTTGTCGCAGAGTCGAACGCATCCTGAAGTCGTCGGTGATGTGAAGACAGCCAGTCGTCGACGTCGTCATCTCCTCCAGCAGCTGCTCCTAGTACATGATCGATGGGTAGAGTGGGCTCCCGTCCATAGAACAGGTAGAAGGGTGCATATCCCGTGCTCGAGTGTGGTGTACAGTTGTAGGCGTACACAATCTCTGGCAGGAATGCCGTCCACTTCTTCTTCTGCTCAGGTTGGAGAGTGCGGAGACGATCATGGAGAGTGCGATTAAATCGCTCACATTGGCCATTACCCTCGGGGTGGTATGGTGTTGTCCTCGTCTTCTGAATGCCGTAGAGAGAGCACAGTTCTCTGATGAGATGACTCTCAAAGTTTCTCCCTTGGTCACTGTGGATCTTCTTTGGCACTCCGAAGCGGACAAACCAGTGTTTCACAAGGAGCTTCGCCACTGTCGACGCCTTCTGATCTCTGGATGGTACTGCCTGAGTGAATTTGGTGAAGACGTCTGTCATCACCAGTATGTTCTCCGTCTTTCCACTCGGCTCGAGGACAGTATAGTCGATGGCGAGGATCTCTAGCGGCTTCTTGGCGATAAGAGCTCCCATTGTCGTTCTCACCCGGGGGTTGGACTTAGACAGCAGGCACCTCTGACAGTCGTTGCAATACCTCTTAATGTCGTCGACCATGGATGGCCAATAACATCTCTGGCGGGCGAGGGCTGTTGTCTTCTCTGATGCTGGATGTCCAACTTGGTCGTGAACTGCCTGCAGCACTCTATCTCTCAGGGTGTCTGGAATGAGGAGTTGGTAGGCCTCCATACCGTCCACGTGAGTCTTTCGGTAGAGGACCTCATCCTTTAAGGTCAAACGATCCCACCCATTGAGGATCTTCCGAGCAGCTTTGGATTCGGCCCTCAGCTGTCGGATCGTCGGCTTTCCTTCTGACATAATGTGTTTGACTTTGCCGATGACTGCGTCTGCGTCCTGCATCCTGACCAGATCTTCCTTTGAGATAGTAGGCAGTGTAAAGGTAGAGCCTACGCCTTCATGTGGAACTTCGTGTTGGCGCTGCAGCTCTACTACTTCCTCGATCGTTGCTCTCAGTGTGGGAGGTAGGTTGGTGCCTCGTTGTTCTGGTGCAGCATCCAAGAAGCTTCCCACCTCCTCCAGACGTCTATGGTGAGGGCCGTGTTCTGTCTTCCTGCTGAGAGAGTCAGCATTGGCGTTGGTCCTGCCCGGTCTGTACTTTATGTCGAACTGGAACTGTGCTAGCTCAGCCTGCCAGCGCATCTCTGTGGCTCCCAGCTTCGCAGTAGTGTTGAGATAGCTGAGTGGGTTGTTATCCGTATATACCGTAAAGTGAGCACCAAGGAGGTAGTCTCGAAACTTTTCGGCAACGGCCCACTTCAATGCGAGGAGCTCGAGCTTCATTGAACTGTAGTTGTTCATGTTCCGCTCGTTCGGCTTCAACCCTCTGCTCGCATATGCTACAACCAGCTTCTTGCCATCTTTCTTCTGCGACAGCACAGCTCCCAGACCGTGGTGGCTAGCATCAATCTCTAGGATAAAGGGCTGTTTGAAATCTGGATATCCCAAGATTGGAGCTGACGTCAGTCGTTCTTTCAGGTCGTTCATTGCCTTTGTGCACTTGTCATCCCAGGCATCGGGTAGGGGGGCTTTACGTGTGGCCTGCACCTCTCTCTTCTTGGTCTTCTTGGATGTAGATCCAAGAAGTGCATGTAGCGGTGAGGCCACCTCTGCGTACTTAGGGACGAAACGTCGGTAGTAGCCGCAGAGTCCCAGGAATCCTCGTAGTTCTGTCTCAGTCTTGGGAGTCTTCCAGTCTTGTACTGCCCTGATCTTCTCTGGGTCGGGTGATATGCCTCCTGCAGATACAACATGGCCCAGGTAGCGGAGCTTCTTCTTGAAGAGGTTGCACTTCTCCGGCTTTACCTTCAGGTTGAAGTCAGCCAGCCTCCCAAGAACCATGTCGAGACGTTGGAGGGTCTCTTCGTATGTAGATCCAAATACAAGGATGTCGTCCATGTATATCAGTACAGACTGGAAGTTCTGATCTCCGAATGCCAGGTCCATGAGCCTCATGAAGGTGGCAGGAGCATTGCAGAGTCCAAAAGGCATTCTCTGGAACTCATACAACCCTCCTGTTCCCACTCTAAATGCGGTCTTCTCCTGGTCCTCCTTGGAGACTGGAACTTGGTGGAAACCGTGCGCCAGGTCGAGACTGCAAAAGTACTTGGCTCCTTTCAGTGCATCCAGGGCTTCCTCGATGCGGGGTAGGGGGTATGCATCTCGGTGTGTCTTAGCATTGAGAGCCCTGTAGTCAATGCAGAGACGCAGTTTCCCGTCCTTCTTCCGGACAAGTACAACAGCTGACGCATAAGGACTTGAAGACCTCTTGATGATGCCTTGTTTGAGAGATTTCTCCAAGTACTCACGCACCTCACTCCATTGATGTGGGGGAATTCGTCGGTGTGGTAGGCGTACTGGCCGTTTGTCGTCAAGTAGGATATTGTGTTGGACTTTGTCACAATATCCTATGTCCATGTCATCCTTGCTGAACCGGCTGTAGTATTTCCGGATCAGCTGTTCGAGCTTTCCAAGTTTGTCCGGGGATGCCTTGATGTCATCGTCTACCTCCATCCTACTCATCAACTCCTGGAGTTGATCTGCTGACGTGGGTGTACTGGAGACCTCTTCCAGCACAGCGTCTTTGTCGTCAGCTGTACCATAGTCACTGGGAGTCATTTCAAGGAGACCGATTGGTGTCCTAGGAGCAAGGTAGACATCGCTGTTACTGAAGTTTACCATCTGGACAGGAACTCTTCCCGAAGAGGGCACCCTAACAACTGTAGGTAGGAGCACAAGTCCATTTGGTAGGGTCGACACGTCATGTTCTTCAATAACAGCCACGTAAGGTCGTTTTGGGTGATGGGTAGTGCAGTCGATGGTCACACTGCACCTCGCTGGTAGCATCACTGGCTTCCTGCCACCAGAACGAACTTGGAATCGTTTATTCGTTGTCGTGTGGGGGTTCCGGGCAATCACCTCCTCATACAGGGCAAGGACGTGGACCCAAGCAGTACCGTCACTGGACTTGGATAGCTCCCGCTGGAATCGGCTCTCCGATGCAGACTTCAGTGCCTGGTTGACATCACGAAGGACATTGGAACCGATAACAGCTGGGACTAACCTCTTCCTCTCTGCCATGGGCGGGTGTACGGGGTCCCGTACGACCAGGAATCCAAGATTTGGAAACCTCTTTCCCATGACGTCCAGTGACAGCTCAACGTAGCCACAGTAAGGAACTGCCAGACCCTGTGCTCCAGTGAGGGTGATGAATTCTGAGACGTCGATCATTTCTTCATGAGCGAGGTGCTCCTTGAAGAACGTCTCAGTAATAGTGGACACCTGTGCACCAGTGTCCAGCAGACACCTGACATCCATCACGCCTCCAATATTCACAGAAACCTCTGGACAGCTTCCCACTGCTTTCCGGTATACTGCTGAGCCGTTGAGTTCCCCACCCACCGTTTGGCTCTCAACGGCGGGTTTTACTCGTTTAAAGCCCTGTCAGCAGCCTGTTGATTGTTAGGTGGTCGATTGCCTGGCCTTCTTCTCCCTTGTCTCTGGTCGGACATCTTCTTCTGGCAATGCCGCTGGAAGTGGCCCTGCTTGTTACAATAGTAACAAGTGACCTCTGACTTTGCCCTGTCCTCCATCAGAGCCTCGATTTGCCGCTGCTGCTTCTCCAGGAGGTCCCCTTGTCTCCTGAGGATCTCGAGGATATTAGCCTCTCCTGTAGAAGTTTCATGGAGGGTGGCAGCCTTTGGTCGCCTAGACTGCCCACACCAGTCGATCGCCCGATCCCTGAGCTCGAAGAAGTCAAGATTGGGAGACTCTATGTTCAGCCTCCGCAGCTCCCGTCTCAGGCCCTCATCGTAGACAGCCTCCGCAAGCCTCCCCTTCAATGTGCTCACCTTGCACGACCGGTAGGACGGATCCAGGGCACCGATTCGGTCATACAGGGACACCAGGTGTAAGGAGAACTCAAGGAGTCCTTCCGATGGGGCCTGCTGGAAGCTGAAAAACTTCTGCAGCAGGACCGGAAGAGAGTCGCCATCGCCAAAGACCTTCTCCAGGACGGTGAAGATCTCCTTCACATTACCAGCTACTGCATCACCACGGCCAAGGATCTCCCGACGGGCGTTGCCAGTCAGGTGGTCCCTTACAAAGGCAGCTTGCTCTGCGGGGCCCAGGTTTCTCACTGCCAGCTGGTCCCTCATGTCCACAATCCAGTCCTGGATCGTGGGGTCTCCGGCCTTGACGGGCTTTCCTCTGAACACCTCAAGGCGCCTCCCTTGAGATAGGATGATCGGCTGGATGACTGAGCTGGCAGGTGGTGGGGGTAGAGTCGCAGTCTCCTGCCTTGCTTCCCTCTCCTCCTGCTGCACGACATCCAGCTCCTCCATTGGCTCCATGCGTACTTCTACCTTTGACATTGTGTTCTCCAGCTCGGGGGTCTTGAATCCAGTGAACTGCAAATCCTGTCCGTGACGCCAATTTTGTAACACAGCAACAGATTGAGCCAAGACTCGCAGTGTTGTTTATGTTCGTGTTTATTTGCAGGTTCTGAATTAAGACAACAAAAACCCTGTAAAATACAAAATAGAATATACAAAATAGTAAATACATTGTATAAACATTGTGCATTACATGATGAATCAATATTCCATATTGAATTCCCAAACTGTACCTGTTAATATCAATTAAATGTATTTAATCGAATTAACTCAATTATTGTGATCTGACATTGACATTCATTTAACCTTTTACCAAATATGATACAATTAGAATAGTTAGAATAGTTACCAACATTGTCACTTTGCCTCTTAGTGCAATATGCTTATTATTGAAAGTAGAGCTAACTTTTGTAATGGCATTGTAAAATATGAACTGATATTGTGCTTCAAATTATATCAGTGACTCTTCGTACATCGCTATCCTATATTACATCGTATAGGAAATAATCCAGAATCCTTTTAATTCAACTTGTAAAATAGCAAACGGAATTAACTTAAAGTCTGAACAGACTCCTATAGCATTATACTACAGTGAGCACATAATAACGAGTGGCTCTAGTGTGAACGAGGCAGATGCATGGTTGAATGACCTTGCACTAACACTTGTTTTGACTGAGACTTTCACTCAGCAGAGAAGGTGCATTGTTACAACTTCTCCAAACTAAACCTATTCTCAAATATACTCTATTCAGCTCTCTGAACTAGCTTAAAGTATGCCAGTGTCGTGAGATGAGTTGTATATGTATCTACTCCAATAGTACATGTAAGCAAAGTTGTAAATCCAAAGATTGACTTTTAACACATAAGTTACTCTTAAATATGCAATGTGAATTGGTCTATGCTATCTTGTCTGTAGCAGTACTGTTATCATGCATGAGCGTTCATGTAAATTGGGCCTAGGTCATAAATGTGGTCGTTTGACATTCCTGGCGACCAGAGGAGATTAAGTGACCTCTGTCGCAAGTCAGTGTGTATACATGTGGTCTGTGTCAGAGCTCATGACGTCACACCCTTTCCAGATACTCTGCATGACCTCACTGTTGTCACCCAAACTAGCATCAACATGTGTTACTAGACATGATAGCAAAGATGTAAATCATAACAGTCATCTATATCTACGTCTTAGCGGATAGTATATGATTAACATAATCTTCTACTGGAACAACATACATAGAGTAATATTCCTTAACTTCTTCCTAAACTCAAGTTACACTTAATAGGAACATATCTATAATGATTATAGAAACACAGCGTAAGTCTTCTTCCAATTGAATAAAGAGTGCATAGTTACAGGGATAGAGAGTTAGGGGGTGAGAGAGAGAGAGAGAGAGAGAGAGAGAGAGATGAGAGAGAGAGAGAGAGAGAGAGAGAGAGAGAGAGAGATGAGAGAGAGAGAGAGAGAGAGAGAGAGAGACTTGGAAGAGACATATATACATCGCACACAGACAGCCGTTACTGTCTCCTCTTTCTATGACATAGTCATGAGAAATCACACATCAATATCAGATTAGAAGCATAACATCCATCTTCAGAACTAGTCAACTACCACGATCACTTGGTACGCTCCAAGTCTTATTCTCCTGTTATCAAACCTGAACCTCATCCCCTAATACAATGTAGAAATTATAACCTTAACTCAATGTCATTCCCAGTCGTATCTGAGGTAGGCTTGAACCATACAATTCAGATATCGATAATGACATTATATCTCTCAAGCGGGCCCTTCGCGTCTCTATTCAACAAAACAGAGAATATCTCAATACACATTGAAATAACAAGCGGTTATTACATATGGTGCAAGCAGCAACCGATATGTATCCCTACATAATATGTTAACAATAAGTTTGATAAAGAAAGTTGACTTACCCCTGCTGGAGATAGTAGATGTAGAGTAGGTAACTCTGGCCTCAGCTTCTAATTGATAGTTGGTATACTTGTCGGCAAAAATGTCAAGATGAAGCAAGTGGAGGAAAGTCCTCCCTTTTATCTCAATTCTACCCGGCATCTTGGGGAACTCCTTTAACTGGAAAAATTCCTTTCCTACCGGTCAGCCTACTACGTCACTTTAGACTCCTTTTGTTTACGGCTTAGCGGAAGGATGGGGAACAAGACCGTTAAAAGGACGTGGGTGAAAGTCATTGAATGTGGTAAAGAAGGGGTTGGGGGGAATGGACTTTGTGCCCATATTTGGAAGTGTCTTGGCCGGAAGAGGTACACTTCCTTCCTTGGGGTAGCTCGCCGGATGGACTTTGTGCCCATATTTGGAGCCTTTTTGACAGGAAGAGCTGCACTTCCTTCCTGGAAGTAGCTCTGCCGGAAGAGCTATACTTCCTCCAAACAAGTTAAAGGCATGATATTTCATCATCCTCTTTTGGTGTTTTCTTATTCTTTTTGAGACCTTATCAATTCTTGTAACATTGTCATGTTCAAAACACAATGTTACACTCTCCCCTGCTTCATGTTGGCATCCTTGACAACATACCAATACATAACATACGAAATATGATATACACATCATATTTGCTTACTCTTTACCTGCGTTCAGTAGGTTCAACAGCAGTAAATGAGATTTACTAATGTCTGCAAGAATCTCCTGCGTTATGGTAGTCGGTGGCTTGCCTTGAAGCCTTGCAGAGCGCCTCAACGTTGGGGCCTCTTCTGTCGATTGCTCTTGACGCTCCCCTGCTTCTTGCAAAGTAGGAGGTCCGTCCTGTCGTTCTTGTAGCGTCGCTTCGTCAGGCTCCTCGTCTACGTCGTGATCTTGGATGTCTTCATCTACGCTGCCCTGCTGGTCGTGCCTGGCTTCGTTGGCTGGCTCGTCGCCTAGTGGCGGAACATCAGCTGGCGCTGGTTGGTCTGGATTCCGAATGATGATGATGGGACCGTCATCGTCATGAAGTTGAGAGTCCGACACAGCCTCTAATGGAGAATCTGGCTCGGTCGCAGGTACGTCCAAAGCAACATCTGGGACGAGTTCTCGGCTGTCAAGAATGTCTCTGCGGTGTAGGGTTTTCTGTTTCCCATCGTCACCCGTGAGGGGTGCCACGATGTAGACATTTCCTACAGGGTCTGGCCTGGCAACAACCTTGTACGGAATATCGTTCCAGATATCCTGGATCTTGTTCCGTCCCAGCACCCGGTTTCGCAGGAACACTCGAGCTCCTACCTGCAATCCCACGTCAGTAGCTTTAGCATTAGCACGCGTCTGCCGCCTGAGTGCTTGCTTCTCTGTCATCCTTGTCGCAGAGTCGAACGCATCCTGAAGTCGTCGGTGATGTGAAGACAGCCAGTCGTCGACGTCGTCATCTCCTCCAGCAGCTGCTCCTAGTACATGATCGATGGGTAGAGTGGGCTCCCGTCCATAGAACAGGTAGAAGGGTGCATATCCCGTGCTCGAGTGTGGTGTACAGTTGTAGGCGTACACAATCTCTGGCAGGAATGCCGTCCACTTCTTCTTCTGCTCAGGTTGGAGAGTGCGGAGACGATCATGGAGAGTGCGATTAAATCGCTCACATTGGCCATTACCCTCGGGGTGGTATGGTGTTGTCCTCGTCTTCTGAATGCCGTAGAGAGAGCACAGTTCTCTGATGAGATGACTCTCAAAGTTTCTCCCTTGGTCACTGTGGATCTTCTTTGGCACTCCGAAGCGGACAAACCAGTGTTTCACAAGGAGCTTCGCCACTGTCGACGCCTTCTGATCTCTGGATGGTACTGCCTGAGTGAATTTGGTGAAGACGTCTGTCATCACCAGTATGTTCTCCGTCTTTCCACTCGGCTCGAGGACAGTATAGTCGATGGCGAGGATCTCTAGCGGCTTCTTGGCGATAAGAGCTCCCATTGTCGTTCTCACCCGGGGGTTGGACTTAGACAGCAGGCACCTCTGACAGTCGTTGCAATACCTCTTAATGTCGTAGACCATGGATGGCCAATAACATCTCTGGCGGGCGAGGGCTGTTGTCTTCTCTGATGCTGGATGTCCAACTTGGTCGTGAACTGCCTGCAGCACTCTATCTCTCAGGGTGTCTGGAATGAGGAGTTGGTAGGCCTCCATACCGTCCACGTGAGTCTTTCGGTAGAGGACCTCATCCTTTAAGGTCAAACGATCCCACCCATTGAGGATCTTCCGAGCAGCTTTGGATTCGGCCCTCAGCTGTCGGATCGTCGGCTTTCCTTCTGACATAATGTGTTTGACTTTGCCGATGACTGCGTCTGCGTCCTGCATCCTGACCAGATCTTCCTTTGAGATAGTAGGCAGTGTAAAGGTAGAGCCTACGCCTTCATGTGGAACTTCGTGTTGGCGCTGCAGCTCTACTACTTCCTCGATCGTTGCTCTCAGTGTGGGAGGTAGGTTGGTGCCTCGTTGTTCTGGTGCAGCATCCAAGAAGCTTCCCACCTCCTCCAGACGTCTATGGTGAGGGCCGTGTTCTGTCTTCCTGCTGAGAGAGTCAGCATTGGCGTTGGTCCTGCCCGGTCTGTACTTTATGTCGAACTGGAACTGTGCTAGCTCAGCCTGCCAGCGCATCTCTGTGGCTCCCAGCTTCGCAGTAGTGTTGAGATAGCTGAGTGGGTTGTTATCCGTATATACCGTAAAGTGAGCACCAAGGAGGTAGTCTCGAAACTTTTCGGCAACGGCCCACTTCAATGCGAGGAGCTCGAGCTTCATTGAACTGTAGTTGTTCATGTTCCGCTCGTTCGGCTTCAACCCTCTGCTCGCATATGCTACAACCAGCTTCTTGCCATCTTTCTTCTGCGACAGCACAGCTCCCAGACCGTGGTGGCTAGCATCAATCTCTAGGATAAAGGGCTGTTTGAAATCTGGATATCCCAAGATTGGAGCTGACGTCAGTCGTTCTTTCAGGTCGTTCATTGCCTTTGTGCACTTGTCATCCCAGGCATCGGGTAGGGGGGCTTTACGTGTGGCCTGCACCTCTCTCTTCTTGGTCTTCTTGGATGTAGATCCAAGAAGTGCATGTAGCGGTGAGGCCACCTCTGCGTACTTAGGGACGAAACGTCGGTAGTAGCCGCAGAGTCCCAGGAATCCTCGTAGTTCTGTCTCAGTCTTGGGAGTCTTCCAGTCTTGTACTGCCCTGATCTTCTCTGGGTCGGGTGATATGCCTCCTGCAGATACAACATGGCCCAGGTAGCGGAGCTTCTTCTTGAAGAGGTTGCACTTCTCCGGCTTTACCTTCAGGTTGAAGTCAGCCAGCCTCCCAAGAACCATGTCGAGACGTTGGAGGGTCTCTTCGTATGTAGATCCAAATACAAGGATGTCGTCCATGTATATCAGTACAGACTGGAAGTTCTGATCTCCGAATGCCAGGTCCATGAGCCTCATGAAGGTGGCAGGAGCATTGCAGAGTCCAAAAGGCATTCTCTGGAACTCATACAACCCTCCTGTTCCCACTCTAAATGCGGTCTTCTCCTGGTCCTCCTTGGAGACTGGAACTTGGTGGAAACCGTGCGCCAGGTCGAGACTGCAAAAGTACTTGGCTCCTTTCAGTGCATCCAGGGCTTCCTCGATGCGGGGTAGGGGGTATGCATCTCGGTGTGTCTTAGCATTGAGAGCCCTGTAGTCAATGCAGAGACGCAGTTTCCCGTCCTTCTTCCGGACAAGTACAACAGCTGACGCATAAGGACTTGAAGACCTCTTGATGATGCCTTGTTTGAGAGATTTCTCCAAGTACTCACGCACCTCACTCCATTGATGTGGGGGAATTCGTCGGTGTGGTAGGCGTACTGGCCGTTTGTCGTCAAGTAGGATATTGTGTTGGACTTTGTCACAATATCCTATGTCCATGTCATCCTTGCTGAACCGGCTGTAGTATTTCCGGATCAGCTGTTCGAGCTTTCCAAGTTTGTCCGGGGATGCCTTGATGTCATCGTCTACCTCCATCCTACTCATCAACTCCTGGAGTTGATCTGCTGACGTGGGTGTACTGGAGACCTCTTCCAGCACAGCGTCTTTGTCGTCAGCTGTACCATAGTCACTGGGAGTCATTTCAAGGAGACCGATTGGTGTCCTAGGAGCAAGGTAGACATCGCTGTTACTGAAGTTTACCATCTGGACAGGAACTCTTCCCGAAGAGGGCACCCTAACAACTGTAGGTAGGAGCACAAGTCCATTTGGTAGGGTCGACACGTCATGTTCTTCAATAACAGCCACGTAAGGTCGTTTTGGGTGATGGGTAGTGCAGTCGATGGTCACACTGCACCTCGCTGGTAGCATCACTGGCTTCCTGCCACCAGAACGAACTTGGAATCGTTTATTCGTTGTCGTGTGGGGGTTCCGGGCAATCACCTCCTCATACAGGGCAAGGACGTGGACCCAAGCAGTACCGTCACTGGACTTGGATAGCTCCCGCTGGAATCGGCTCTCCGATGCAGACTTCAGTGCCTGGTTGACATCACGAAGGACATTGGAACCGATAACAGCTGGGACTAACCTCTTCCTCTCTGCCATGGGCGGGTGTACGGGGTCCCGTACGACCAGGAATCCAAGATTTGGAAACCTCTTTCCCATGACGTCCAGTGACAGCTCAACGTAGCCACAGTAAGGAACTGCCAGACCCTGTGCTCCAGTGAGGGTGATGAATTCTGAGACGTCGATCATTTCTTCATGAGCGAGGTGCTCCTTGAAGAACGTCTCAGTAATAGTGGACACCTGTGCACCAGTGTCCAGCAGACACCTGACATCCATCACGCCTCCAATATTCACAGAAACCTCTGGACAGCTTCCCACTGCTTTCCGGTATACTGCTGAGCCGTTGAGTTCCCCACCCACCGTTTGGCTCTCAACGGCGGGTTTTACTCGTTTAAAGCCCTGTCAGCAGCCTGTTGATTGTTAGGTGGTCGATTGCCTGGCCTTCTTCTCCCTTGTCTCTGGTCGGACATCTTCTTCTGGCAATGCCGCTGGAAGTGGCCCTGCTTGTTACAATAGTAACAAGTGACCTCTGACTTTGCCCTGTCCTCCATCAGAGCCTCGATTTGCCGCTGCTGCTTCTCCAGGAGGTCCCCTTGTCTCCTGAGGATCTCGAGGATATTAGCCTCTCCTGTAGAAGTTTCATGGAGGGTGGCAGCCTTTGGTCGCCTAGACTGCCCACACCAGTCGATCGCCCGATCCCTGAGCTCGAAGAAGTCAAGATTGGGAGACTCTATGTTCAGCCTCCGCAGCTCCCGTCTCAGGCCCTCATCGTAGACAGCCTCCGCAAGCCTCCCCTTCAATGTGCTCACCTTGCACGACCGGTAGGACGGATCCAGGGCACCGATTCGGTCATACAGGGACACCAGGTGTAAGGAGAACTCAAGGAGTCCTTCCGATGGGGCCTGCTGGAAGCTGAAAAACTTCTGCAGCAGGACCGGAAGAGAGTCGCCATCGCCAAAGACCTTCTCCAGGACGGTGAAGATCTCCTTCACATTACCAGCTACTGCATCACCACGGCCAAGGATCTCCCGACGGGCGTTGCCAGTCAGGTGGTCCCTTACAAAGGCAGCTTGCTCTGCGGGGCCCAGGTTTCTCACTGCCAGCTGGTCCCTCATGTCCACAATCCAGTCCTGGATCGTGGGGTCTCCGGCCTTGACGGGCTTTCCTCTGAACACCTCAAGGCGCCTCCCTTGAGATAGGATGATCGGCTGGATGACTGAGCTGGCAGGTGGTGGGGGTAGAGTCGCAGTCTCCTGCCTTGCTTCCCTCTCCTCCTGCTGCACGACATCCAGCTCCTCCATTGGCTCCATGCGTACTTCTACCTTTGACATTGTGTTCTCCAGCTCGGGGGTCTTGAATCCAGTGAACTGCAAATCCTGTCCGTGACGCCAATTTTGTAACACAGCAACAGATTGAGCCAAGACTCGCAGTGTTGTTTATGTTCGTGTTTATTTGCAGGTTCTGAATTAAGACAACAAAAACCCTGTAAAATACAAAATAGAATATACAAAATAGTAAATACATTGTATAAACATTGTGCATTACATGATGAATCAATATTCCATATTGAATTCCCAAACTGTACCTGTTAATATCAATTAAATGTATTTAATCGAATTAACTCAATTATTGTGATCTGACATTGACATTCATTTAACCTTTTACCAAATATGATACAATTAGAATAGTTAGAATAGTTACCAACATTGTCACTTTGCCTCTTAGTGCAATATGCTTATTATTGAAAGTAGAGCTAACTTTTGTAATGGCATTGTAAAATATGAACTGATATTGTGCTTCAAATTATATCAGTGACTCTTCGTACATCGCTATCCTATATTACATCGTATAGGAAATAATCCAGAATCCTTTTAATTCAACTTGTAAAATAGCAAACGGAATTAACTTAAAGTCTGAACAGACTCCTATAGCATTATACTACAGTGAGCACATAATAACGAGTGGCTCTAGTGTGAACGAGGCAGATGCATGGTTGAATGACCTTGCACTAACACTTGTTTTGACTGAGACTTTCACTCAGCAGAGAAGGTGCATTGTTACAACTTCTCCAAACTAAACCTATTCTCAAATATACTCTATTCAGCTCTCTGAACTAGCTTAAAGTATGCCAGTGTCGTGAGATGAGTTGTATATGTACACACTAAGAAATTAGGGTACAACTTTGAACCCCTAGGGGTACAATCCTATGCAACACCGGGTGAACCCCTAGGGGTACAACTTTGAACCCTATTCTTGGGGTGCAAAATTTGTACCCCAACCTGGGGTGCAATTTTGCACCCTAGGGGTACAACTTTGAACCCTATTCTTGGGGTGCAAAATTTGTACCCCAACCTGGGGTGCAATTTTGCACCCTCCTGGTATAAGTTTCTACCCCTTGGGGTACAAAAATGGAACCTTGGGGTACAAAAATGGAACCTTGGCGTACAAATATGGACCCTCAGGGTACAAAAATGGAACCTTGGGGTCTAAAACTGAACCCTATAGGTTGAAATTTGGACCCTACGGGTACAATTATGGAACCTTAGGGTCTAAAACTGGACCCCTTGGGGTCCAATATTAGAACCTAATGGGTCCACAATTGCACCCCAAAGGTGCATATTTTACACCCATATGGGTTCACATTTATACCCTTTTGGTTCATGCATACACACACACACCCACACACACACACACGTACAAACACACATGCACACACATCCCCTTTATACAAACCTGAATCCATGCATACAAACATACACACACAAACACCTACACAATCATGTACAAAAGCATCCAAGCACACACAACATACACACACATACATGTACACTACAAGAAGCAGGGTAAACTGGTAATCACCGGAGAACAGTATACTTGAACATGTACATGTACTTTAATATACAAAAAAATAATAACAGTTTGTTAGATCTTGATATAGCCTCAATAACAAAAGCACCATTTCTTTTAAAATACAATATTGCTAAGTAACAAGTCCTATTTTTTTCAAAGCACACAATGGCAAATGGACGGAGAAAGAAAATTAACTATCTGATGTAAACCTATTATTCAGCTTTGGGGTTTCTCCAAAGACTTGTGGGAATACATTATAATGAAACAAAAATAAAAATACAAAATACAAATAAAACACATAACTCACTTTATAAATGTACCACATTTACCAAATGAGTTGCTCAATATAAAACACAGAGTTGCTATCCTTCTACCACTATTACTACATCAAATTAGTTGTTTGAAAATATTTCAGAGAGTTGCTGCATTTGTTCAAGAGGCAATGTTGTTTCACTTGACTTATTGCAAAACAGCCAGTTCAAATCGGTAATTATAAATTAAAGATTGCTTATCATCCAAAATACAATAATTGTGGCCAAAAAGTATGCATGGAAAGAAAAAAAAAATATAATATACAGTGCTGGACAGAACTGTAGCACTTGCCTTCTTGACCAAGTAAAAGACTAAAAACTTCATTAATTGTTGATTTTAATTGCTCAAAGTGAAAGTAAAATAAATTGGTGTGGACTCTGGAGTCCTTTTTTATGAAATATCATACCGATACATCCAGTAAATACACACTTAGGAATTTCTATAGAACTGTGTTTGTCATAGCAGGAGCGCACTGTATCAGATTGATCCCATATCATACAATCATCTGAATCATAAGTTGAAAATGACCAATGATCATAAGAACTTGTTACTAACTTAAACATTCTGGATTACTGCATAATTGCAGTACACACCATAAAAACAGTGTTGACAAATAATGTACCCTCGCGTACGTTTCATCCTGTCTGCAACAATACCACTATCAGGATTTCTCTTAGCTGCTTGGTCCTTCAATGAAGCGACATGCCGCTTGATGCTGGCGTCATCCTCTCCAGCTGGGTAGTCCTGCACAGCAAAATAAAATAAGAAATCACAGAAAAGAAAAGATGAATTCTATTATCAACAGGAAGCTTCAAACAAACATCTGATGCCACTTAATATTTAAAGTGATAGGCTAACATTTACCACAGTTAAAACAATGTGAGCTACAAAATTCCCAATGCCCGCATTGTCTTTGATAAGGTCTAAAAATGAAGCCCTGAAAAAATTGTATTTCAAAATGATTATTTAGAGCTTTAAAAAAGTGAAAAGTAAGTTGACCGTTTTCACCTGCCCTTTTCCTCCCATAGATTTACTCATGTAGATCTTTGTTATTTTCTACTTGCCCCAAGTATTAATTGTTTATTCATTCATATCTTGCCAGTGGCAGCATAAATTTCCAAACTTTTGTGTTCTAGGATGTTCATTTGTACATTCAAATGCTACTATGTAGCTGAGATATCAAAGTTGAACATTTTTTTTTTAATTGAAGCTCCACAATGTTAGCCTATCACTTTAAAGGGAGAAGGCACCAGCAACTAAGGCATAAATTAAGAAAATAAAATTTGAGTTCTTGCCAACCAGTCAGATTGCGCGTGCGCTGCACTGGAGCTGACCATGCGTGACCAATGCATGCCACGCGACTTGTGTTAGCCATACCTTGTTTATGTACGTACTGTTTGAATTGATGAGCTCCTCCCCCTAAAGCTGTTTAGGGTAAACCTTACAAAGACGTAAAATAAACACAAATTAACTAATTTATAGGGCCTTGATGAGGGTGAATATTACAAAGTACCCCTTATTTAAGCTGTCTTTATCACCATGTACCATAATTCTCATAATACAATGTCATTTTTATTCTTAACTTATGCCTCTTAGTTGCCGGCGCCTTCTCCCTTTAAGTAAAAATAGAAGTCCAACTCAATACAACTCTTTATTATAGTAAAGGTCTAAAATTCAAATACAGTAAGCCAAAAAATATTGTGACAAGGAAATTTTCTGGAAGTGTGACAATTTTATGGATGGAATCAATTCTTAATAAATGTACCACAAATTGAAATTAATCAAACCAAATCATTAAAAAAGAGTTTGTAAACTGTAAAGCAATCACAAAGGTATGTGCCTGACTGTACTGTTTTTTACCTCAACACTGTTCCGCTTCTTCCTCTTTACTGGGGATCGTGCTCTCTCTTCTGTAGTCCGCTTACCACTATGGCCATAGAATGTTCGATTTCTGGCGACGTCATCCAGAGCTGGGAGAGTCCCCCTTTCATGCTTAAATTTTGTTTTAAGCGACTCTTTGATGGTATCCTACAGAACAAATGTATTGGGAGAAATGAACCACGTTTTAAAAATCAAAATTGTTTTGTGCATCTGGTGCTGATATAATCTGAACTGCACGCATACATGTATACATGCACACACACACCCACACAACACACACACACACAACACACACACACACACCCACAACACACACACACATATAAACACATACACACATGCATAAACACAGACATGGATTAGAACAATGAAAAACAATTTTTTTCTTACAATATTTTGATTACAAATGGTGGCTTACTGTCAGTTGTCACAACAGTACTGACATTATGGGACTACACTCACACGTACACATACATGGTACACGTTGCACACAACTGCTTTAAGTTTTACAAAACGCAACAAATTCATTAAGTATTTTTCATGCAAAGAATCGTTACTTTCGATCGAAGGGTAAGAAAAAACTATTAATTGTTACAAAACATTATGCTCCAATATTAAAGAAAAAATATATTCAGAAAAGGTTAAATTGCTTACTTTTCACAAGCTACAGACGCGCTGTTTCGGAGAGAAGATCAGAGTTTTACCCGTCGTCACTGCACTATACGCGTCACGTATACGCTAGTATGCATGAATTCGCAATTCCTTTTTGATCGAAGGCCGCGCGACGTGGCTTTCGACGCGAAATTAAGCCATCCGATTGGCCAGCCGCTCTCCGCTTACTGCACAGCCATTGGTTTAGACGCGTTAATTACGTAGTCTCAAGTTTATAAACCAAAATTGTGGCTGAATTGAATAATATCATTGTTTTTCGTTTATCCTTATACAGAAAAAGAGTGTTCAAGTCTGTCAATTAGTAATAACATCTGTTTATTATGTAACTAACCTGTTGTTGGGTAAGAAATTAAAATAATCTTTCATTTTTCAATCATTAGTATCCAATAGGGTCTGGAAACCGCACTAGTTGTATTACGCCGGGGTTCAGAGTTGTACCCCTTGTCTTTGTGATCATTTCGAAGGACTAAAAAATGTACCTCCAAAGGTACAAAGTTGCCTCGGGGTAGATAATGCCTCAAAATACGTAACTTTGTACCCCAAATGTACCCTGATTGTTTAGTGTGTATCTACTCCAATAGTACATGTAAGCAAAGTTGTAAATCCAAAGATTGACTTTTAACACATAAGTTACTCTTAAATATGCAATGTGAATTGGTCTATGCTATCTTGTCTGTAGCAGTACTGTTATCATGCATGAGCGTTCATGTAAATTGGGCCTAGGTCATAAATGTGGTCGTTTGACATTCCTGGCGACCAGAGGAGATTAAGTGACCTCTGTCGCAAGTCAGTGTGTATACATGTGGTCTGTGTCAGAGCTCATGACGTCACACCCTTTCCAGATACTCTGCATGACCTCACTGTTGTCACCCAAACTAGCATCAACATGTGTTACTAGACATGATAGCAAAGATGTAAATCATAACAGTCATCTATATCTACGTCTTAGCGGATAGTATATGATTAACATAATCTTCTACTGGAACAACATACATAGAGTAATATTCCTTAACTTCTTCCTAAACTCAAGTTACACTTAATAGGAACATATCTATAATGATTATAGAAACACAGCGTAAGTCTTCTTCCAATTGAATAAAGAGTGCATAGTTACAGGGATAGAGAGTTAGGGGGTGAGAGAGAGAGAGAGAGAGAGAGAGAGAGAGAGATGAGAGAGAGAGAGAGAGAGAGAGAGAGAGAGATGAGAGAGAGAGAGAGAGAGAGAGAGACTTGGAAGAGACATATATACATCGCACACAGACAGCCGTTACTGTCTCCTCTTTCTATGACATAGTCATGAGAAATCACACATCAATATCAGATTAGAAGCATAACATCCATCTTCAGAACTAGTCAACTACCACGATCACTTGGTACGCTCCAAGTCTTATTCTCCTGTTATCAAACCTGAACCTCATCCCCTAATACAATGTAGAAATTATAACCTTAACTCAATGTCATTCCCAGTCGTATCTGAGGTAGGCTTGAACCATACAATTCAGATATCGATAATGACATTATATCTCTCAAGCGGGCCCTTCGCGTCTCTATTCAACAAAACAGAGAATATCTCAATACACATTGAAATAACAAGCGGTTATTACATATGGTGCAAGCAGCAACCGATATGTATCCCTACATAATATGTTAACAATAAGTTTGATAAAGAAAGTTGACTTACCCCTGCTGGAGATAGTAGATGTAGAGTAGGTAACTCTGGCCTCAGCTTCTAATTGATAGTTGGTATACTTGTCGGCAAAAATGTCAAGATGAAGCAAGTGGAGGAAAGTCCTCCCTTTTATCTCAATTCTACCCGGCATCTTGGGGAACTCCTTTAACTGGAAAAATTCCTTTCCTACCGGTCAGCCTACTACGTCACTTTAGACTCCTTTTGTTTACGGCTTAGCGGAAGGATGGGGAACAAGACCGTTAAAAGGACGTGGGTGAAAGTCATTGAATGTGGTAAAGAAGGGGTTGGGGGGAATGGACTTTGTGCCCATATTTGGAAGTGTCTTGGCCGGAAGAGGTACACTTCCTTCCTTGGGGTAGCTCGCCGGATGGACTTTGTGCCCATATTTGGAGCCTTTTTGACAGGAAGAGCTGCACTTCCTTCCTGGAAGTAGCTCTGCCGGAAGAGCTATACTTCCTCCAAACAAGTTAAAGGCATGATATTTCATCATCCTCTTTTGGTGTTTTCTTATTCTTTTTGAGACCTTATCAATTCTTGTAACATTGTCATGTTCAAAACACAATGTTACATATGAAAGGACTTAATTTGTTTACATTTCACCCAGATGTACTATACAAGAGAGGCCAAGCATAGGAGCGTTGTATGCATACAGTTAAACATGCGTTTTCACTAAAGAATCATGCAATGTTGGTCAAAGTTTCAACTTTAAATTGTAAAGTTTAGCACACAAAACATCAATTTTATTTAGTCAGGATGTTACTATCAATCAACAGTCGTATTGAAGAGACTGCAAGATAAAAATAACAAGTTGAACCCTTAATATTTGTTGTGTCATGATGATATATACGTATTCAAATCTTTGTCTTACTGATAATGATTTATACATTTGTGCAATCTGTTTCTTTTAGAAAAATGAGCTTATCGTAAATGGATAACAGAATGCAATTGTCATGATTATGTTTCTGAACTATGAGCTGAAGTTATGTTAATACAACGGATTTTCTTTTTTGAAAGCATATTTTTTTATTGGATCTGCGACATCATATATTTCAATGGGCACTTGGTTGTTTTGATATGCCCTCGTAGGGTATTCAAATTACAATTAATATTTCCACTTTTTAGGCTACTAAGCCACACGTGGAGCTACATCACCACGTAGAGACACAGGGAGATGGAGTAGTCATTGAGAATGATGATTCCATGACTTCGACTTCATCACGAGATGGAGTTATCGAAGGACTAGAAGTTGACAAGGTTGAGGAACCAGGGAAGGAGCAGTCGACTAAAGTAGAGGAGTCGACACACGTTGATGGGGAAGAGCAGAAGGAGGAAGATGAGGGAGATGACTCCAAGGAGGAAGAGGAAGATCTGGATGACGAGGATGCATCGAGTCAAGAGATCAAAGACGACGAAGGCGAGGAAGGAGAGGAAGAGCAGCTCCGGGAAGACATCACAGAGGAAGATGAAGACGTGGAGGAGGAAAAGAAGGATATGATGAAGGAAGCTGCGAATGAAGACAACGAAGAAGGAAAGGAAGACCTCAAGATCGATGAGGGTAAAGATGAGGAAGAAGAGGAACAGGTTCCGGATGATGTTCACGAAGAGAACCCCTGTGTTGATTGCCAACTAGAGGGCGACGAACAAGATCTCAAGAAAGACACAGCGGAGGACGATACAGCAGTTAAAGAGGAGAAGGAAGACGAAGAGGACGAAGCAACGGAGGAAGATGCAGAAGTGGATGAGGATGAGGAAGACGAGGAAGATGATGTAGCGGAGGAAGAAGTTGTTGCGGAGGAAGATGCAGAAGTGGATGAGGAGGAGACAGAGAAGGAAGAAGACGCAACAGAGGAAGATGCAGAAGTAGAGCAGGAGATGAAATACGAGGAGGAAGACGAGGAAGAAGATGTAGCGGAGGAAGAAGTAGCCGCGGAGAAAGATGCAGAAGTGGAGGACGAGGAGAAGGAAGGCAAGAAAGAAGACGCAGCGGAGGAAGATGCAGAAGTGGAGGAGGAGAAGAAAGGGGAAGACAACGAGGCGGAGGAAGCTGCAGGCGTGGAGGAGAAGACTGATGAGGAGAAGAAAGAGGAGGAAGAAGACGCAACGGAGGAGGAGAAGGAAAACAAGGAAGAAGATGTAGCGGAGGAAGAAGTAGCCGCGGAGGAAGATGCAGAAGTAGAGAAAGATATGGAATACGAGGAGGAAGACGCAGTGGAGGAGGAGCAGGAAGACGAGAAAGAAGATGTAGCGGTGGGAGAAGTTGTCGCAGAGGAAGATGCAGAAGAAGAGGAGGAGGAGGAGAAGGAAGACGAGGAAAAATACGCAAAGGAGGAAGATGCAGAAGAAGAGACGGAGATGGAATACGAAGAGGAAGACGCAGTGGAAGAGGAGAAGGAAGACGAGGAAGAAGATGTAGCGGAGGGAGAAGTTGCCGCGGAGGAAGATGCAGAAGTGGAGGAGGGGAAGAAAGAGGTTGAAGAAGCAAAAATTGAGGAGGGCACAAAAGACAAAGAAGATGCACTGGAGGAATATGCAGCTGTGGAGGAAGAAAAGGTAGATGAAGAAGACGCAACGGTGGAAGAAGCAGAAGTGGAGGAGGAAGACAAAGAGGAAGATGCAACGGTGGAAGATGCAGAAGTGGTGGAGGAGAAGATATACGAGGAAGAACATGCAGTGGAGAAGAAAAGGGAAGAAGAAAAGGACGACGCAACGGAGGAATTTGCAGCTGCGGAGGAGGAGAAGAAAGATGAGGAAGAAGACGCAACAGAGGAAGGTGCAGATGTGGAGGAGGAAGGTGCAGCGGAGGAAGATGCGGAATTGGAGGAGGTGAAGAAAGGGGAAGAAAAAGGCGAAACGGAGGAAGAGCAACACTACAAAGAAGAGAAGACAACTAGTCACGGGATTGAAGAGGGTGGACATGAGAAAGAGGAAGGTGTGGATGAAGTCCAGCAAGAGATCCCCCGGGATGAAGGAGAGGTAGAGAGTGGCGGCCAAGATCTCATGGAAGACATCACTGAGGAAGGTACAGAAGAGGAAGATGATAAGGAAGATGGGGACACAAAGGAGGGGGAGGAAGAACCCATGGGTGACGAGGCAACAAGTCAAGAGATCGAAGATGATGAAGAGGAAGATATCGATATAATGGAGGATGGGGCAGAAGTAGAGGAGGAGAAGGATGAAGATGGAAAGACGGCAGGACTGGTTGAAGATTCACAAGAGGTGGAACAGTCAGAAGAGGCAGATCCGGCCCAGAGGGAGGTGGAGACGAAAGATGAGGAGCAGGTGGAGGAAGATATGGAGAAACATGAGAAGCACGAGGAGGGTGTGGAGAACATCGATGGAGAGCCAAAACAGGAGATGGAAGCAGAAGAGAAGTTGGAGAAAGATGACGAGCAAGTGTCGGCAGAGCAAGTACAACCAGCTGAGGAAACGGAGCGAGGAGGCGAAATGAATCTCACTGAAGCGGTTGAAGATCCTGAAACAGAGGCAAAGGCAGAACAAGGGGAAGAGACAGAACAAGAGCAGGGACGGGCCGGATGTGCAGAAATGGAAAAGGATGACCCGGCAAAGGAAGACACTATTAAGGACAGCAAGGACCAGAACGAAGCAGGAACAACCAGAGAGAAGAAGGAGAAATACGATGACATCATCTGTACCGCAGTAGGAGGAGACGCACGAGGAGGAGACGTAGAGGGAGTGGCATGCGGAGGCGATGCTACGGTAGAGAAGACCCAAGACATCGCGACTGAACAAAGGGCAGACAAGAGGCCAATGTCCTCGTGCCCAGCTGAAGTCTGGATCGAGAATGAGTTGGAACATGATGGCGTGGTAAGTGTTTATGTATTGAATTACATATGTTAAAGAAAACTTAGAGAAGAAGCAAGGAAGAATGGAAATATTATAATTAATTCATCACACAATTGATGCAATTTGTATTCAGATGTAAGAATGCTTTACAATATGTTTGTCAACGATTACTTGCATACAATTACTCTGAACGTAATGTAGATGACTGAAATATATTCCGTGGAAATGGTTGTCGGCATAAATAACCAATTGACGTTTGATGATGTACGGATATGCTAAGTTATCATGTTAACGATATTTACTTTAAATATGTGTTTAGAATTTATTTGGAATGTTTATTTGTATTCATGCTCTATGTGGAAAGTAAATAAAATGGAATGAAAATGAAGTGAAATTTACTCGGAAAGTTTGGTTGAATGTCATTATCAATGACATGGAATCATTAAGTAAGTCGGAAAGCGTACTTAACGTGGCATTTTCTTCGAATTTCTCATTAAACTATATGGTTTATTTTGTGTCCCTCTTGTGTTGACTTTGAAGGGAATCGGGTTTGCTGATGACATTGAGAGTCAGCTGAAGACGCACAGGTCTGCTAAGCTGGGTTGCGAGGTGAAGTTCTGGACTGAGACGGAGAGAGTGACTGAAAAGGTAAACTATATCGTAATCAATATTCACATTATTTTAATCATGATCATTATCATCATGAACATTACTGTTTGTATCATTTTTGTTATCAACATAATGATAGTCATCACCATCACCATCACCACCACCACCACCACATCATAATTCTTGCCATCGTAATTGTTCGAGCTATTGTACATGTAGGCCTTTACCGAATTTATAATAACACATGTAAGTTGATATAACTAGTATACGTATCATGCGTATGGTGTAAGCTCTAAAATCCTTAAGATCCTGGAAATTGTATTTTCTTTCCCCGAAAGGTTGAGATAAATCCTATGGTATGCAAGGTAATATCTAACACATTGCAGAAATACCGTAGTGATCAAAATTATCTATATTATATCTACGTATTTAGCTCCCTACAAAGAAGTGGCGGCTCTGTAGATCGGTCACTTTCCGACAGCGTAAGACGACGACACATCACCACGGACATCGAGATCGTCCGGTAGTTGACGTCGAGAGCGTAATGCCGAGGAACCGACGTCTGATTTACGGAACAAGGGTATGGGTGGAGAGGGAGGACAGATCATGTAAGGTAAGGCACTGTTTTCGTTACAGTAGTTACCATGGTTACACATCAGTGTAACATGACATCAACTTTAGCAATCTTCGTTCATGTTCAATTCTCTTAATGGCCCACGTGTCAATTCAATCATTGGTGTTCTAAAAATCATTATTTCAATAAATCCTTTCACTTTCTTCACCACTTTCTTGTTCTTATCTAGCTTGTTCTTCTGTCCTCCTGCTTCTCCTTCTTCTTCCTCATCATCAACATCATCACTAACATCATGATCATGATCTTGCCTTTCGTATTATTCTCTATCTGCTCATTCTGCCCTTTCTCCTTATTTTTAATCTAGCTTGCCATTTCCTTCGCGGTTGTCTTTTCTTTTGATGGCCTTATGTCTATGCTATGTCTGGGAGTTTTAATCTATTTTCTCTTCCCATTTCAACTCGTTCAGTTTCCTTCTTACTTCATATTACTGTCTTTATGGAATAAAGGGAAAGTTTTGTTTATGTTTCCATTTGACATCTCCTCAGGGAAGCACGATTCCTTCACCGAAGGTTGCGGCAAAGTCATCTGCCACCCGTGATGGACATCGTTCAAGTACGATCCCGACAGCTAGCTGGACCAGGGTGCCGAACCAGCAAAGTCCCGGCGTGAGAGCTGGCTGGGATGGGGTGTCGAACCAGCGAAACCCAGGGGTGAGAGCAGACTGGAGGAGGGTGGCGAGTCCGAGAAGTGCAGGACCGACTGCTGGCTGGGAGAGGGTGGCGAACCAACAAAGTCCCGGAGTGACAGCTGCTGGCCGGGATAGGGTGTCGAACCAGCGAAACGCAGGGGTGATGCCTGGCTTGGAAAGGGTGCCGAACCAGCAACGTCCTGGGATGACGGCCAGCTGGAACCAGAAGGTGAACTGGCAAGGTCACCAAGAGGCGATGACAGACAGGGGTAGAGTGGCTAACCAGTGGTACTCGTGGCCGGTTGATAGCAGGGATACGTGGAGAGACACCCGCCGAGCGCCCTCTGTCAGGGACAGGGCGCACTCTACCAGGGATAGGGTCGCGAGCAGGGGAGGGGAGCACTCTACCAGGGATAGCGTCACGGGGAGGGGCGGGGAGGGGGGAAGAGACACAGACCAGCAGCTTGAAGGCAGAGCAACTAACACCAACAGCCTGCCAAAATCAAGCTCGGAACTTCCTCCCAGGCCCAGGCCAAAGGTAATTCGTTGTCTTGTTCCTCTTTATTCTAATTACAAGATAAATAACTTCAACTTTTTGTGTTAATTATTTACGCATAATTATGTGTGCGGTTTATAACATGAATTGACATGTAATGTAAATGTATTTCACTGCATTTTCTATCATTTGAATTCAAAAATTAATGTGTAAATGTAAATTTTGCACAGTAACCATGGTAACTACTGTATATTATTGATTGTACAACAATTATGTCCAATTGAGATTTGTGCTGCTCATCATGTTTTGATTCTTTAATATCACGATTTGAACTGAATCTTTTTCAGTTTAATTGAGTGAATGAAAGATTTATTGTCAATGAAAACAACATAAATTGTCAGTTATTATCACTATTTTTGTTTCGTTGTTATCTCTTGCAGAGACTTTGGAGGAGGCTAAATACGATCACCAAGGACGACGAGAGTCTGGTTAAGGTTGCGGTCCTGAATGCCTGGAGGAAGAGGAGGACGACCAAGTGAACTGGGCAAGTCGGCTCTGACATCGTCCGTGGTGCGCATGTGAATGCGACTGAGATATGAAGAGACGAACGACCACGTGAACGGGGCAAGTCGACTCGGGTATCGTCCGTGGTGCGCAGGTGAATGCGACTGAGATATGAAGACACGAACGACCACGTGAACCGGGCAGGTCGACTCTGACATCGTCGGTGGTGCGCAGATGAATGCGACTGAGGTATGAAGAGGAGGACGACCACGTGAACTGGGCAAGTCGACTCTGACATCGCCCGTGGTGCGCAGGTGAATGCGACTGAGATATGAAGACACGAACGACCACGTGATCCGGGCAGGTCGACTCTGACATCGTCGGTGGTGCGCAGATGAATGCGCCTGTGGGTGAAGGGGATGATAACCACGGGAACTGGGCAAAGCGACTCTGACATTGTCTGACATCGTCCGTGGTTAGCAGGTGAATGCTCATGTGGAATGAAGGGGAGACCGACTACGTGAAGTGGACAAGTCGACTCTGACATAATCCGGGTTGCAAAGGTAAACGCGACAGAGAAATGAAGAGACCGGCAACCACGTGAATTGGGCAAGTCGACTCTGGAATCGTCCGGGTTGCGATGCAAAGAACAACACGAGATTAATCAAACCTTATTGGATCAACGATGAAAGTCTGTGGCACGATACTGGTTGTTTACCTCACGAGCCTACAAGCGTTCAGTCAAATCTACACTAATGATAGAGAACGGTCTAAGGAGCATGTAGCCAGAGAACAGTCTGATGATTAAGGTCGCAGTGCTGCAAAGATGCTGGAAGACCAGGGGCTCTGTCAAGCCCAAAAGCAGATGAGAGGCTGCAAACGAAACAGAGAGCGTAGAGAATCAGTGAGGATAAAAGAACTGTACGAGCACAACGACAATATTGATTAGGACTATCGAGGTTAAGTCCAGTGACCAAGCTAGCCGCGCAAGAGAAGCTGCATCAGAAGTTCGGATGAACCGCGCCTTGCAGACCCTTGGTCCAAAGTTTACACGGTCGGAGACCTTCAGTGAGGTGAGTTGGTTTATCATCATTTGGACTTTATAGGTTACAAGCACCTACAAATGGCAAGTATCAAAATCGCCGTGAGAATATCTTAAAAACTCTTGACATAATTGAGAGATTTAAACATTTAAATGTGGGGAGGGGAGAGAAACTCGGATGCTGAAGTGCGAATAGAAGTTATACACACATTCTCCAAATTGTATTACCCCGCCCCCCTCTCGCCGCCTCTCCCACACACACACACACACACACACACACACACACACACACACACACACACACACACACACACACACACACACACACACACACACACTTTTCGCATGTCCTTTGTATTTTTTATCGATAATAGGAAACATCCGTCCGATGAAAACCACAACTACCGAATTTGGATGATGGGTGCTTCACCTTTCTGTTGCTGTATGCTGATATAGCGCCATCTACTACCCGAAACTTCAAGCAAGATTTCAGGTAAGTTTTACATAGACATTATCACATGGCTAAGCATATGAAAGTAGGTACATGGTAACATCGAAATGTTTGTAATCTTTACTGATATTGAACTAATATTTCATGATTTGCGTGCAGTTTTTCATATTTCTTGTTATACGACAAAAGGTGACAATATCGGACAAAAGTGATTACAGAATGTCTACACAGAATGCTAAATGAAGTATGTTTGATCGTGGATATTATTATAATCAGGCCAAATAGGTTTGGTCATATGTTGTTTTTAATAACTCGCTACATGATCTACTTTTTGCACAAGAACAGTTATCATGTAAGCACATAACTAGATTCTGACACAAGATTAGGACACTGCGATTACACCAAGATTTGTTTAATCAGTGTGTCTTCGAAGGAATTACACCTATGTCATTTAAAAAAAAATGTTATCCTAACATAGTATCAATCTGTTGATAATCGTAATGTTATTCAGTTTATTATTTATAGGAAAATGCAGATATGTTTTTACTTTCCTCTTAAAATAAATGTTTTCATTTACGTGAAGTTCTTACATTGTGTCTTTTCTCTCCCCCCCCCCCCCGCTCTCTCTCTCTCTCCCTCTCTCTCTCTCTCTCTCCCTCCCTTTCTCTTTTTCGCTCTGATTTCTCCCTTGTTGGACATTTACCAGTTTCAGAATCTGAGCAAGGAACAGAATCAGCGAAAAGCAAAACTATACAACGGATGATCTACACGGAAACGCTTGCAATCGACATACTCGCAATACTATTGTTTCACCACATAAAGTTATATCATAATGTGTTCGTTAGAAAAACGTTAGAAAACACCTAAAACGAAACAGTGCATGCATAACATTTTATTTGTTCAGCTTTTCATAGCATACGCTGGATGCAGCAGCTCCATTTAGAGCCTACAATGTATGTGTGAATACAGTATCACAAAAATTAAAAATACGATATACAAAAACATAAAATACAGAATAAAGAATTGGCAAAACGCAGAAAAATTGAAACCATGGTTAATATTGCAATAGCTTCAATGTCCTATTGTCAAAAGCAAGTAGGGTGGCAAAGACGACTACTGAAAATGAAATATCTAAAACACATCCGGTATTGCTTGCACAAAAAGTATACATAACAAGATTTGCAGAAACATTAGATATACATATTAGATGTATGGAATAGGCAAAATAGAGAGAAAGAAATACTATTGTGAAAGCTCCAATTGCTTCGATATCATGTTATCAAATACAAAGATTAACTAAAAAATTAAATATCTAGAACACAGCCGGTATTTCATGCACAAAGGTATGAATATGAAACAGTTTGCTGCATCCGTGGTTTCAATAAAAAAAGACACTTCGTAATAAAGTAAACAAACGCATTCTACGAGTTTCGTGATATTGTGGTATGTGTTTGTTATTATGGGAATGATAATGTCTAGAAGAGAACGGGAGACAGAGAATGAAAAAAGGGAGAAGTAGCAAAGAAAGAATGAAATTGGGAGTAAAGATGAGACAGATGTAATAAACATAAAGAAGAAGAATTAAATGAGAAACTTAAGATAGGGCAAACGAAAAAAAAGAAGAAAGTAGAAGAAGAAGAAGAAGAAGAAGAAGAAGAAGAAGAAGAAGAAGAAGAAGAAGAAGAAGAAGAAGAAGAATATGAAGAGAGGAAAGAGAAGGAATAAAACAATTTTCAAGGGGGGGGGGGGGGGGTAATGAGGCAGTTTACAACATCCGAATGATGAGCGGGCACGTAGAGATTTTATATCCCAAAACCACATGGGTACTTGGTCGCAAGTGTTTTACTTAAAAGTTTGTATCCTTATACACGTTATGTTCATGTGTGTCAATAAACAATTATCATAATGAATGATCTTTGAAGGTTTCCATGATTAGAGTGTACTGATAAATATTATTTATAAAAAGTAAAACGCCGAAAAATAAAGCTAAACATAGTCTTGTGTAATACTGCTATAAGAATAAAGAGTCATCTCTCCTCTTTTCACTTTTTCTTTTCCTTTCTTCACCCCAAAAGTGGGTAAATTATCCTGAAAGAATACGACCGCATGATGTTACCGAAGGTTTGACTATTTTTTTTAATAGTATTCATTAGTACTTATCACAGTGTAATATAAGCTTTTCGGGATTTGGTACACACAGAACAATTCGAAAAACAATTTTTCTATATCCGGCAATCCGTTTTGAATGATTCCGTTCATTGTGTACTTGTTTGTGGGCACACATATATTATTCATAATCATGTTTATGCTTTTAAGACAAAAACTATTCCTGACCCACTAACCAAGACCAACAAAATATCATGATAATGTTGTTCTGTTCTCTCTAAACGATATTTTACAGTGCTTATTTTCACCGATCTCCCTGTGATTGTCACGCCATGTGCCTGGGAACTTGATTCGAACCTGCTTTTTAAAGAGAGATTATTACACATATCATTGACGTATCTTGTAAACAACTTTCATAGTTTTAATCTAAAATGTTTGTCTGTTAGGTATCCAAACATTCCATGTTGATGTCAAAGGTCAAAGTCCAGTCATAACTAACGTGGTTGATATATTGTACAGTTTTATATATTTCATCCTGTCCATGAAGTGATTTTAAATCAAAGATAGAATATCCAGAGTTTTTTTTGGTACAAACACACAGTTATAAGGTTATTCCTATGTGTAACTAAATGCAGTTTTCCTTCAGATTTGAACACTGATTCAAGATAATAGACGCTTTTTTTTGTCTCTGTAGGTTGAGATAGGCCTATCTTTCAGTAAACCGTTCTCGTAATGTATCCACAACTC